>JAQOWZ010000017.1:29582500-29939436 GCA_035578165.1 Stenolophus ochropezus
CATACGACATCTCTACTGCTGCTGACTGCTTGAGAGGCGAGCGCGGTCTGTACAGGGAGTTGAGTTTCTGCAAGCTGAGACAACGGACGTATGTTGATAGCATTTTGTTTGTTCTAAAAAAATTTATCTAAAGTTATTTTTAAAATCTTCAAGATTTTATTTAAAATATTCTTATTCCGGATTTTTTATTTCACTGATTTTGGTGAGTAAAGTGATATATTTTTTTTTTATTCGAACCTTTTGTTTTAAATAAATATTTAGATAACCACGTGTTGTCAAAGCTTGCGAGGAAACCTCCTCAACTTTTTTTTCTTTTTTGTTATTATTATTTTCCAAATTTCTCGTGTATCTTTCACAGGAAAGATTCATTTTTTTATTAGTTTGCTTAATATTTTTCTTTTGGAATACGATTTAGGTTATTTTTTATACTGTGGGATTTAGACAGAGCTCACGCTGATTTACTGTCGTAAGTAGAATTTGTATCGTTCCATTTTTATTTTTCTCTTTGTTTTTGGATGCCATTAGTTACCTTTTTATCGTTAATTATTTTTTTTGGCAGCCAAAAAGTAAGTAATAAATTTTACCAGTCCCGCAGTTAAAACGTTAGTTTTTGAAAACCTTTCAAGTCTTATTATATTCTTTCTTTCTCTTATTTTCTGGTCTTTTACAGCCTGGCCAGCTGATAGTTTTTATAAAAGTATTTGTAGTATTTTTTTTGTGCACAAATTTTTTGTAAATAATAATTTTTGCATTTATTTATTGTTAAATAAATTATTTGTTAATTTTTTTACTATAAAGATCTTTTTGTATTTTTGCCACGGCAAGTTATTTTTTTGGGGTCAATTATCTGCTAAAATTTTTTTATGTTTTATATTCCCTCCTGGTCCTGGATGGTCGAGGTTTGTTGGTAGTGGAGTGTGGAGTTCCAATCCAAGCTGAATAGTACTGCGACACGTGTACACGTACACAGTACCAACTTACACACAGTACTCAGGCATCACGCACAAAAAAAAACAGCAGTTTGCACTTACACACGAACAACTCACGCAACCGCCAGACACGCTTAGTCCGGTGACACCACGCATTATCCTGCTATCCTGCTTTACGCTGCTACACTGCTTGTGTCCGACATCCTGCGGTGCTGCTTAATACTAAGACGAACAGTACATATTCCGTCGACAAGTCGAACCTCGGTACCAAGACGTCCAGGGACTCACTCCAACGACCTAGCCATTCCAGACCCATCGATATTTTGTTACCCCACAAAAGGTATTTTTCTTACTTTTTGTAATAGGCAATAATTGTCCCAGTTAACTTCCTTATTGTATTTACTTGCCGTAAATAAAATTAGTTTTATTTTCAATTTGTTATTTTCGGTGTTGTTGTGTCCACCATTTTTCCTTTCGGCACAACTGGCGCCCTTCCCTATTATTGTTATTGCAAATATCTTAGTGACCCACGACTTAGCGATACCACGACCAATTCTGAGCTGTCGAGGTAAGTGTGTGACGCGTAATTTTTTAAACATTATTTTTAAATTTTTGGCATACGTCACAATATATATATATATATATATATATATATATATATATATATATATATATATATATATATAAAATAGTTGAAGACATAGAAAATGAAGACGAGCAAGTAGAAATAATTCGTAACTTTCATACCGGCTTAACTAACCATAGGAATTATCGCAACCCTCAATGCATTAAAGGAAAAATACTTTTGGCCGAAAATGATTAATAACATCACTGAATATATTAATAAATGTGAAATTTGTAAATGAAACAAATATAATAAAAACCAATCCTACCATAATCTAACACCAACACCTATAAAACCATTTGATATAATAAACATCGACGTACTTTGCTTAAACAAAAATCAATTCTTAACAATTTTCGATCAATTTTCCAAACATGGTCAAGTTTGTCCGTTAGAATATAAAAGTTCAAATAATATATTACAGAAATTAATTCAATATTACACTATCCCAAAAAAAAAAAAATTATGGACGCAGGACTTGAATTCAGAGGAAACATCTTACAAATTTATTCAAACTCAGATATATAGAAAGTCATGTAATATGCGTAAATAATCCTAAAAGTAACGCAGGTGAAAGATTCCATTGAACACCGATAGAACATCTTCGACTCCTAGAAAATAGTAATCACTTCAAAAATAAAACCTTTTTAGAAAAACTTGACTTGGCAGTCTTAGCTTACAATAATACTAAACACACCATAACAAAATTAACTCCAAACGTAATATTATTTGGCAAAAATAATCAAATACTATTTAAAGCAATTCCGCTCATTAGCGAAGATATCATTCAAAAATATCAATATCATATTTCATAGAATTTCAAAACGCGATCTAATAAACGGAATAGGAACGATTATTAAATCAATTTCTGGCAATTTAGTTGCCTCAGATGGAGAACGGTATAATAAAATTTGCGAACAAATAAAAAATAACGAAAAATTATTACAAGATCAAACCAATCAAAATTTAAAAATTAACAAAGAAATGATCGATAAATTTAATAATCAAATCGAAAATATCAAAAGTAACGAAAAAATGATGAAAACACAAATAGAAAGTATTCATGAGATTTTAAAGAAAAATTTCAAATGGCAAGAAAAGATTGATATTGAAAATAAATTCCAAAAACTAATACTCATAATCAAGAATTTAAGTGACCTCACTAAACAAATTGAAATTAGTTTAACTTTTTGTAATTTGTAATTACACACAAGTATTATTGACCCAAACAATATTAGTAAAATTACACAAAACCCAGACATTTGGCAACTAAACGAAATTATAGAGACTTACTGTCAACACGATAACAAACAGATACACTTCCTTGTTAATATCCCAATTTTTTCTACTCAACGACTTAAAATAAAATGTTACAATTAAACGAAAACGAAACTATGTATTTTATAAATAGTAACAATAATTTTAAGATAAATAATTGCATCTTTGTTAATAAGATCTATTATTGTAAAACTGATTACATTGTTTTAAATAAATGTATAGGTAATATTTTAAGAACTCAAACGAATGATGATTGTAAATACCATATTCTAGAAATATAAAATATTTGGGAGAAAATTCAAAATACAAATGAATTAATTATAATAAGTCCCAAGGAACAACAAATTCAAATCAATTGTCAAAGTAACACAATTAACAAAAAAATTAAAGGTATATTTAAAATAAAACTGATTAACCAATGTGTAATAAATAATTTTAAATTCGATATTATTCAAGAAACTTATAAAGAAATAATATATGAAAATTTTAATTTTAATAATACATTCGAACAAATAAATTCAATAAAATTAAATAAAATAAATAAAGTAAATATAACAATTAAAAACTTGCCACAAATAGAAGAATTAAATTTACAAAATTATAGCAATCATCATTTCTATATTATTTACAAATTGTCAGCATTTTAGCTGTACTTTTCCACTTGTCTAGTAATGTAATATAAACCCCTGTGACTAAGATACGTTGTTCATTCCTTTCTAAATTCTCTTGTAACGGCATTAAATAAAAAAAATCTAATATTTTAAATCAAAATATTTCATTTATATAAATTTCCTACAAACATATTCCCGCTCATGGTGAATGTGTGAAAAAGTTTGTTTTGTGTGAGCACCGATAATATAACCCAAAATTTAGGGAGTTATCGTGTTTTATATAAAACTAGTGCAAAATACAGGAAGATAATAGAAGAAGAAAAGTGCAGAAACATTTAGTGTAAGTTTTTCGTGCAGAAAAACAAGTAAAATTAATAGTTAAAATTGTGTCTTTGGAGTGTCCTTGTCATTGTCAGCTGTGTGCTCACGCCCGTATGCATAGTCGCTCGCCGGTGAATCGCTGGCGCGCATTCGTCAGAAATGGTTTACTTCTCATTGCATAGTCAACGTAACGCTGGCGAGTCGCTGGCGAATCTTCTAAACAGACATGCGCATATGAGAAATATTCGGCGAGACGCTGAAGGTGGTCATGGGCATCTCCAGCGCATCTTCAGTGTATTTTCTCTTTATAATTTCCTTGTATAACTTTTTAATATAATTTATATATATACATTAACATGGATGATTTACATTTATTTATTGAAATGAATGAAATGGAAGATATTTTTCAACCAAAACCAAGACGATATATTCGTGATGTTGAAAATCCATTGGAGTTTTTTTCGGAAATTGAATTCAAAAGGCGATATAGATTTAATAAAAATTCGGTCATGCAAATGTTAATGCCATTTATGGTAGAACTACAAAAAGTTACGAACAGGGGATTACCGGTGCCACCAATAATTGCACTTTTATCAACTTTACGTTTCTACGCTACAGGAAATTTTCAGGTTTTCTTATTTATTATTTTAATATATTTTTGAATATACTTAAAAATTTATTTATAGACTGTATGTGGAGATTTACGTGAAATCCACCAATCCACTGTATGTAGATTTATTAAAATAATTTCACAATTAATTGCATCAAATTCTCGCAATTATATAAAATTTCCTGATGATTTAAGAGCAATTCATACAGAATTTTACAGGATAGCACATTTTCCGTCTGTATCAGGGTGCATTGACTGCACCCATATTCCTATAAAAAGTCCTGGTGGAGATATGGCCGAAATTTTCAGGAATAGGAAAGGATCATTTTCTGTTAACGTACAGGCAATTTCTGGACCGCAGTTGCAAATTTTTGACCTTGCAGCACGTTGGCCAGGACGGGAACATGATAGTACTATTTTTAATAATAGTAGCATTAAGATGCGGTTTGAAGACGGGAATATGCAAGGATATTTACTGGGTGACAGTGGGTACCCATGCTTACCATATTTAATGACCCCACTATTACATCCGTCATCTGATGCCGAAAATCGCTACAATACTGCCCAAATCAGAACAAGAAATAGCGTGGAAAGAATGTTTGGGTTATTAAAAAGAAAATTTCCATGTTTAAGTCGTGGTTTAGCAAACAAAATAGAAACTGTATGTACAATAATTGTAGCTTGTAGTGTTCTCCATAACATAAGTATTCAAATTAGAGATAATATTGATTTAAATGTAAATGAGAATCCAGATGATCCACCGATTCAACAAATACAAAATAGAATTCAGGGTAATGGCCCAGCAGTACGACGTAGTTTAATAAGATATTTTCAAAATTAGTTATCATGTCATTATTTCTTTCCGTTATATTTAATTTAACTAAATTTACTCACTGCTTAATAATTAACATTAAATTTAGTATTGTCCATTTATAATTTATTTTTTATTTATTAGTATATATTAATATCTAGATAATAAATTTAAATCAATTTTCCGACTAAAAATTCAATTAATTTTATGACTAGTTTTAGTTTAATGTGGATTTTATTTATTTAAATAATTAAAGCAAATAATTAAAAAATTATAAACTGCATATATTTTTATTAAAAAAAATATAAGAATATTTTACAATACATAACTAATACATTATCAGTATATAGTTATGTACATGTATAACATATTCTATTAAAAACAAAATTAATTCTACAAATACAAGGAATTAACAATTATTTTCATTTTTTAATTCATTTTCTAATTGTTTATTTTTCAGTTTGAAATATTTTAATTTCTCTTCTGCCACTAATTTTTCAATTTTTGAAGTTTCTGTTTCGCATTCGATTTTTCTTTTTCTTTCAAGCTCTACGTTCATTTGCATTTCCATAAGTTTTATTTGTTCATTACGAACTAATTTTAAATTTTCAAATTCATATTCCGCATTTCGTAACCTAGCTTTCATAAGTTCTTCGAAATGATTTGTTTTATCAACAGGCTTTTTTGATGTTTTTGTATTTTTTTCGGATTTGAAGTTGAAGGTGTCGTCTGCGAAATAGATTCTTTAGTCATTTCGTCGTTGGAAGGTGTCAAAATTAATTCAGTATTAATTTCGTCTATTTTCATTTCTGTAAAATTAAAATAAATTAATAAACTTGTATTTATATATTTCAAACGTCAAATGTGGCACTATTGTTGCAATATCAGGAATTACAGGGTCTTTTGGAATTTGTGCTGGGCCACCTCCAGTTCTCATCCGTTCACGACGTTCCTCAGCCGAAATTGTTTTCTGTTGTCGTTTTATTTTATCCCAACATCTTTTTAGTTGTATAATTGTTCTCTACAAATAATTAATGCATTTGTCAATATAACATTCAAAATTAATATAATTTTATATTTACCTTTGTATTCACGTTGTTGGCATTGTATTCTTCACACAATTTCTCCCAAGCTTCACTTTTTCTTTTTATATTCGTGGCATCAGTTTTTTTGTCTTCAATAACCGCATATTTTTTAATCAACTGCACTAAAATCTCCTTCTCTTCGGTTAAGAATGGAATAGACATATTTGAAGATGATTTATTCACGATATCAAAACCAAAATAATAGTAAATAAATTAAAGCTAATGTTTACTCGAATAAACCTCGCAGTAGAATGATGAAATAAAATAAAAATTACAACAAGAAAAATCACCCCCAAATGTGACCTTAGAGAGGGGATAAAACTTAAGACCTGTTTGCAAAATTCATGGAAGTTCCCTAAATTAATAACATAAGTGATGTACCCTACCAAAGTACCGTTAACACCGCATTTGGAATTTTGAACCTTTCTTCGAAATTTATAATAACTTAATCCCTACAATAAAATAAGAAAACACGTTGTACAGTCATCCAATATTATAATTTTATTTACTCTACCTGACATCGAATATTGAAAATTTATTTTTATTTTTATTTATTAAATAAGAAAGTTACTTCTTAACATAAATAATCAAAATATATTTATATACGAATTATACAAATTCACCTAGTTCGGTATAAATTGTTAAAAATTTTCAAACTTTCACTTTCATACTGATTTAACAGCATTATTTTACTGATTGTTAATTTCATGCATGTATTTCGATATATATATATATATATATATATATATATATATATATATATATTTATGTATTTAATGAGTATATCTTTAAACGAACCAAGTTAATCACTGAAAATAATCATTAATTGTGTGCATCTGTATTTTTACTGTTTATATTTTCGCGCCATTGCAACGAAGTTGTCACATATTATTAAGTTGAATAGTAGCGTAAATCCTGGCGAGCCGCCGGAGTATTCGCCGGTGAGCGCTTCATTGAAATTTGTTTATGCAACGTTCAACTATAGCGATTCGCTGGCGCGTCGCTAGCCTTTCACCAGCAACGCGCCCGGCGTGTGACTATGCATACGGACGTAGTCCCCTGCTCGGCGACAGGAGGCTACGCGCATGCGCACTAGAGCAACTAGCAGTTGATTACCAGTGGCGTAGCAGAAGGGAATGTTGAATTTGCATAGAGACCGTAGCAACTCAGTGGAAAAGAGAAAGTGGGAAAAATCAGAGACAAAGGAAGAAGATATTTTTAAGAAAAGTAAAAAAATAGGAAGATCACCGGAAAAAGAAAAAATAATTTCTCAAGATATGGAACGGTTAACGACGATGATAGAAAATTTGACAAAAAGTGTAGATGAAGTGAAGGGGAAGATGGATCGTAACCATAATAGGAAATATCAGAATTAAAGAAAATATTGGAGGAACAGGATAAGAAAAGTAGAGCTGGCAACATAGTGATACAAGGGTTGAGAACGGAGGGAAGAAAACCAATAGAAGCGATAACAGACCTGTTAAAAAATGATCTAGGGGTAACGTGCAAAATTAAAGAGGTTATGGAAATTAAAGGAGCTAATGTACGTGGGGAAAAAATAATAGTCGAACTGGAAAACAAAGAAGCAAAAAAAAAGAAATTATCGAAAATAAAAACAAATTGAAAGGAAGAAGTATTTTCATCAATAGCGATTGGACAAAGGAGGAAAGAAAAAGGAAGTTTGTGATAAGGCAAAAAGCAGCAGAGGCTAGAAAAGAAAACAGAAATGTTAAAGTCTTCTATAACAGGATTATAATAGATAATGAGGAATACATATGGAGTGAAGAGTGTGGAAGTCTGGTGCTAAACAAGAACAAAGTAAGTATGACATTCATAATGCACTAATAGGATTTGAGAGGAGTGATCCGTTAGTCCATTGTTTACCACTGAAGCTGACCAGTATAATTCATCCATATTGGTAAATATATTGTCTACGCAAGACTTAAGTCTTGTGGGCTCGAAAATTGTTTGTGCTAAACCATATGATAAAAAAATATCTATTATTTCCCGCCTATGTTTAGAGTCAGTTAGAAAATTCACATTGAAGTCTCCACACACGATGAGTTGAGCTTTGTCATGGTGATGAGTCATATGGAAAAGTAGATCAGAAAGCTGCGAGAAGAATATTTGAATATCTGACTTTGGCCGTCGATATAGACAAATAATAATATATACTTTATTATACAATATTATTTTAAGTGCCGTGCATTCGATTATTGATTCAATATTGAATTGAGAGATATCTACATTGGAAGAATTTAAATATGATTTGCAGTATATGGCCACTCCTCCATGAATTTGATGTGATCTGCAGAAGTAATTAGTTAAATTATAATTACTAATGGCAAGATATTGAATTTCGCTTTCTCGCAACCAATGTTCACTTAAACATAAAATATCAATTTTGTATTGTTGTAAGAAGACATCTAGAATATCAACTTTGTTTGACAATGATTGAATATTTTGGTGCATAATTCTTATTTTTTTGAAGGAATGTTTATCATTATTTTTGTTTTGCTTTAAATTTGTCTGTAATTGCTATTGGTCTTCTTTATAGTTCGTTCGCTGTTTTACTTCTAAAAT
This sequence comes from Stenolophus ochropezus, assembly GCA_035578165.1. Lineage (NCBI taxonomy): Eukaryota > Metazoa > Arthropoda > Insecta > Coleoptera > Carabidae > Stenolophus > Stenolophus ochropezus. The sequence continues at coordinate 29,591,354 of JAQOWZ010000017.1, forward strand.
CATTTTTTGATACACAGGACAATTTTTATCAGCTGCTGAATGATGAATACTGAATTTTGTGCTTTGAATATTATTGGACTGAATGCAGTTGCAACATTTAAAATTTTCAACAGTACAACTTTTAGACTCATGTGAGTTAGCATATTTGGCACAAGCAAGGGTTTTTTTACAATATTGGGCAATATGGCCGTATCCTGAACATTTGAATCATCTTATGACATGAAATGAATCTACACATTTACATCGCTGCCATCCAATGAAGACAAATTTATTTTTGATCAGAGTATTACGTGTTTTAGGGTCTACTTCTATTATAATATTAAATAGTGTATAAAAACTTGTATTTATATATTTCAAACGTCAAATGTGGCACTATTGTTGCAATATCAGGAATTACAGGGTCTTTTGGAATTTGTGCTGGGCCACCTCCAGTTCTCATCCGTTCACGACGTTCCTCAGCCGAAATTGTTTTCTGTTGTCGTTTTATTTTATCCCAACATCTTTTTAGTTGTATAATTGTTCTCTACAAATAATTAATGCATTTGTCAATATAACATTCAAAATTAATATAATTTTATATTTACCTTTGTATTCACGTTGTTGGCATTGTATTCTTCACACAATTTCTCCCAAGCTTCACTTTTTCTTTTTATATTCGTGGCATCAGTTTTTTTGTCTTCAATAACCGCATATTTTTTAATCAACTGCACTAAAATCTCCTTCTCTTCGGTTAAGAATGGAATAGACATATTTGAAGATGATTTATTCACGATATCAAAACCAAAATAATAGTAAATAAATTAAAGCTAATGTTTACTCGAATAAACCTCGCAGTAGAATGATGAAATAAAATAAAAATTACAACAAGAAAAATCACCCCCAAATGTGACCTTAGAGAGGGGACAAAACTTAAGACCTGTTTGCAAAATTCATGGAAGTTCCCTAAATTAATAACATAAGTGATGTACCCTACCAAAGTACCGTTAACACCGCATTTGGAATTTTGAACCTTTCTTCGAAATTTATAATAACTTAATCCCTACAATAAAATAAGAAAACACGTTGTACAGTCATCCAATATTATAATTTTATTTACTCTACCTGACATCGAATATTGAAAATTTATTTTTATTTTTATTTATTAAATAAGAAAGTTACTTCTTAACATAAATAATCAAAATATATTTATATACGAATTATACAAATTCACCTAGTTCGGTATAAATTGTTAAAAATTTTCAAACTTTCACTTTCATACTGATTTAACAGCATTATTTTACTGATTGTTAATTTCATGCATGTATTTCGATAAATATATATATTGAAACACTTTTCTAGATGAGTGTACCAAATATGGCTCAATCATAAAATATACTTACGCCACGACAACCGACTTACACAGTGGAGAGGGGGTACGCAAATCAAGTACCAATTTGTGGGTTCACTTGGAGAAAGTATTATACTTACGGTGTTGCACAATTCAAAGTACCTGCAAGTGGAATAACGGGGCGCCACTCGGTTTTGGATAGGGTTAAAACCGAGAAAAGAGATCGGGTGTAAGTAAGGTTATGGAGGGATAATCGAAATGAAGCTCGTAAGCCCAATTTGACAATGCGTTATAATTTTAACTCATAGGTCGATATACATATCTGATGGCAGCGTGACATGCGGACATACTTGTATCCATATATGGTTCTTAAATCTAGTTATTGTAGGTATAACAACTATCTGAATTTGTTTTCAGAGATTGAGAACATTCAACAGGTGAGAAACAAAAATAAAATCGAGAATATTCTCAACACAACGAGCATAAACTCTACCCATACACATGGGCGGCGGTACAAGAATTTCAATATTATCCTAATTTCGTTATTCTAGATACACGACCGAATTCGGGGTAACTTCACAGTTTATGTACACTAATGTAGGGGTGCAGTGCGTGAAGTGCACTAGCGTTGGGGAAAAGACAGTTATATTAAGCACCACGTGAAGTAAGCTGGCAAATCGAAGTGGAATTGGTACTTAGCTGAATCGGAGAGTAGGTGATCGTCGAAGAGGTCGATGGAAAGGTGGTTGTTACCCACCAGCAATAACTGGAAGGCTCGCACATACGTTGTGGAGCGATGGCTCGTGGAAGGCGTCGGCAACTTCCTGAACGAAGTCCAAAACTCGGGCGTGGGGCACACACTACACACTAAATCTGCCTCTAGGGCTTTATGATGGAATCACGATACTTCACAATGGGTGATCGATAAATAAATTGATCTCCAGTCACATAAAAAAGGTGCACTACCCGACACTGGAGGCAAAATCACCTGTACATCGGACGCACTCAGAATTCTCTCGCCTTCTGACTGGTATTTCTTTCTACCTCGCAGGTACTTATTTCTTAAATTTAATTAACAATAAATAAATAATGGTATGTCCGAGACATGCTGCCATCAGTTTTTAACTTAGCAACTACCTATCATTTGAAAACCGCGACTCGAAAACAGGATATGGGATATGGATAAAAGCGGGAAGTTCATTGAGGAGCTATACAGATATTTTGAATTGTTACAACCTCCCCCTTTCGTCAAAAAAAAAAATAAAAAAAGTCAATAACGTATGGAGATTCTAATTTTATTTATCATCAGCTTCCACTTCTTTTAAATCCTTGATATGCCAATTACCTTTTGGCTTGCCATCTAAAGTCTCTAACTCATAAGTGACGCTAGAAGTTTTAATTTTTATTCGGTAAGGTCCGGTATACTTCGGGGCGAGTTTCGCTGCGAAAAATTTGCTACCGTCGGAGAGTACGTGGTTTTTCAAGAAAACTAACTGTCCGACGCGAAATTCATTTTGTTTGCGACGTAAATTATAATATTTCTCATTACGTTCGTGAGCCACCCGTAATCTATTTTGGACTTCATTAAAAACTTGTGTTAACTTACGATTTTCGGCGGGAGGTCTCTCTATAGGCGGAATTTCGTTCGAATTAGATTTGGAAAAATAATCGCCCGAAATCACATGTTCTCTACCAAAATTTATATAGAACGGCGTTAAACGAGTAACCTCGCTTTTAGAGGTATTTATCGCGCAAGCTATTTGGGCGATGTAGGTATCCCATTTGCGATGGTTTTCTTTTAAATAAGATCGAATCATTGTTTTTACCGTGCGATTTACTCGTTCTGCAGGATTATTCTGCGGATGATAATTTGCGTTGAAACTTATTTTAACTTTATAGTCTTTCGCTAAGTTTTTAAATTCGTGGCTTACGAATTGTTTGCCGTTATCGGTAATCATTATTTGGGGTACGCCATAGACTAAAAATATTTTTTGTTCTACAATTTCGCATAACTTTTTGGCAGTAGCATTTCGGAGTGGAAATAAAAGCACATACTTAGAAAAATAATCCGATATTACCAGTAAACTAGTGTGACCTGAAAGTGAGCGTGGAAACTCCATAAAATCCAAGCGTATAAGTTGCCAAGGTTGATTAACGGAAGGTCGATTACCCATAAAACCGAGCTTTGGATTCTGTAGGGGTTTTTGACGTTGACACACCTGACATTTCCGGACATAAGATTTTACATCTCCAAATAGCTTTGGCCAATAATATATATTTGATACGCGATGAAAGGTCTTATACGCACCCACATGACCTGAAGTGGGAATATCATGACATTCACGAAGCACTTGACTTCGAAGTTCTTTTGGTATAACTAATTTCCAATTAGAGTCTGTTTTCGAATTTATATACTTAAAAATTTGTCCATCGATAATTTTCCAGCGACGATAATTTTCGGGTTTTTCCGTAATATTGTCAAATAATTGTCGATACCACGGGTCTGAAATGGGATTAGTAACAGTAATTAAATTTATCTCAGTGTCCATGGCGCGTGATAATAAATCTGGCATTAAATTCTCTTTACCTTTACGGTGTATTATAGTGAAGTTAAATTGTTGTAGTCGAACGGCCCAACGCGCAAGTCGGCCGGTAGGATCTTTTAAATTATTTAGCCAAATCAAGGAATAATGATCAGTAATAACTGTGAATTTATCACCTTCTAAATAAGGTCGGAATTTCTCTATAGCCCATATGACCGCCAAACATTCGCGTTCGGTAGCTGAGTACTTCCTTTCTAAATTATTTAAGCTACGACTGGCATAACATACTATGTGTTCTACATCGTCATATTTTTGAGCCAGTATCGCGCCTATTCCATATCCTGATGCGTCACATTGAACGATGAATGGTTTCTTATAATCTGGGCATCTTAAGATCGGAGCAGAGATTAATTTCTCTTTTATCAAAACGAAAGCTCGCTCACATTCGGTGGTCCAGGAAAAACGTTTATTTTTCCTCACGAGTTCTATTATAGGAGCCGTTAAGGTTGAAAAATCGGGTATGAACCGTCTGTACCAGCTAACGGTTCCGATAAAGCGTCGTACTTCGGTTACGGTTTTAGGGGCCGGGATATCTATGATAGATTTAATTTTATCTGGATCTACGTGCAATCCGGTGTTGTTAACGACGTATCCCAGATATTTAAGTTCTGGTCGACAAAAATGGCATTTATCTCGGTTTAGAGTTAACCCTGCATCAATTATTTTAGTAAGAGCTTGAGCCAAAATTTCTAAATGTTTTTCGAATGTAGGGGTTGCGATAATTATATCATCTAAGTAAACAAAGATGTAGGGTTCGAACTCATGACCGAATAGTCGATCCATAAGCCTTTGAAAAGTGGCAGGCGAGTTATGGAGACCGAAGGGCATTCTTTTGAAATGAAATAGACCTCGACCTGGAACCGTGAAAGCCGTTTTGTCTTGTGAAGACTTTTTGACCGGAATTTGCCAAAACGCGGATTTTATGTCCAGTGATGTCAGATAGCGTGCGTCTTTCAACTGATCCAGGATACTATTTATATAAGGTAGCGGGTATGCGTCGCGTTTCGTTACCGAGTTTAATTTCCGATAATCTACAACAAATCTATAGCTATTGTCCTGTTTTCGAACTAAAATTATCGGGCTCGCCCATGCACTTTTAGAAGGTTCAATTATACCCTCTTTCAACATATTATCTAGCTCAGTGTTAATCTGTTCTTGTACTTTGGGAGACACCGGGTAATAGCGCTGCTTTATCGGTTCAGAATCAGTTAATATCTCGTGTTCAACTATCGTAGTACAGCCTAGATTTGTTTTCATTTTTTTAAAGAATTGTGAAGTTAATTTATTGAGCTTTACTTTCTGTTCGGGACTTAAATTTTCATCATTAACAATGCCGGGTTTTGAATTTATTTCGTCGATATGAATCCCCATGGTGTATTCGCCGCGACAAATATCAACTGTCAAACTCATTGAATTCCAAAAATCTACCCCTAAAATTAAATCTTGACTTACCGACGGAACGATCAAAAATTCAATTAACTTAGTTTTATTATTTAACGTAACTGGAACATTTATGCTACCCAAACATTTACATCTAATACCATTAGCTACCGTGCATATTATGTTTTTATTTTCGTTTAAATTAATATCTAATTTACGTAACACACACCAAATTTTTTCCCCTATGATAGATGCATTCGCCCCTGAATCCAACAGTCCTCTAAACTTATTCCCAAAAATTTCTATAGTAACAAAGGGTCTATTATCGCCATAAACATTAGACAACGCATAATCTATTTCTGATTTTGCGGTATTAATTTTTATAAATTCCAACCAGGACTGCCAATCAATTTTTTGTTGAACCTTATTTAGGAAGTTCGCTCTCCGGTTCGAAAAGAGGAGCTTCGGTTCCCGTTTCCCGAAGAAAATTTGTTACAATTAGTACAAGTTTTGGTCGTAAAATTCGGTAACCCACATTTATAACAAAATTTATTACGCGGATTTCTGCAATCTTTATATAAATGACCGATGCGTTTACAATTCCAACATTGAGTTAGCGGTGCGCGTGAGGTTGTGCGGATTTCGGACGTATTTACATGAGGTATTCGTGTGCGACTTTGATAACCGAGATCGGGTTCAAGTAGATTTCGCTTGTTTAAAGGCGGGGGATGAAATTTGTCAGCCATTTGTCGAGTCACTTCTAGTTTTTTACAGGTTTCTCGTAACTCATCCACGGTGCGTATTTCGTGTAACGCAATTGCATGTATATAATACGGTGAAATATTCCGTCGCAGCACTTGTAATTTCTGATCTTCAGTCGGCTTTGTTGGTAACCGAGTAAATAAATTAATCATGCACGCAAAATAATTACCGATAGACTCATCTCGGCCTTGAGACCGCTCTCTAATTTCCTCCCACAACTCTACTTCGTAGTCCGAAGGTTCATATTCACCGCGCAATTGAGTCACAAAATCATTCCAGGATTTTATCGTATGTCTTATGGACCTATACCATATTTGAGCTCTTCCTCTTAATAATTCTACTGCGCAATTACATAACTCTTCTTTACTAATATTTCGCGAAATGCTATAATCTTGTACTAGTTCGAGAAATGCATTGACGCTCAAACCACCTTCACCACTAAAAGAAATGTTCCATTGGCTTACGGGAATTTGTTTCCTATATGACCCCCCAAGATTTGTAGCCGTTTCACCGACATCCGTTTTGGTTTCGACATTGTCCCTGTTATCGACTTGGTCTATAAATTGTTGTTCAAATTCACGAATTTCTTTTAGAAGTTGCTGTACCGACTCTTTTAATTCCGCGGCCTCCGTTTTTATACGAAATACTCTACTTGTTAAATGGGATAATTTTGCAGAAATCTTCTTGAAATTTCCCTCGGACGGGGATTGTGAATATTCTGCCGCTAACGCTTTGATATCAAATAATTTATCGGCACAAATATCTACCTCGTCTGAAGGGTCACGTGCAGTCGTACTATTGTCGATTAGGGTTCCGATTTCTTCGCCTTTTATTTTACGATTTAGTACTTGACGCATGGTTGGTATCGTGAGTATGTTCGTATTTTCTACTCCTCGCACGGATAATTCGTATTCCAGCTCGTCCCTACTTAGTCGATTAACTTCCATGCTAAACTCGCTCCGAGTACCGTTATATCGCAAAAAGGTTTTTACAATACCTAACTTAATGTTTGTTTTTTTTTTTTATAAGAATCGGAAGAACTGATGTTAATCTCCGATACTAAGTACAAATATTTAGATTCAAGTGTTTGTCCGAGATAATAATTTTTCTAATTAACTAATAAATTTTCGAGACCTTATGATTTGAAATTATGTTTTTGGAAAAGAGAGCCCCACGTTGGGCGCCAAAAATTTGAAACACTTTTCTAGATGAGTGTACCAAATATGGCTCAATCATAAAATATACTTACGCCACGACAACCGACTTACACAGTGGAGAGGGGGTACGCAAATCAAGTACCAATTTGTGGGTTCACTTGGAGAAAGTATTATACTTACGGTGTTGCACAATTCAAAGTACCTGCAAGTGGAATAACGGGGCGCCACTCGGTTTTGGATAGGGTTAAAACCGAGAAAAGAGATCGGGTGTAAGTAAGGTTATGGAGGGATAATCGAAATGAAGCTCGTAAGCCCAATTTGACAATGCGTTATAATTTTAACTCATAGGTCGATATACATATCTGATGGCAGCGTGACATGCGGACATACTTGTATCCATATATGGTTCTTAAATCTAGTTATTGTAGGTATAACAACTATCTGAATTTGTTTTCAGAGATTGAGAACATTCAACAGGTGAGAAACAAAAATAAAATCGAGAATATTCTCAACACAACGAGCATAAACTCTACCCATACACATGGGCGGCGGTACAAGAATTTCAATATTATCCTAATTTCGTTATTCTAGATACACGACCGAATTCGGGGTAACTTCACAGTTTATGTACACTAATGTAGGGGTGCAGTGCGTGAAGTGCACTAGCGTTGGGGAAAAGACAGTTATATTAAGCACCACGTGAAGTAAGCTGGCAAATCGAAGTGGAATTGGTACTTAGCTGAATCGGAGAGTAGGTGATCGTCGAAGAGGTCGATGGAAAGGTGGTTGTTACCCACCAGCAATAACTGGAAGGCTCGCACATACGTTGTGGAGCGATGGCTCGTGGAAGGCGTCGGCAACTTCCTGAACGAAGTCCAAAACTCGGGCGTGGGGCACACACTACACACTAAATCTGCCTCTAGGGCTTTATGATGGAATCACGATACTTCACAATGGGTGATCGATAAATAAATTGATCTCCAGTCACATAAAAAAGGTGCACTACCCGACACTGGAGGCAAAATCACCTGTACATCGGACGCACTCAGAATTCTCTCGCCTTCTGACTGGTATTTCTTTCTACCTCGCAGGTACTTATTTCTTAAATTTAATTAACAATAAATAAATAATGGTATGTCCGAGACATGCTGCCATCAGTTTTTAACTTAGCAACTACCTATCATTTGAAAACCGCGACTCGAAAACAGGATATGGGATATGGATAAAAGCGGGAAGTTCATTGAGGAGCTATACAGATATTTTGAATTGTTACAATATATATATATATATATATATATATATATATATATATATATATTTATGTATTTAATGAGTATATCTTTAAACGAACCAAGTTAATCACTGAAAATAATCATTAATTGTGTGCATCTGTATTTTTACTGTTTATATTTTCGCGCCATTGCAACGAAGTTGTCACATATTATTAAGTTGAATAGTAGCGTAAATCGCTGCCATCCAATGAAGACAAATTTATTTTTGATCAGAGTATTACGTGTTTTAGGGTCTACTTCTATTATAATATTAAATAGTGTATCAACTGCAATTTTTCTGACAATTTTTAAATGATTTAAATTATTTATATCAAGATTATTCTGGGATTTTATGTTTTCCAAAATTTTATTATCCCATCAACAATGACTCCAAAAATCACTTATTTTGGAAGAATCTTTTTTGGTTCATGGTAGCTAAATTTATCTTTCAAGGAACTATTTATTTCGTCTTTTAATTTGTTTACAGTTTCAGAATTACTACAATTTATGAGTAAACTGCCATCTTTTGTTGATTTTACTTTATTAACGCTCAATGACAAACTGGCGGGATTTATTAGTTTGCGAAATTCTGACTGCAACTTTGCCGGCTCTTGTTCAGTGTTTACCGGTTTAATTATTAATATTTTATCAGCTGAGTGTGACTGTAAAACATTTTTATATGATGGTCTACTAGATGTCTCTGCGGGTATTGATTTATCATTATTTTCATTAAATTTATTTGTTTCAAATTTTTTTAGTTTTTCTTCTAAATGCAGAATTTTTTCGTTTTGCAATTTATTAATTGTTTCCAATTGTTTTACTAAATTTTTAAGAATACTGTTTTCATTAATAAGAGTACTTACTGATATGTTGTCTCCACATGTGTTATCTGTCATTACATCATTAGATTTGTTTATACTGCCCTTAGATGTTAATAACTCTTCCTTATTGTTTGATTCCAGAGACTTTTTTCCGTCAATATTGTTTTCCTCGTTCAGCGGAGTTGAATCAGAATTTTTATTCAAGGTAAAGTCACAATTTTTACAACACCAGTCAGTATCTTCCAGATTTCTCATTTCATCGACTGTTAATTCAGCACACTTTATGTGAAAAAATCCGAGACACTTTTTCTTACACTGAATTTTATCATCATAACGACCAATTTTTGGATTACAAATAGAGCACATAGATGCACCACCGATTGGCGCCATGTTTTTCAAATATATATATTTCATGTAAAAGCATGAAAATGTGTAAAGAAAGGTACTAGTTAAAAAAAAATTGTTGAGATACGTCCAACATTTCAAGAGCTAATGCAATCCATAAATGCCATTACGAATTTATGGAAATATTTAAAAACCGAAAATATAAAATATTTATGTACAAACAGGCTTACACAGGATTGCTTGGAAAATTTGTTCAGCCATATAAGAGGAGCTGGGGGTTTTAATATGAACCAGACAGCTGAACAATTTAGATGTAATCCAGAAAATATAATAATACATAGAGTAGATGAAAAATGAATTAAAGGAAATTGTACATTAGATAGTAGCAATTTTTGGAATTTGGGCCAATTTTTGGAAACTAACGATGTGTCCATTTCGACTGAATTTGATATGGTTCAAAATTTAAACGACCCAACTACTTTCGATGACATTTCTAAATTTGAAAAATGTTCAATATCGTATTACACTAGCTACATAGCCCACAAGTGTTTTCAAAAATTTAAATGCGACCAATGCATCTTAACAAATATAAATAGTAGTGAAACGAAAAGACCTTGTGATATCTTAATATTTTTAAGGGCGTATGATACTACCGTTGGAAATGACATTGAAAATTTGTGCGTTCCAAGTGAGTTATTTAAAACAATTACTGAATTTCAATGAAATATTTTTTCAACATTGTACTTTAAAAATAAGTATAAAAAAATATTCTAAAATTTTTATTTAGAAACATTAAAAAAGAGACAAATTTAAAGTTCCTGAACTGGTTTAATGATGTATGCTCTGAACACCACTTATTTAATTTAAAATTAATTTTAACTGTTAAGTTATATAAGGAGTCATTGTGGGAAACGAAAACTATATGTCAAAAATCCAAAAAATACCAACATAAAGTTCGAGTGGTAAGCCACACATAATTTTATTTTTATTTTTGTATTCACATTTTGCTCATAATACTGTATACTTAATTATAATAAAACCTTGATTAAAACTATGTATATATTTCTGTTTCCTAATAATATTTCAGCTTTATTGAAAGCTTGTTTTCTGTTTTATTTTATATATTGTCATAATATGCACATTAGGGTGATCCCTTATTTTGACGATATTTTTTGATTGAGCTCTTCACTCACTAAAAAGTTTCTATATGAAATAATATTAAGGTACGCAAAAGCTGAATGGATTATAAAAATTTTAACCCGTTCCCCACAACGATTGAATGTCTGAAAACATAGATTTTTTAAGAAAGCGACTAAAACTCTAGTAGCGCCATATTATTTTTATGGTTCGTACAACAGAAAATATTTAATTTGCTTTATAGAGAGCTTTAGAATGAAAGATAACGAAAAACTGAACTAAAGTGCAGCATAATTTAACTAGAAATTAGTATAATACACCAACTTTAGTAGTAGGTATTAGAAAGTAGGTATTAGAAAGTTACGTACATTATTTTGCCCCAGATAAAGTTTAGGCTAAAGCAAACAATAGACTGCATTAGTGTAACGGTCATTTTGTGGCGCCAAATTCAAATTGAAACCCTAACTCGCCTTTGCCGATTTATACACCCATGTTATTGTTATGCTAATAAATCTTTAAACTGCTAGAAAGTATTATAAAATGCAAATATTAACTATTAAACCTTATAAATACTAATCTCTAATGTTTTATCTATCTTCTAATGTAATATACACACCCAAAAAATATAATATTATTTAATAAGTGAATTCCTCTATGAACTGTCGTGCGTACTAGACGTGTTTGCGTGTTCTGGCGATAGTTGCATATATTTTTGATTAGTTTTTTTTCTCCTCATAAAAATCGCATATAAATCATCAAAATGTTGACCCGTGACGATCAAATTACAATCAAGACCATAATTAATGATTCATTAACCCAGCTGGGTGAAAATAAATCCTTCGTCCAACTCATTGTTAGTGAAGTGACCAGTGCTGTGCAAAATGTCTTCGAGCAGAAGCTGAAAGTGCTACAAGATGAAATCACCTCACTCAAGCAAGTAAATTATATATTTTAAATCAGTCGTGAATCTCTTATGAAAAGAAATTAGATGATTTTGAACAATACTCTCGGCGAAATAATATTAGAATATTCGGTTTATCTGAAACCAAAAATGAAAAGTGTGATGATACAGTCATAAAGATGTGTCAAGATAATTTAAATATAACCGTCACACCTCAAGAAATAGATCGTTGCCATAGGCTTGGCAAATTAAACCCGAACAAAACGCGGCCCATAATAGTTAAATTTGTGAGCTACCGTTCCCGCCAAAAAATTTTCAACTCGAAGAAGCTTCTCAAGAATTCGGGTATCACCATCAGGGAAGACTTAACATCAGCTAGGGCGTCTCTCGTTAAAGCAGCGGTGGTTAAATACTCCAATAAAAATGTGTGGACTTTTGACGGGCGAGTTTTTGTGAATGTTTCGGTGGAAGGAAGTGATAAACCTAAAAAAGTTCATATTACTGATCATAAAGATTTATTGGACTGATAAATATGTTTTATCTATAAACAGTCGATTTACTTGGGTCTACATTGTTCATTTATTTATTTAGGTATATTGCCAACATTTTGTGTATCTCTGCTTTTTTTATTGTTTAATTGTCTAGCCAGAACATGCACAAGTCAATAAACTCTGTTCATCTGACCTTGACTTACTGGCACACTCTTGTGTTCTTATCTTTGTTCTTATATCTTTTTTAATGTTGAATTTTGGTGACTGCAACAAACAAATCATTGATGTATATGATACGAATTTCACAATCTGTCTGATAAATATCAGATCAATTAACTCATGTTTTTTAAAGTTTTCAGAATTTGTTAGTGATTATAACTTTGACATTATAGCCGTTACGGAAACCTGGATTAACGAAATCACTCCAAGTTATTTATTTAATATTATAAATTATGATTTATTTTGTGTCAACAGAACTCATGCAGTCGGTGGAGGAGTTGCATTTTATGTACGTAATAGTATTAATTTCAAAGTATTAGACACTACTTTTGTTTCCAAAAATAATATTGAACATGCATGGATTTTATGTACAATTCAAAATTTAAAATTATGTTTAGGTGTTATATACAATCCTCACAATCATTATTATCGTGAACTTGCAATTCTTGAAACTCTTTTTACTGAATTTATTTTACAGTGTGATTATTTGATATGCACAGGTGATATAAATATTAATTTATTATCTAAGGATTATAAAACTCAATATTTTTCTGATCTCTTGTCGGTAAACAACCTGCATCAAATAATCACCAATCCCACGAGACCATCTTCAAAATCGTTCTTAGATGTTATATGTTTGTCAGATACAAGTATTTGCGTAAGTTCAGGTAATATTGATTGTCAGGAAATGACTGATCATGACTGTGTTTATTGTGTACTAAATTTACCAAAAACCTCTACGTCTATAAAAAAATTTACATACAGAGATTATACAAGCTTTAATCGTAATCATTTTTACTCTGATTGTGAATCAGTAAACTGGGAGTAGATTCTTTTTTTAAATAATGTTGATGAAATGTTGATGATAAGGTTCGATTTCTCAACGAAAATATTACATATTTATTTAATAAACATGCACCCTTAACAGAAATTACTACCAAAAAACAATTTAGTCCATGGATTACTGCAGTTATTAAAATCATGCAGAGTAAGCGTAATAAAGCCCTTGCTGAATATAAAAAATATAAAACAGCTGGTAAATTACAATAGCTACGTAATATCACTACAGCTGCAATTAGGCGAGAAAAACAAGCTTACATAAACCATAATATTAATAAAAATATTAAAGACAGTGGTAAACTGTGGACTAACTTGAAAAAAATAGGAGTTACTAATACATCGGTGAATAATTTATGTGAAGAAATATTTAAACCTAATGAGTATGGCAACTATTTATTAAATCAGACTGGCATAACATACACAAACCCTAATACTAAAATATATTATAATACTAACCAGTATTCAAATGTAAAAACTGATTCATTTGATTTTACATGCGTGGATAATGAAAAAATTGAATTAATTTTAAAAAACTTGAAGTCCAATGCAATTGGAATTGACGGCATATCCAAAAAAATGCTAGAACTAATCTTTCCAGTTATTATTAAGTACATTACACACATAATCAATACCTGCTTGCTAACCGGAACAGTTCCGAAAAACAATAAACCCTCATCTTTCAATGACCTGCGACCTATAAGCATTCTGCCCACCCTGTCAAAAGTTTTAGAGAAAATATGTTGTGAACAAATTATGGTCTATGTAACACAGAATGGAATTCTTCCGCAAAACCAATCTGGTTTTAGATATGGATATAGCACTAACACATGCCTAATAAATATTCTGGATACATTAATTAAAAATTATGATGACTCAAAAATATATTTCCTAATTCAAATAGATTTCTCTAAAGCTTTTGACATGGTTGACCATAATTTATTATTGGCTAAATTAAAATATTATAAATTTTCAGAGAATGCATTAAAGTGGTTTACGAATTATTTTAGCAACAGAGAATTTCGAGTTAGTATGACTAGCAACTCTATTACATTAAATTCACCTTCGTACCAGTTAGTGCGTGGAGTACCTCAAGGGTCATTTCTAGGGCCACTGTTCTTTTTAATATATGTTGCAGATTTACCTGCTGAACTAAAACACTGCGATTTTCACTCATATGCTGATGACACACAACTATTAGCATCATGTTTTCCATCAGAAGTGTCCAGTGTTGTTAATAATATTAATTCTGATCTCAATAATCTAGTTCAGTGGGTTGAGGATAATGGTCTCAATATTAATCCAAATAAATCGACGTTGTTAGTTATAGGAAACTGTGTAGTACCTTTGATAAAGCTTGATGGAATCCAACTTCAGCCTGATAAATTTTGTAAAAGTTTGGGTGTATATCTTGATCCAGATCTTAATTTCAAGTATCATTTACAGGCGAAAATGAAGGCAGCAGTGATAAAATTAAAGCAACTGTATCAGTTTCGTTCTATCTTAACCTCTGATATAAAACTACGTTTAATTAATTCACTTGTTCTTCCATTATTCGACTATTGCGCATGTGTGTATGTACCTAACTTAACACAAGCTGATAAGCACAGAATTCAAGTTTTTCAAAATTCATGTTTACGATTTGTTTATAATGTGCGCAAATTTGATCATATTTCAAACTATAGAAGGTTAGCTAAAATGAATAATATTGAAACTCGCATGGAAAAAATGTATTTAATATTAATTCATAAAATTTTAATCACTAGAACACCTCGTTATCTGTATGATAAACTTGTTCCAAAATTTTATAATTATAGTTTACGTATTAGGAATTTATATATTGTGCCATCGTTTAAAAAACAAAAATTTAAGTGCTCATTCTCTTATTTGGCCCCTACATTATACAACACTTCATCAGACAGTATGAAATCTCTCTCTGTAAATTCTTTTAAATACCATTTGAGGGAAATGTGAAAATTTATATTTGCATGAATAATTTAAGTATTCTCCGAGGGGTAAATCACAAAGGGAATTTTTGTACACCAAACTTCCCTAACCAGATATTTCCCCCATACTTCCCCGTACTTCCCTGTACTTCCCCGTACTTCCCCGTAATTCCCCATACTTCCCCGTACTTCCCCATACTTCCCCGTACTTCCCCTGAACTTCCCCGTATTTCCCCTGAACTTCCCCGTACTTCCCCATACTTCTCCGTACTTCCCCATACTTCCCCATACTTCCACCAAAATATCTATTCATGATTTCTAATGATATGACTTTATAATTTACTATTAACAAAACCACAACCAAATAACACCAAAAAATACAAGAAATATTCACCGTAATATTAAAAGTTTGTAGCGAGCGCTTTATTGCGCAGACTCACAACATAACTCTGTCAAGTGAAAAACAACAGCCTAATGTAGCCTCGATACAGGGCTAACCTCGAAGCCAACTAACTGCAAGCAGTAATCTATGCTGCAGCCCTCCTCCTAGCCTCATAAAGGGTGCAAGCGAGGATGCAGACATATTTCTGTTTATGTTTATATATTTTAATATTTTTTACTTGAACTTAATATCATATACCTTATGGTCCACCATACATGAAAAATTGACAAGCGTGTAACCTTTAACATGTAAAATAAAACATTAATTTATCTGAAATAATTTGATTGTTTTTGTACTATTAACCACATTTATTGTTTAATAATAATTCAAAAACCCAAATATTAGAACAATGTCGAATTTACATTTCTGTCAAATTAAATTTTACTCCTGTTTCATTTATTTTTTACTAAAATACGCTTTATTACAACGTATATTAATGTAATTTTATCCTCGATTTTATCCAAAAGGAAGAAAATGTATAAGTAATATGTCAATGTGTTTTTCCGGAAAAATACATGCGTCAATTTTTTATGTTACATGCTAAACGAATATGTCAAAATTTTCATAAACCGTATTATAATTATATTTCAATAACACATTCTCTAAAATTATATAAAGATAATTCGCAAATTTAAACTATCCAAAATAATTTTTTAAGTCTACTTATCTTATACTTCCCCATATTTTCCCGTAATTTCCTCTCACTTCCCCATACTTCCCTCATACTTCCCCGTACTTCCCTCATACTTCCCCGTACTTCCCCGTACTTCCCTCATACTTCCCCGTACTTCCCCATACTTCCCCGTACTTCCTCATACTTCCTCGTACTTCCCCGTACTTCCCCCGAACTTCCCCGTACTTCCCCCGAACTTCCTTCTCCGGTACACCAAACTTCCCCAGTGATTTACCCCTCGGTATTCTCCTGTGATATCATTGGCAAAGCTTAACTACAATGATTAGTAGTTAAAAATATTTCTTGTTTATTCAACATTAATTCTTATTGTTCTTTTTTTTCTATGTATCCTTATATTTTTATATTATTATAATCTCGGCGTTCATTTTTATTTATTTGTATAATGTATATTGTGGTTGGGTTGAAAAGCAGCCTTTGGATGAACCCCGCTATTGACTTATGTCAATAAAGTCTATTATTATTATTATTATTATTATTATTAATAAATTTTAATTTAAACAGTAGGTGCAAATTTCTGACAACGTATGTCGTAGCTGTATTAGTATTCAGTTGAAACTGTCACTTTAACTTGGCGTTTTTAACCTGCTGCACAAAGTAATGACATATGTTACTATTTGTGATACTACTTTCTATAAAATCAAATTTTCCTTAATTTATTCTTTTATTTGTATTTTTTCTGTACGGAAAGCAAAGAGTAATGTTTTAGAATATAAAAAAAACCCTATGTTACAATTAAGAATCGCCAAAATGCTTTAATATCGTGAATTGAAAATGTACTCCCATAAGAAATGCATACATTCAGATTTGAATTAGGGTTTCGCGCCAAATGTGAATCTTAACCTCACTAATGTAGTCTATTACGCGTGCCGTACTCAAGCAGGTATAAGAAGTAAGAATTGATGTCGCCAGTGAAATTTCTATTTTGTTACATTACTCAAAACTACGTTCCTTAGAGTTCTAGCGACATTCGTGCCATCTTGTGCATTTTAATGTAACTACGCTTACTCAGCACATACTGTGACATTAGGTTAAGGATCTGTAATAAGGTGAAATGAAACCCCAAAGTATTTTGTTTCTAGTCCAATAGATGTCACCTAAAACGTTTTATTAAAATCCTGTAGGCATAACAGTATTGCTGAGCTATTCAATAAGCGACTACCTAATAACAGATGGCACTCTGATAGTTAGTAAAGACTCCAACCATGAATAAGGCGGTCGTTTCGAATTCAAAATGCATACATATATATATATATATATATATATATATATATATATATATATATATATATATATATACGTTAACACCTTTTGAGAAATCACATTCAACAAGAATTATACTAGGAATCATAATTATGTTGTTTTAATACATAATATACTATGGGATACACTTTTCCAACTTCTTCAGATATTATGATTCATTTTTAACATTTTGCAGAAAAATTGTTTCTTTAACATCTATTTATTAAATTATTACTAGGTGCATTAATTACAGAAAATACATGTTAAATGAGAAACTATTAAATTATTGATAAATATGCATTATGCAAGCAAAAATCATTGAAAGGTTAGCGTGGTTGAAAAGTACTTTTTACTCACAAAATTGTTAATTATTACAATTGAATACACAATTTTAAAAACTGTACTTTGGTAACGTCACGACTTCGATACTAGAACGTACCAAATTTCCAAGACTGTAGGGGGAATCATTTCGCCGGACATAAACAATAAGGGTGTAACTATGGTAACCAAGAATGCACCTCTAGATACAAAGATAAAATCCGTACATACAAATTTCCTCGATAACATTTGAAACAGTACAATTTATAAATTTTATTTTTTTAGTTGTCTTGTATGCTTAAAAATTATGATCTCGTACACGTCATTTAGATTAGAATTATTTTGAAAATATTTTCAATAAATTGCTTTACAACTATGAAAACAAATATATAATTACACATATTTTATAAAAGCGAATTAAATATTTTATACCGGTTTATAATAATAATGCAATATTTTGTATATATATAATCGCGTTGAATAAAAATTAAAATCTAGTATATAATCCCGCATTGGTGCTGTGAAGGTGGCACAGCCGTATTGGCACAATTTTAAAAAAACTATCCTATTATTTAAAAATATTAATAAATCAAGTTGCTAAATATACCCAACATTAATAATAGTCAATATAAAGTAATTAGGAGAGATTGTGCTGAAGTAATAAATTGTTATATATCGTTTAGCGAACAATTTCGATTGAAAGATAAATTTTCGAAGTAGTTTTAATCTGAAATTCAATTTTAGCAATGGTAAATTTTATAAATCAAGTTGCTAAATATACCTAACTATAATAATTGTCAATATGAACTATTTAGGAGAATTTGTGCTGGAGTAAAAAATTGTTAATAATTCTTTAGCGAATAATTTCAATGGAAACAGATTTTTAGAGTTTTCAATCTGAAACTAAATTTTGCCAATGGTAATTTTTATCAATGAAGTTGATAAATATACCAAACAATAATAAATGTTGATATAAACTATTTAGGAAAGATTTTGCTGGAGTAATAAATTGTTAAAAATGGTTTAGCGAACGATATCTTTGGGAAGATATATTTTCAAAGAGTTTTTAATCTGGAACTAAATTTTCGCAATGGTAATTTTTATAAATCAAGCTGCTATCCTTCTTAAATAGTTTATATGGACAATTATTATTGCTAAGTATATTTAGCAATTTGATTTATAAAAACTACCACTGCCAAAATTTAGGTTCAGATTAAAACTTCTTCGAAAAACTATCGTAATCGTTCGCTAAATAATATTAAACATTTTATTACTCCAGCACAATCTCTCCTAAATAGTTTATATCAACAATTATTATTATTAGGTATATTTAGCAACTTAATATATAAAAATTACCATTGCCAAAATTTAGTTTCAGATTAAAAACTCTTAAGATCTATCTTTCCAAGGAAATCGTTCTCTAAACAATATTTAACAATACTTTACTCCAGCACTATCTTTCGTAAATAGTTTATATCGGCAATTATTATTGTTAGGTATGTTAGCGACTTGATTTATAAAAATTACCATTGCCAATATTTAGTTTGAGATTAAAATCTCTTCGAAAATCTATCTTTCATTCGAAACCGTTCGCTAAACAATATTTTTCAATATATTATTCCAGCACAATTTCTCCTAAATAGTTTCTTTCAACAATTATTGTTGTTAGGTATAGTTATCAACTTCATTTATTTTATTTTCGATACATTTCGACAAAAGAAATATATTATTTCAGGTTCGTACGCTAGCTTAATTTGGAAATCTGGAAAAGTTGCGTTTTTTTTAATGATACTGGTAATTAATTTATGCATGTGGAAATTAATTAGTACTAAATATTAACATAAAAATTACTATTTTTGGTGGTGTGCTAGCTTTACTGAGAAAAGAAATTTAATTTTGCGGTAATTAATTAATAATTAATTAGTACTAAATAATAGGGCAGTTTTTTTTAATTATGCCAATATGGGTGTACCACCTTCACAGAACCTCTCGGATTTCATAATCTCGGATCATTTTTTGTCATATAATCTAGAATTATTTGATTTCTGCGTTTTATAAAACAAAGAACCGGGTTATATTGCAATACAATTTAGGTTTTTGTAATATGGCGTTGCCGGAGAATTAAATTGACAGGTCATCATTTCTAATAGAGAAAATAAAATTTTTAATGCAAATTTTTAGAAGCCTCACATATTCGATCGATTTACATTAGTATAAATTGAGGCAGCACATTTCAGATATTATGTATGTATACCTCTTTTATTTGGTTTTTTGCGAGAAAATAATTCTGGCTGCTCAGTTGCCATTTTTGCAAGAAAATAATGTTATAATAATAAAAATAATAACAATAAAACACTGAGTAAATAGATGCTACAGAGACACAATAAAGAAAACCGTAAATAATATTATTACTGATCCTACTGAAGGTAGAAGCATAACTGATTATAATATATAATATTAATAATAACAATAATAAATGCTACATGCTTCGACGTGAGTAGTTGTGTTTTTTTGCTGCTCCGTATTTTTTTTTCTCAAGTGCTGTTTTTTTTATTTTTCTTTATAAAATAAAAATAAAAAACTCACCGTCAAGATGCCAAAACCAGGAAGCTCTCCTCAAGTTCAAGATCTCGTGAGTAGTGTTTTGAAAGATCCTTCGTTTCTTACCACGTTGGTCGACATGGTTTTTGCACGTGTTGATAAAAAACTCAAGGAGCAAAAAGCTCATTATGAGTCAATAATAAACAAAATGACTCAAGAAAATCAAGTGCTTCACAACGAAATCGACCGACTCGAACAATACTCTAGACGTAATTGTATTAGAGTATTTGGAGTTCCCGAAGATCCGGCTGAAAACATCGATGAAAAGGTCAGTGATATCATAAAATCATTGTCAATCGACCTACCCCCCAACTCCATCGACCGATGTCATCGTGTGGGTAAAAAGCCTGGTGTTCATGTGAACAGTGTTGTGACGCGAAGTGTTTCCTCAACAAATTCTCCATCAGATGCGAGGCCTCGCCCCATTATTATAAAGTTCGCCACTTACTATTCTCGTAATTTAGTGCTAAAATCACGGTATAAACTAAAAGGTACTAAAATAAATATCAAAGAGGATTTAACCAAAAAACGTTTAAATACCTTAAAACTTATTTCGAACAAAATTGGATTTAGAAATGTGTGGAGTGTTGACGGTAATATTTATTATAAAATAAATGGCGTTATAAAGAAAGCCGATTTATCTACAAACATTGATTCACTTTAATTTTCTTGTATTTGGAGCAGCACAACCTTATGTCTAACTTTACAAATTTCTTTGTTTTTTGAGGTTAGCGTATTTTGTACACATTTGTTTGAAACTTGTCCTGTTTAGAATAGTTCAGCAGTGCTAAGGTCATTGAATATTGTTATTTATTTTTGCTGTAAGATGGAAGTGTACTACCAAAATGTACGAGGTTTGAATACTAAACTTGAAGATGTCTACAATAATACTAGCTTTATGAATTTTGATATTATTGCACTTACGGAGACTTGGCTTTCTGATTCAGTGTATGATAATGAGTTGTTTGACTGTAATAAATATGCGGTTTATAGACAAGATCGAGACAACACCAGAGTAGGCAAAACAAAAGGTGGCGGTGTATTGTGTGCTGTCAACACTAAATATAAATCGTCAATCATTAAATTAAATTTAAATAATCATTCACTTGCTGATATTGTTTGCGTTAAAGTTAACTTGAATCCTAATAAGAGTATGATTGTTATAGTTATTTATTCTCCACCTCCCATTTCTTTTGAGCAACATGAAATGATTTATGAATGTCTTGAGTCCTGTCCTTCATTATTATGTTCAGAATTTATTATCATGGGTGACATGAACCTTAGTAAACTAAATGATTTTTATAATAATGGATATAGAAATAACTGCATCACTAGATTTGATAATTTTATTACTTTCCTTAACGCTTCTCAATTTAATAGGGTCTTAAATAATGATGGTCGACTTTTAGATGTTGTTTTATCAAACACGGATTGGTTTGTCTCACGTCATTCCTGCCCCATAGTACCTGAGGACAGTTACCATCCTTCACTGTCTATATGTT
The DNA here is from genome assembly GCA_035578165.1 of Stenolophus ochropezus. Lineage (NCBI taxonomy): Eukaryota > Metazoa > Arthropoda > Insecta > Coleoptera > Carabidae > Stenolophus > Stenolophus ochropezus. Next base: position 29,613,347 of record JAQOWZ010000017.1, read on the forward strand.
CTAATATTATGTCATCAGCTGAAAATTCTGCGTCAATTAATTGTGATCCCTGTTATAATTTCCGTCTGGCTAACTTTGATTTAATGTACACCTTATTTAAAGACACGGACTGGGATATACTTCAGTCATACAACGACGTAAATAAAGCATTTACTAAATTTTATAACATCATTGAGGCTGTATTAAATACTTGTGTTCCTAAAACCAGAATGAAAAAGTCACGTTATCCTCCCTGGTTCTCAAAGCAAATAATAAAAGATATTAAATTAAAAGATAAATTTCGTAAACTTTTTAAAGAACACAATGACGAAAATTATTACACCATCTTTAAAAACTTAAGATCTAAAATAAAAACTGACATTAAAATTGCATACAAAAATTATGTTGCAAATACAGAATCAAATATTGCCAATGACCCCAAGAAATTCTGGGCTTACCTAAATAAAAAGAAAAATACTTCCCGCATTCCTGGTGACATGTATTACAATGACACTTTATATCACGATACTCCATCTATTGTTGAAGGTTTTGCCGATTATTTTAAAACTGTATTTTCTAGCTGTAATGACAATGATATTGAATACAATAAAATTTCTAGTGAATCTATCACTATGAATCAAACTCATATATCTTGCATTACTCATGATGACATAATAACGGCCATTAATAGTCTGAAAGTTTCTTGTTCTCCAGGTCCTGACAATTTACCATCTTACATTATTAAAGGTTGTCGTGATTTATTTGTAAAACCATTACATATATTATTTAATTTAATAATTTCTACTCTCACATTTCCTGAATGTTTAAAAATTTCACTAATTTGCCCGATCTTCAAATCTGGTGATGTTCATAATATTTCAGACTACAGACCTATATGTTTACTGTCCAATATTTCAAAGTGTTTTGAGAAAATTATATATAAGTATATTTATTCCAATGTTAGTGATTCTATAACTTCAATACAGCATGGCTTCATTGAACGTAGATCAACTAGTACTAATCTCACTCACTTTACTGATACTGTTTTAAATTCTATGAATAAAAATACTCAAATCGATGTCATCTACACCGATTTGGCCAAGGCTTTTGATACAGTAAATCATAACATCTTGCTTTTCAAGTTACATCATCAATTTAATTTCTCTTCTAATTTAATTAAGCTTATTCAATCATACCTTCACAATCGTAAACAATATGTGCTTTACAACAATACTAAATCGGCATACTACATTCCTACTTCTGGTGTCCCTCAAGGATCAAATCTAGGCCCATTACTTTTTATTCTGTTTATTAATGACATTGCTGATTGTTTGAAACACTCTCATTCATTATTATATGCTGATGACCTAAAAATATTTAAAGTAATAAATTCCTACTCCGATTATGAACACCTTCAGTCTGATATTAATAACTTACTTGTTTGGTCTTCTACCTCAAAATTACAGTTCAATATAAGTAAATGTAAGTCCATGACATATTCTGTAAAGCGTGATAAATTTAACTACATTTATTGTATGAATGGTGTAAATCTGGAGAGAGTGTCTGAAATAAAAGATTTGGGTGTTATCTTTGATCCTAAGTTACTTTTTATTAATCATATTAATTATATAGTGAACTGCTCTTATAAAAACTTAGGGTTTATAATCAGAAACTCCCATTGCTTCAAAAATATTTCAACTCTCAAATCTTTATTTTATACCTTTATTAGATCTAAACTGGAATATTGTCTTGTTGTGTGGAATCCACTTTACACCACTCATGTATCAGAAATTGAACAAATTCAAAGAAAATTTGCCAGGTACTGTGCTAGAAAATTCTGTCATCCATTTGATCATTTAACATACAGTTATTCCCGAACATTATTACAATTTAACATGTTATCACTAGAAAGTAGACGTAAGCTAATATCTTGCTTATATTTGCATAAATTAGTGCATAACAAAATTGATGACGTATTAAGTTTGGGTAAAATAAGAATTTGTGTGCCTCGTTTGCCCTTTAGACAAACTAAATACTATTCGACATTCTCTAACTTTCCTGTCAAAACAAATTATGAATTAAGAGCCCCTATTTCAAGAATTTGTTCTATTTTTAATAGTTTAGAACTAGAATTAAATGCCGATATTCTTTGTTATTCGTACATCCATCTAAAATCTGTTTTATATACACTTCTGATGTCCTTGTAAATTGTAATGTTGTTCTATCATACAGTCTTGTTTCCACAATCTTGTTTCTGATTCTATGTATATTGTTATGTTCAAATTTCATATGTGTTAATCATGTAGCATATCCAACTACCAGTAATTGGGATACTTTGTATCCTGTTGTGTAGTTGTAAATTAAATAAATAAATAAATAAATAAATAAATAAATAAATATGCAAACACTATGTAACAAAGTACCATAGAAATAAAATATACATACAAGAAACTGTTTATCATATAACCATAACACAGTATAAATATAAAGCATATATAGCAATTGCACTCCCCAGTATTTCCGTTATACGAAAATTTGACCTTGATGCCTCCCAGCCGCATAATGTTCACCTCCACCACTTGCTGCCGAAAGTCATAACTACAAAAAAGTTTTCAATTCCAAAATTTTAAAAAATATTCCACTGAAAATATTGGTTATAAATTAAAAACTTTGTTCATAAATATAAAATGTCATCATCCATGTCCACAGTTTCAAAAGAATATTTTTAAAATTTATTTATTAGATTGTTTTATTCGTTTGAATTTATAATTAGAACTTTTAAGTCGGCAAAAAAACATAAATGTTTTACATTTGTAAACATAAAAATATTATATAATATATATTTATTTACATTTCACCGATTTTTATATATCTACCTATTCATTTAGTAAATATAATGCATTATATTCATCTTTTTTATATTTAAAAACATGTAACTTGTATAAATATTAATCATAACAATAAAAACTTATATTTCAATAAATTTAAAACGGAATAAAAATAGTATATTGTGCTATTAAGAGTAAAAGTGATACTTTGTGTGGCGAGCATGGAAGTTTGCACGACGAGCGAAGCGAGTCGGACAATTGCATGCGAGGTACACAAAGACACTTTTACTCTGAATAACACATGTTATTTTTTCTTCAAACTTAGAAATTTAAAAAAATAATTTACTATTTGACTTTTAATATGTAGCTTACCTGTTAGTTATTCATAATTTTTAGCAACTTTATTCTTAGGTTAACTAGTTTCTATAGTGACATTTAGGGCGATATTACAGATTTCTATTGTACAAGTTACTTTTTGGCTGATTCTACATACGGCGGCGAAGAAATGAAACGGCGGCTAGAATAAAAAATTATATTACGGAGGCATAGAAATTAAACTTCAACCTTGTCAATCACGTCACAGAAGATGTCACTTTTATGACGTTTGAAGAAAAAATCATTTTTATTTGACGTTTATTTAAATTTACCGCATAGTCAGCCAAGAGGCGGAGTTTCCGTGTGCTAGAAAGTCTGACATGTAACAGAACATAAATAGATATATGTACTTATAATTTATGAATGCGAAATATAAAAATACATTTTGTTAAATATCCCGGTGTGCCACCGAGTATTTTTGTGAAAAATAAGGAAGTGGCGCCACGAGCAAGCAGCGGTCAGTACCTAACTATTATTAGTTAGCTACTGACCGCTGCTTGCTCGTGGCGCCACTTCCTTATTTTTCACAAAAATGCTTACCGCAATTGTTTAGAAAATTAATATCTTTTATATTAAAAAGTATATATTATTCATATATTCCTGACGAATGTATAACAATATACAGTACGGAATGCAGATGATGTTTCCATCGTAAATATTCACATTATTGAGAAATAAAATTTAAAAAAAACATGTTTTTTCCTTTACTTGGAATCTAGAAATTTAATTTACGTAATTTTTTTATATGACATGTATAATAATATTCTTTAGAACATACATAAGTTTATATCAGATATTGTGTCTAGTAATGGAGAAAAAAAAAATCCTACGTTTTTCATGTTTTCTGACTTTTGAAAAAGTCGTTATTTTTCATTTTTACATATATGATACAGTATCCTATTTAAAATATATCCTGAAATTTTCAAAAAATTATTAGGTCTTTGATTGGAGATATTTTGAAAATTATATTTAAAAAAATGTTTTGGGTCTATAAATAATAAATAATATCAATTAAATAATATTATTTCAATACCGAATTGATGTCTACTTATTTACATATTTAAGAAAAACTTGTTACATTAAACAATTTTTAATAAAGAATTAAAAACTTAAATACAAGTTTTAAATTTCCCGCGCTGGGGTTTCATTTCCCCTTAAGTCATCTGTGACTGGGATTTGAAAATCAGTTCGGCCTGTCCCATTTCAACCCACTTTCCATGGTGTGGGATTGCATGATTCCACAGAACGGTACTGGAAGTGGGGATATTTATACACGGGCTGGGATTTAAATAAAAATAACTATTTCCCGGTGTGGGATTGCACAGCGCGATATGCTTTGTTTGCAACTACCCTCAGATATTTAAGATCTTAAAGTATTGGGTAGATCAGCTGACGCGCTAGTTAAAGTTGTCGTTTTTTCGTCATCTTAATTTAAAATTAATACAATAACATTCACTATATTTTGAATCATATATTTCGAAAGCAACGGGGGTAGGTAGCTCAATGCTGCTGTACTAGGTACCACACTCGTTTGTAAACGAAAAGCGAAAAGCATTTACTCAACTGCGCCGTCGACAGTTAAGTACAAGATTCAAGATTTCTGATGTGTTGGTGCCTCAATTTGTAAAGAATAAGACAAATAAATTAAACACACCCTTACCTTGTACATGAATAATGACGAAACTCATTGAATAGTTGTGGCCATTGTCTGCACGACAGATGTATTTTCCAGAGTCCGATCTATTTGCTTCAATAATCGTGAGTAGATAAGTCTCTACAAACATATATATTATAATACACAATACATAATTTTATATATTGTCTATTAAACCTGAAATTTGAATATTTTGATTTTCTTCTAACGGCACTCCATCCTTATACCATTGAACTCGAGGAATTGGGTGTCCTTCCACATCACAAGGGATTGAAATTTCAACTCCCACTTGGAATACATTTTGTGGGATTGTTATGTTTGTCCGTACAGGCACTAAAAAATTAATTCAATTAAATTTGTACTTTCTATCTACATTATCTGAAAAATTGAATTCATAGAAAATTGTAGGAATTCATAATATGTATTACTTTTTTTAACAAAATGTATTAATGTTAAACTGGAACAAGAGTTATCAATATCTTTGTATCTATGTATTTTTTCTCTATAACAAATAAATTACATTACATTACAAAGTATATTTATGAATAATACAAATGTTCCTTTTCCATTTCCCTTCAAAATATTTAAATCCATGAATCATGATCTAATGTTAGTGATTTCTACAGATTTTTGTGACTATTGGCCTCATGGCATGACTTACTTCCGAAGCTACAAACCTCGTAAATTTCTGATAACATTTATTATTTGGTTACCATTATCACTGTCAAGTGAATTATCACATTTTCCAAATCTTTAACAATATTTGAAGTTAATTGCTGCTGGTAGAGTGAAAAATATAATAAATGACTCGGAATGTAAGTACTCAAATAAAACTATTCTCGTACAGTAACATGAACTTCGGTTCCCCAAGCTCCATCGTAATTCATACCTTCTCGAAATTAATATTGTAGGAATTTACATTCCTTGTAGCTTAAATAGGGTAAAAGGGGGAAAGATTGCTTTAGTTTTAGAGTGATATCTCTCATAGGGAATGTTAATTATGTTGTTTATAAATAGTATAAGTAGCCGCCTGAAAATGTATGTAATCAACACTGAAAACCCAAGATTTACTTTTAAAAATGCCAAAAAACTAATTATTTATATACATACTTTTTAAATATGTACATAAGACTAAATATAATCTAAAAATGTGGTTCTTTCTGAACACACTCATAAGTAATTTAGTGGCCCATTTAACATCTGCTCTGAGGACAAATGGACCACTTATGTTGAGGAAAGATGGACCAGAGGAGGACATAGAAAGGTAGATGATCTATTTGTTATTCCAACTGTTGTTAAATAGGTTATCAGAGTATGATGATGTTAAAGAAGATGAAAATTATGAAAACGAATATGCGGGATACAAGAAAAATTATTTTTAAAAAAATATATGAAGAAGGATAATTGGATAAAATGTGTAATTTGTGGTCGCTGCTTGCAACAAGAGTATACCACATATGATAAATAATAATAATCTGTTAACCAGTTCATCTCGTCATAGCCTTGGTCCGTCTCACCTATATAGTGGAGGAGAGTTGGACTTTCGTGAACCCAAAAAAAAAATATATTTTTGTAGTTTTCAGAACATAGTTTTTTCCTTATTCTTATAAGTAAGCCTAGATTACATGTTGTTGTAAATATATTTTTTAATATTATTCATTATTATAGAGACACAATAATTTTTTAAAATATGGTTCATCTCACCCCCCTTACCCTAAATATTTTAACTATTTAATCAATTTGTTGCGTTAATATAATCAATTATAATTATTTTTTATAGTTATTTTAAAATAATGTGACTAATAACAAGTCGTTCTCATTATAATTTTATATAAAATAAAGGTGTCAAACGAAAATACTTTATATTCTATATTTTATAATAATTATTACATGTGTCTCACGTAACAGAATGTAATTTATATTTTAAATATATATTTACCTTCGAAAATTTGTTCAAGTAAAACAACGCCGATGAAAATATTCAACGAAACCACCAAAATATACATCTTTTCACAATTTTTATCCACAACGGAATATTTATCTATTTAAACTAACCTATTATTCAAAGTCATGTGAGTGTTTTGATAAAAGAGGTCATAGATCACCAACTAATAAAATTTAAAACATTACACGTTACATATTTCCTTGTTTTATCTTTCTAAACGATTTACTTATTAACTACATTTATCAAATATTGCAAGATACGAATTAATGCCGGTTTATAGAATTTTCATAAGGAATAACATAGAACAAAGAACCAAATTTAATTTCTTATGTTTTATCAGAAAAGGAGTCGAACACGCATGCGCTAATTTTAGTGTTTGTGGATAATTCAAATATGAACATTTATACCATAATAACGAAAAAGAATCCTAAATTAATTATGAAAATATACACTAAATGCCTTATTTTTACACTAAAACTGGAACAATTGAATTTATAATTTAATTTTGCAAATTTTTACTTACTTATTTCCATTTCTATGAAACAGATATATATTTATATATATATATATATATATATATATATATATATATATATTCTCCTTTCTTTATGGTTGTCTGTGATAGTTGTTTAAAGATAAATACACATTCTGTACCCTTCTATTTGTTTTAAATCCAATGAAGCCTCCCCATTGATTTAAAGAGTTTTTGAACTGGGTAAACAAGCGCTTTCTCAGTAAACTATCGCCCTTTAGGAAGAAAAAGTGTTGAATGACATAATGACAATACTGAAAATAAGGAAATAGCAACAAGGTTAGGGTTTTCAAAAACACACAATCTTTCCGATCATCTTCACAAGAATAAAGTTAATTCAAGATGGGCACCCAAACTTCACTCAGAAATTATAAAGAACAACGAACAGCTTATCAATATTTTTTGGAGCTTGTGCATACAAATAAAAATGAAGTACTGAACTCTATAGTGACCCGGGATGAAACTATGATCTTTAGACTCTTTGTCTAAAAGGTAGTCGATAGAGTGGATAAAACCAGGCAAAAAGCCGCCTAGAAAAGCAAAAGTTACGAAGTTCACTAAAAAGACTATAGCCACCATTTTTTTGGAATAATCAGGCTATACTTCTGATTGGTTGGATTGCAAAGAATGAAATATTGTAGTAACTGGCGAATTCTATGCAGCTCTTATTTATTAACTGCAAGAATCCATGAAAGAAAAGCGGCGTAGAAAGTTGAGTCCAAGCGTTCGTCTTCTACACTACAATGCTCCCATGCATACGACTTCAATTTCCAAGGCTGTTGTGAAGGACTATGGTTTTCAAGAAATGAATTACCCACTGTTGGATTTGGTAAATAATAACAAATAAATTATTTTCAGTATTTCTATTACTCACATTCTTCGTGCACGCTTCATTCTGAACATAACTACTTAATTCTTGTTGCCAACTGTAGACAACATAGTTAATACACAAAATTTCTTTTGCCCAACAAAATTTAAAAAAATCTTTATCATACAATAAATATAACAAATACAAATGAACTGGCTGCCGAGCATTTCTCGGAATAGTTTCTTCCCTCTGAGCTTCGACATCTTGTATTTAAGAAGATTCTCTTCTTGTCGTCTACAGTGAATAGATCTAAAAATTTATTTTCACCTTCTTATTTCTTTGTATACGTTGAATTCCTCTTGTGTATTTTTTAACTTTGACATATAAAGTATCACTTTTCAAAACTGACTGACATTTGGAACGCCAAATTTTTCATACCTAGTTAGGAAATAAAAATTTTTCGTCACTGAAAAGTGAATTATTGAACTTGAAACATGGGTACTTTCCAAACGTTAGTCAATTTTAAAAATGTCAAAATTCAAAATTTGAAGCAAATATTAAAAACAAAAGAATTGTAACAAAATTAGAAAAAAAAATTTAACACATTAGAAAATGAAATTTTGTTTAAGTTGTGTGATTTTGCGTGATCTCGCTTCGCTCGCCCCGTAAATATCCCACCGTTATACAAAATGAGGCATTTTTAACTTGTCACATAAATAGCTATTTCTCATCTCTTTCTACTTCTAACATTTTTTCTTGTTTCTTTGTTATTTTATATGGATTAGGACCGAATATTTTAGTTCTGGTATTTATGTAATGACCGTCCAAAAAATAAATTTGCTGGAAGTTTCCCTGTTGTTGCATATGAAACATCAATAAATACTGATGCCGGAATGCCTTTTCTAAATTTCCTCCTGCTTCATCAGTTATTTTAATTCGCTTTAATAATGACCGTTTGTCTTTCTACATCTCCATTAGCCTGTGGACAAAGAGGAGTAGTGCAGTGTAAGAATATACCCCTTTCTTCTGCAAATTAAATATATTCCTCGCTGATAACTTCTAGTCCGATATCTAAATGAATTACTTTTGGAAAACCATTCATTGAAAATATTTCATCCAATTTTTCAATGGTTCTTTTAGCTGTAGTTGACCTCATCAATTTAACTTCTACGTACCTGCTGTAATGATTAGTTATTACTAGTAAATTGAGATCAGAAACAGGTAAAGGTCCCATGAAATCGATTGTAATATGCTCCCACGGTTGCTTTGGAAGTTCTGTAGGGTTCGTTGGTTCTGATGGATTTGTACTCATTATTAATTGACATTTCTGACAACATTGACAAAACTTTTCTGCATTCTTGTCCATGCCCGGCCACCAAACTTTAGCACTGCAACAGTACTGCTACCATGTATAATTATGTTGTTAATAATAATATTATTAATATTTATTGCGATAAATTATTTGTATGAATAATTCATTTTGCGAATATGTGTTTTCATTTTTAAACTGAAGGGTAACAGACGCCTTGGATTTGTTAACATTTTGCAGGTACTTGAAAGCCAAATGAGGCAAGGTCAAGGGATACAGGATGTCAAAATCGTACATACATTCCACTATTTGTATTTGGAACATAGGCGTAAATATTGGGTTAATATTATATTGTCTTCTTATTTCTTCATTATGTATTCTATCTCTTAATAATTTGTTGTTGATTTTTAGTAATATTTTCATTTCTGCTGTCTCTAATAGCAGTTTTGTTTTTGTAGAATGTACGTCATGATTGGTCGTACAACAGTCTCATATATTCTTACTTTTGTTTCTTTTTTTAAATATTCATTTTTCCATATCATCTGATCTAGACATCCTGACACTCTATTTGCCTTTATCATCTTTAACTTCTTGTAATAATAGTCCATTGCTTGTTATCTCTATTCCTAAATATTTAAATTTCATGACTTGTTCTATTATCCTGTCTTTAATTGCTAGTTTACACCTTATTTGTTCTTTTGCAATTGTTATGCTTTTTGTTTATTGGGCAGCTATTTCCATGTTATATTTTATTTCTTCTTTTTAAATTTTATGTAGGAGTCTTTGCAGATTGTCTTCATTATCGATTATTATGACAGCATCGTCAGCATAGCAAATTATTTTTATTTCTTCGTTTCCCATTTTATATTCTTCTAGACCTATGAGTGTGCCAATAATTTCATCTACAATTAAGTTAAAGAAAAGCGGGCTTAAAGAGTTCCGTTGCCTTATTCCTATTTCAATATTTATTTCCTACTGTTTCTGTAAGTCCTTCTGATTTCGTTTTTATACGTGTTTTATTGTCAGTGTATATGTTCCTAATTCAATTAATTATATTGATGTGTATATGTCTTTTATATCAAATTTTTATCACACCTACTAATCTTATGCGTTCAAATGCTTTCTGTAAGTCAATAAAGCATAAAAATTCCGGTGCATTAAATTCGATTACTTTTTGAACAATCTGTCTTAAAATAAATACAGAATCATTACATGACCTACCCGATCGAAATCATTGCTGTTGGTCTGACATTGTAATATATACATTTAATTTTTTATTGATTATTTTTGTTGTTAATTTAAATATTGTATCCAAAAGGTTGATGCCTTCATAATTCTCGGGTTTCTTCTTATCTCCTTTTTTAAATAACGAAATTACTATGCTAGTGTTCCATTCTTTCGGTATTTTTTTCTGTTATAAATAATTTATTTATGAGTTTAGTTATTTCTTCGGTTAGTTTTGAACATCCGTATTTTAATAATTCATTAGTTATCTGGTTTGGACCGGGTGTCTTTCGGTTTTTAAGTTTTGATAATTCTTTTTGTACTTCTTCTTCTGTGATTGAATACGTAATTCGTCCATTCGTTTTTCAGTCTCTTCTGAGTCATCGTCCAAGTTTATATAATGCAATTTTTTTTAGATATTCTACTCATTTGTCTTTATATATTTTTGTTGTATCTATAAGCTCCTTCATTTCTGCCTTTTGATTTCTAATAAATTGCCACATTTGCTTTTGCATACCATAGAAGTCATATTCTATACTTTTGAAGTATTTTTCCCAAGGGTTTCTTTTTATTTGTCTTATCTAAACGTTAATTTAAGTTGTAATTAATTTAATGTAAGTTAATTAAGCTACAATAAATAAAGTAAAGCAAAATGAATTACTCTTCATAATGGGTGATTGTAAAGCTCGAGTTGGAAATAATGCAATACCTATAAAACAAAAATTCAATGAAGATATTACCAACAACAATGGAGAGAAAATGATTGAATTTTTAGAAGCAGTGAATATAGAATCAACAACACCTTTTTTGAACACATAATGAAAAATATACATATAAACATTAAATAAATTACAATAATAATATATTAAAGAACGTACCATTTTTTTCCTTTTTATTAGTTTTAAATAGGAATCATCTCTGGTTTCCAGATGCGACTCTTCTAAAAGTTCAATACATTTTAAACATTTTATTTTTCTTTTTCGGTAAATTCAGACAATGGTATGGAGTGTGGCACACAGTATGAATGATTCAAGTCTGAATCTTGTTTTAATTCTAAATTATATTTTCTCATTACACTGATATCAGTGGGAGTAAATGTGAAAATGGGTTCTTCGTTTTTCTTTTGTTTTTTGACCTGTAGTATACATAATAAATTTGTTGTGTCCTGTGATAGTACATTTCCAGTTAAAATTTTAATTTCTTTATGCAGTAACAAATATGTTGGAAAATTGATATGCTGTACGATTATTATTCCACCCATTTTTAGCTCAAAGGTATGAAAAATATACAATAATTAGCACGTAATGCACATATAGTAGTAAATAGAATGTACCTATCACTGCACAAAAATAATTCAAGATGATCTTGACCGAACTTATAAGTAAGTATGTATTTCAAGGGTGAATTTTCACATTTACCATACTCATCAAATAGCCCATTGTGGATTTTATGGTAATTGACATTCCAATAAACGGTGTTATTTTTCGTAGTTTTATGTAAATAAGTTTATTTATATCTTAACAATTTGCTAAGTAATGAATTGCTACTTCGAATGTGCTTCTCCACTGAGATTCATTACTTATTCGCAAAGGACCTTTATAGCCTTTTGTAAATGGATTTCTAAAGTTCAGCAAATCAAAGATTTGATTGATTAATTTTATAAATCTGACTGTTGCCTCTACGTCTTTAAAATGACGGTGTTGTAAATCTTTGCTTAAAAATGCAATAGCTGTAGCTACACTTAAACTCAGTGTCTGAGCTGCAAGATTGACCTACAGAAAAATATTATTATTTAAAACAGGTGTTATACATATAAAATAAATTTACCTTCATTTTTTGTCGATACCATTCCATATGTTTCTTTCTTAACTTCGTTACAGCTCTTTTTTTCTTCCTTTATAAGTGTGACGCACACTGGGGTCTGGTGTGAGTGTGTGCGTCGTGTGGTGCCCTATCCTCCTAGATGGACGGTGTCCCGGGCGCCATTAACCGTGGTACCTAGGGAGAGGGGAGAAATTGCCTCAGATGCTCTAGGTCGGTTGGGCCAGAAGCTAGCACAAAAACACTATAGACCTTCCAATAATCTTTATTAGCAAACACAAAGAACAATAATATTTAGGGCTTGTGCCGTAGCGAAGGACCTAGAAAATAAAACAAATGCGCGACGCACGGCTGCAGTGACGCACGGTCTGACTAAACGAATGGCTTTTGATCACCGAGGTAGCAAATATATTAAACAATATGAAAAATAGAAAACAAATAATTATGGGTATATTATACTTGTCCTAGAAAATATGAAATCATATTAAGATCATTTATAAACATTTTTTATTGTACTTACTTGAAAAAGACGGATTATAGAAATACAAATATATATATACTATATTTGCCCTAAAATATGTAACAAAACTTTGAAATGAAATAAGCAAAACCACCGGCAGAGATAACCAAACGGTATACAAAGCAACGGCAACGGTAAAGGGTAATGCTAATCGCAAATACAATTTCAAAACAAAACATGTGGTTCTCATCGTACTGTAACCTGATTGGCTACAATTTGAAATATCTTTGCGCCAAGTAGCGCGTGCAATTATCGCAAGTTTTTAAACTAGCCTAGATGCTAGCCTCACTTTTTTCTAATCAGCGCCATACACTTCAGCCATTTTCATTATTTCTAGATCAGTGATCGTGGACCAGCTCCGAAACACCATAGTTTTGAAGGAGTAAAGTGGGATATTTTTGTATATAACCCGAGATAAAATCTATACTCGGGGACTCCCATATGCGGGGTGTGTCCGAGGTAAACCTCCTGATCTATGTAACTCCCTTCCTCTCCTTACTTTTGAAAATCGTCTCTGACGCAGCTGTGGCTCTATCGCAGCACCAAAACGATCTAGTGCACCTTTGAAACCGCTGTGGTGACGCAGCTGTAGCACTCTCGCGGCAGTAAGACAGATGACTTATCCCGTGTTAACCTTTACTACGTCCTCTTAATCTTGATTAATCCTAGAACTATGGCTATGGGTCATTAATATGTACTCACAAATTGTTCAAATTTTAATCATATATTATAGTTTTTTGGTCAGGGGGCTCTAGTAATTTTTTCTTTCCTAGTATGCAGGCTCATATTCCAATTTTTGAAAATGATATAAGCTAAACAATTAACTAGATGGGTTAACTCAATTATTTTACCTTGCCATAAAGATAAACCGATCAAATATTGGTTGTCTAACGATTGTAATTTGCGAGACTTTCTGCTCTTCATAACTCTGAGGCTCACGCTGGGATAGAAGTAAACAATATACAACCATGGTACGGCACCGGTATCCATAGAGGCCACTCAGTGATAATCGCATTAGACTCGCCAATTTAACTGGATGTTTACCACAAGCAATGGCCATCAGGCAATGTCGAGCGCCCCCAGAAACAAAAGACATGAGAGCAACTCGTCAAACCCACGCACCACTTTACAATTGTCAATGATCTCCAATATCAGTTTGGTTTCTATCACGCACTTTTGACATTCATGGTTATGATAAATTATTGGTACAACCCTTTGTGAATTGAATGTAATCTTTACATAAATTTAAATTGTTAAATTGTCTCTCTACCTGAGGTTTTGGCTGTAGTTTCCCTCAGGTTCAAAAGATGAATGTCAGAGAGAGAAAATATTCCATAGTATTAATTACTTATGAATCAAACAAGCAACATTACGTATAAACAAATTTTTAAGATCAGATATTTTGTCTGTCTTTTGGAGTGAATATCATTCTTTTATTTTATCAAATACCTGTCCGTATTCTTCCTCTGTAGAATGACGATGCAAGATTACTTATTTAAATAAAAACAACGTAGGGTAAGGTAAACCTTCCACTAGAAAGTCAATGGCTAATATGCGTACGACTAGGTAGATACCGTTACAGTAAATAATCTAGCCTTTATATTTGTCATACCAGGTTGTCCCTCATGCGCTGTTTTCAGAATTCGAGGTATCAGAGCTTGTGGTATTACAATTTTAGTATCTGTCATAACTACATGTCCGATAGCCCCTAATTCAATTCTTCTCCAGTTTCCAATATTCTTCGTACTTCTCTTAAGATTGTATGTTCTGATGTTGCTTTTTCTATTTCTTTAGTACTGATGGTTGTAGAGGTTGCATTTATTGTTACCCATCTTACATAATCGTCTTCTGGATTTGGTATTTGTGGTTCCCGTGCTGTAATATTCAATAATCGTGATAAAGTATCTGCAATATTCTTCTTACCTAGCGTTCTATTATTTTCACAATTTATTTCAGTTTTTCTGCATCTGTTAAATCAATTTATATTCACAAATATGTAAACCGTAAGCCGAGATATAGGTCTGATTAAAAATATAACACGTCACCAGATGTTTAAATGCAGTGATATTCCAACCCTGCATCTAACATGTGACTAGTAAAGTCCTAATAGGACTAGTTAGCAGTAGAACCGTGAGAGAATATATCAACCGACGTGATAAGAACAGCCAAGTGAACCGTAGCTCAGTTAGTAGAGCAATATCCCGGCAAGATGTAGGTCTCGGGTTCAAATCCCGGCGGTTGACATATTATTTTCACAATTTATTTCAGTGTACATAATTTTTGTTGCCAACTGCACACTCATAATGTTAATATATAACGCCCACCACCGTACAGTTCAGACCTCACTCCAACTATTACCTGCTATCAAACTTGAAGTCGGACTCGCATGGAAAGAGATTCAATAATGACAGTAACCACAGTATAATTTGTAATACAGTAATAACACTCTGTGTTGGTTCCTTTGACGTCAGAACTGCGGAGAGTGAAACGGAAGAAATTTTTGTTGAACTAATATAGTTGAAGAAAAAAATAGTATGAAAGTTTGATGAAGAAAAATTATTTTATTGATACTTTGTGACGTTAGTTTTAGCGACAGAACGCCAGGGTCACTTATGCACTCGAGTTGGTCCGAGATGCGGCCGCTCGCTTTTAAACAGTGGAACAGGAGTGGTTCTCAAGGATAGTCAAAAAAAGGAAAGATAGGGCGCCACGTAATTTATACAGAAAATTACGAAACAGAATGTTATAAGAATAATGATTACCTACCGTGGGTCTTATTGTTACCTGAAAACATCAAAATAAAAGGTCTTGTAAATTAATACGCAATGCGGAAATCAAAACTAAGTTTAATGAATATTTGAGAAATATATATATGAATTTCAATACAAACAAAGGACTAAATTGAGAGCTAAAATCAACAACCCAGTAAAATTTCGAATTCGAACAACTAAGATTTTAACAGTTTGAGGTTGTCGAAGCGAAAGAGCTCGTAACCCGAACGACAGTTATACCTCCATTGTTGGCCAACCATAGACACAGGCAGGTTACAGCCAGGTGATGTCAGCGTACGAACCGTTCGCGACGGAACAAACAAATATAAAACTGAATATTGTCTACTTGCAACAATTGATACAACAATGTGAAATATTGGCAATCTAACAGTGACGGCCCAATAATAAATGGTAAACCACAAAATAAACAATATGTTATTGCAATCTATAATAGAAAATGCAAAACAAAAACTTAAATGCTGGCAAATAGTACCAAAACAATAATCTGCAGTCGACGGTTTCAACGTAACAATAAAAGGGTAATAGAAATAATAACGATAATAAACAAAAGTTTGAACATCACTTATCCAGACCCGGTGGCAGCTGATAACAGGAATTGTGGGAGATGGCGGCAGCAACTGAATTGCAGGGTTGTGGACGATGGTAAGCGGCGACGGCAACCCACCAGGTGAAAGGATCCAAATCATTAACCTGGGGGAATAAATAAACTGATCCTCCGAAGAGTCGGACTCGTATAACAATCGATCGTCCTCACACGATGCATCGTATATAAGCTGACAACATCGTTTTAACAACACGATTAACCCGTTCGGCGGGATTATTTTGCGGATGATTGTAGGAATTGTACATAATATTTACCTGATACTTAGCACATAAACTACGAAATTCTGTACTTTTATACTGGACTCCATTATCACAAATAAGGTGTTGCGGCACACCAAAAAGTAAAAATACATTTTCTTCGATATAACGAGCAACCATGGAAGCGATGGCATTTCTCATCGGAAAGGTTAGTACGAATTTACTAAAATAATCACATATCATTAAAATATACCTATATCCCGTACTTGTTCTAGGTAGGGGGCCAATTATGTCTGAACTAAGCAACTGAAATGGACGATACATGTTTCCACACGTCCTCATTTTTATTGAGTTCGGAAAATGGGGTCTTAACGTACTTATATTCTATATCGTCATGCACTCTCCAAATTGAAAACTTTTAGGGTTTGTCTGTACTTTATGCTTAAGTGCGGTATACCAAGGATCTTCAACGGTTGGCATCGGAGAAGCATTTACAGCATCGGCTTTCGGTAACGAACGCGACAAATAATCCGGTACTACATTATCTCTACCTTTTCGATAGGTTATTTTGAAATCGTACTCTTACAATTTTACTGCCCATCGATAAAGTCTACAAGTGGGGTCTTCTTCAACCAAACTAGTGAGTAATGATCCGTAATTACTTCGAAATGTGGCCCCTATACGTATATATTTTTCAAGAGCCCAAACTATCGCTAGACATTCACGTTTAGTCGTTATATAATTACGTTCATTCTTATTCATTGATCGACTTATATACGAAATGACGCGTTCATCATCATCATATTTTTGCAACAATACGGCGCCTAAATCATATGCACTCGCGTCCATTTGTACTATGAATGGTTTAGAAAAATCCGGGCACGTCAAAATAGGTGCGGTAACTAAGCACTCTCTTAATTTTTGAAACGCATCATTACATTCGTCCGTCCATACCCATTTTCGATTTTTCCGCAATAAGGCTGATAACGGTGAAGAGATGGTAGCGAATTCCTTAATAAAATGTCTATACCACGAGCACATACCTAAGAAACTTAGATATTAGCCAAACCTTTGGGAGTAGGTATATTCAAGATCGCAGTAACTTTACCGGGATCTACCCTCATTCCATGTTTATCGACTACATATCCTAAATAACAAAGTTCCGGGCGACAAAACTTACACTTTTATTTACTTAAAATTAACTCAGCGGCCGTTAAACGTTTAATGATCTCCTTTAACAACTCAAGATGCTTCTCAAAATCCTTAGAAATAATAATAGCATCGTCTAAATAAACAAACACAAATGGTTCTAGCTCCGGGCATATAACTTAAATTAAACTCTGCCACGTATCGGAGGCATTAGTCAGACTAAACGGCATCCTCTTAAATTGATACAGGCCGCGTGCGGGAACGGTAAAGGCCGTATATTCCTAACTACATGGGCTTACCGGAATCAGCCAATACGCGTATTTTATATCGAGCAAACTTAAATACTTAGCACCCTTTAGCCTATCTAACATACTGGACACATAAGGCAGCGGATACGCGTCCTTTTTCGTAACTTTATTTAGCTTCCTATAATCGACGCAGAAGCGATATCCGCCATCCTTCTTTGGCATTATTAAAATCGAGGAAGACCAAGGACTTTTTGATGCTTCAAATATATAATCTTTTATCATAGAATCCAATTCCGCGTCATTATGTTTTTGCATGATGGGTGATACCGGATAATATCTTTGTTTAATTGGTTTGGTTACATTAGTCTCAATTTCATGTTAAACTGCATTCGCACACCCTATTGTAGTCTTTAAGTTAGCCCAATAATCGTCAAGAAAATATGTAAGTGCACTCTGCTAATCCTCCATTAGATCAGTAATACTAGTTGATTCTACATTTAAGCTGACTAGGTGGTAAAATTTCCAAACATCTCGCTTTAAATCTGGTATTATTCCCATACTTGTCCAAAAATCAATACCTAATATTATTTTCGCAGTTACCTCAGGGTCAACAAGAAAAGTAATTAATTTTAAATTGTCCATTAACTGAATTGATGAAGAAACGGATCCTAAAATATCGCATTCGTTTCCATCAACTAGGCTACATGTATGTATGTCGACCAATTATGGAGCGATTAGCGCCCGAATCTAAAAGACCGAAAAAAAAATTATTCTGTATTGAGATTTCTAAATAGGGACGTTGATCCTTGTCTACATGAGACAGTATATAACTGAGTACAGCTCGATTTTGAATTTCATTATTTTGGGTCGCACTACAAGATTTCGAAGACACATTACGACCATTTAGTGCCTCCTTCGCGCATTTCCCGTACAGTCAGGGCAAGTTCTCTTAGTAAAACCCAGTTTACCACATATGTAGCAATATTACTGCATGGGAGCAGTACATTGTGCAGCTTTATGACCCTGATTTTTACAGGAATAACAGATCAACGGTCGATTTATTTGGGGGGCTGTCGAAATGTTAATATAATGTAGATTATTAGGCCTGGTACGCCCTTGATAAGCGTAGCCGGGCTCTAATAAATTTTTACGTACAGTTGGGGGTGTTTACTAGCAAGAAATAATCACTTTTT
This sequence comes from Stenolophus ochropezus, assembly GCA_035578165.1. Taxonomy (NCBI): domain Eukaryota; kingdom Metazoa; phylum Arthropoda; class Insecta; order Coleoptera; family Carabidae; genus Stenolophus; species Stenolophus ochropezus. The sequence goes on from JAQOWZ010000017.1 coordinate 29,632,525, forward strand.
ATCTCTGGTCCTCTTTTTACTTGAATGAATTTCCGTTTTCGCCACAATTCTTCATTCACTAGGAAGTAATATATAATCGATTTTTCATTTCTACTTGTTACTTGTCTCATTATTTTACATATTTCTTTGTTCTGAAAAAAAGTGTTGCCAATTTTTAGGTCATTTTCTAAACAGATATCAATAATCATTTCTCTCTATTTCCCTAAACACGGAAATTGAACTTGAAACACAAAACAATGAACAAGATAGAATAGTAGTAGAACCAACGATAAAAGAAATCAAAGAAATAATAAAAAATGTCACAATAGGAAAATAACAGATAAATATGGAATATATATAGAATTAACAAAATATAAAGGAAAGTACTTCAACAACATATATATGAACTCATACAGAAAATATGGAGAGAAGAAAAAAAGCCGAAAGAATGGGAATCTGGACAAATAGTGAAAATTCATAGAAAAGGTGACCAACAAGTGTACCAAAACTACAAAGGTATTACTCTACTGAACACAGTATATAAAATACTATCCACATTAATTCCAAGTAGATTAGTAAATGAAAGTAACACAATTGGACAGTATCAATGTGAATTCACTAAAAGAAAATCAATAACAAAAACAATATATTTTGTATTTTTGGTTTGTACAGCAAGGCAAGAGGAGAATAACTGGAGTATTCAGAACTTGCAAGTAAAGGAATAGAATAGTAATTCATCACGTTTAATAAATTGATTGCAAAGTTAGCGAATATTCATTGACTTTAGAACATTGCAGAGACGCCAAATCAAGCTAATAATAGAAAAAGCAGTTGAATGCGATACAAACTTATTAATTGAGGTAAAATTCCATTAAAAGAATAAATCTCGTGACAGCACTTGAAGAGCTAAATATGCCAGCAAAATTGTGAAGACTAAATGCGATGACAATGAAGAACAATAAAGTAAGCATTATAACATAAAAACGGGAGACAGAAGAGATAAAAAAAATAAAAGAGTCAGACATGGAGATGCGCTAACAGCAACATTGTTCAACCTAGATCAAGAATATGTAATGCGAAAAATAAATAAAGGAACACTTACAATAGGAGGAAGACAAATAGTAGCATATGCAGGGATGTTCACGTAATCTACGACACGTAGATTATCTGATTTTTTACGCGTAAACAATCGCGTAATCTACGCACACATTTTTCATGTAAACAATGTAGACTATGTCGACTTTAAACTGTCATGGCACCGATTTTTAAAACGCAATATAGAATAGTTATTATCTATGAATTTTGATTCAAATTATACATTTAGATGATATAAGTAAGCATTTATTTTAATTTTAAAATAATAATGAAAATATGCATATAGGTCTGCAATGGCAACGCCAAGTAACAAACTAACAAGTGAACTATATACTATATCGCATTAACTCCGCCTACTGAAAAATATAACGAATAGGGTAAATTTATTTTTACCGCGGAATTTAAATGCACAGAAAGATAAAATCATTGTGACTGTGTTGTTCATCTAATTTATAAATTCATAAATTGATCATAGATGAGTTGTTCGGCACACCTTTTGAACGCATTCCATAATGGGTTACTTCACGTTTCATGTTAAAATAATAATGAATAGAAAAATACTTTTTTCTAAATTAATATTATTTTTAATAATCTCTGTCGTTTATATAGTTTGTAGGACTTATATACAGGGACAAAATAACATTTTTATACATCAATATACAAAATATTATAAAAATAAATTATGAATATTATTAATTAAGTATAAGATCGGTTGAAAAGAATTTTAATACAGTAATTATAAATCCCATGTTTCAAAATATTCTTCCATCTGATCTTCTGACTCAGAAACTTTGAGAGTATAATAAATATGCATTAGTTTTTGGATCGGTCAAATGTTAGTCGATTTCGCACTGGCGAGTGTATATACGACCAGTTTGAAAATACGCGCTCTATTTGAGCTGAACTAGCTGGTATTCTCAGTAATTTATTTGCTAATGGAGATAGTTGAGGATACTTTAAAGCAACCATACTCCAAAATACTAGAGGTTTTTTAATATTCTTCTCATATAAAGTTAAGAAAATACCAGATTTATTTTTAAAGCAGTCCCATTCTTCAATTCCATCACCATCTAAATTTTTAAATAAGAAATTATGGATTTTTTCTTTGTTCTCCTGACTTAACATACTGCTATCGTAGAAAGGATGCAAATAATGTGCCGTTAAAGCATAAACATTAAATACCATATTTTTACGAACTTGTAAATTTTCTTTGAATTTTTCGTGATATTTATCGGGTAATTTAAGATGCAAACATTGTTCTACTAAGTCTGCTACAGAACATTCGGCATTTTGACATATATTTATCAATTTACAAATTGGATTTAATAAATCTATATTTTCTTGGACTGTATCGATAAATTCATCGTCAAATATTAGTTTCGAAACATTTTGCTTTATTTTCTTTGATGTACTATCAAATGACGCAACAATTATTTTCATGTATGGTAATTTTTTTATTAGATTTTCGTAGGAATCTCAGTATGAACACCATCGTGTTTCGCAGGGTAATTTTATTCGGTTTCCACCTTTTTGTAATAAAAGTTTTTCTAAATCTGTTTGTTTAAATTCTTTTAAAATAGCAACAACTTTGTCAGTAAGCGATTTGTTTAAAACATCTTTCGCCAGTAAATTTGCTGTGTGGCTATTACAAGTGCTATGCCAACTTACATGATTAATAAGCTTCCCCATTTTGATCATAGAACATGCATTATCTGAGACAACCGCGTAAATGGAAGTGCCAAAAATCTCTTTTGCAATGTTCGTGGATTCGTATATAATGTAGCGAACCCAGGGTAGCGGCGCGGGCGGCGGCGCGGGCGGTGACCGCTAGCGAGCAGGTCAGAACACGTCCGTTCGCTCCCTATTGTTCTGATTTCAAGGAATCACAGAATAATCTAGAATAAACTGTTTTAATATAAATACCCCAAGCAAAAGATCGCGAGAACAGTCTTGTATCGATACGTGTAGTAAACAGATAGTGATATAAATAAAGAGTGATATAAATATTGTTGAAATAAATATTGCGTAGTTCTAATTGTTTAAATAAATTATCTTAGTGTTTAAGTCTTTAGTAATAATAATTAGTTCTAAAATAGTGTTTATTTTTTTGTTAATTCTTAGTGATAGTTATTTTACATTATTCTTTATAATTAATATTTCTTTTTATTAAACATAGTTATATAAATATAAGTGTTTTAATCAATTTTACACTTCACCTAAATAAATAAAAACGTTACAATTGGTGTCAGAAGTGGGATGTTAAAAAAAACTGTGAATGGTAAATTTAAATAAATAAAATGGCTACTAAACAAATAAAATTAAGTGAATTAAAAGTGGCCGATCTCAAGAGGGAGTTGGAAGAACGAGAGTTGGAGACATCGGGAAACAAGTCTATTCTACAACATCGTCTACGGCAAGCTCTAATAGAAGCTGGTGAAAATCCTGATGAGTTTTTATTCGAAATTGATGATTTTGTGAAAATTCTGAAAGAAAATTCCAGAAGTTTAGAAGAAAGTTCTAGAACTTTGGAACAAATGAAAGAAAGTTCCAAAACATTAGAACAAAAATTGGAGGAGAGTTCCAGAACTTTCGAACAGAAATTAGAACAAAAATTCGAGGAAAGTTCTAGAAAATCTGAAGAAAATTCTGAAGCTTTAGAACAAATGTTGGCGGAAAGCTCTCGAACTTTGGAAGAAAAGTTAACAGAAAATTCTAGAACTTTAAAAGAAGAATTAATAGAAATTTCTAGAATTTTAGAAGCGAAATTAACAGAAAATTCTAGAATATGGGAGGAGAAACTAATGGAAAATTCTAGAGGTTTGGAAGAAAAACTAAACGAACAACTGAAAGAAAGTTCTAGAAAGTTAGAAGATAAATTGGAAAATTTGAAAGATGAATACGATATCAGGATTGCAGAATTACAGAAAAATGTCTCCAAAATTTCGTTACCATCGGTTTCAAATTTTAATACAGCTAAGACTGATGAAACTCAGGAAAAGAAATCAGAAAGTAGTTCTAGACTGCATATAAAAACACCAGAATTTGACGGCAAGACTTCGTGGCCGAATTATGTAAAACAGTTTGAAGCTGCTGCCAAAGCGAATGGCTGGACTTCCAAAGAAAAAGCTACAGCGTTGACAGTTTCGCTGCGTGGAGAAGCCATCGATATCCTACAAACGCTAAAAGAAGATGAACAAGATGATTACGAACAACTTGTTAAACGATTGGATATGCGATATGGCAATGCGCATCTGGAGCAAGTGTACCAGACGCAACTGAGGAATCGATATCAGGGTTCTAAAGAAAACCTTCAAGAATTCGAAGCTGATATAGCTCGCTTAGATCGTCTTGCACATCCCACAGCTCCTGACAGTGTTTTGGAATGTCTGGCCACTCAATCATTTATCTGTGGGGTCCGTGACAATGAAACTCAACAAGCACTGCGATTGGCTCAACCAAAAACTCTGGTTGACGCACTTTCATATGCCTTAGATCATGAAGCAGCCAAACAAGCTTCACGTAACCAGTCGCGAGTGCGAAATATCGATGCTGAGAGTATCGAGGACCTAGATGATAGGATAAGACGTATTACATCCGAAATTCATGCTTCTGGAAAAAAGAAACTCCGCTGTTGGAATTGCGGTGAAGTAGGTCACCCGCAAAGGCTCTGCAGAAAACAACAGAGGAAAGCAGAACCAAGAAAGGAAGAAAGGGAGTCGGAAAACTAAGTCGGGTTGATGCGAAGGGGCAATCGTCGACCCGTAATCCAGTAGCCCCAGAATCTATTACTTATGTCGCATCCCTTCATCATCAAGCTAACAGCATCTATGTAGACGGTTCTATCAACAGAAGGCCGCTTAAAATGTTGCTGGATACGGGTGCGACAAAAACAATAATTAGACCCGACTTAGCAAGAAAAATATTCGGAAAACATCTACTTCCAACAAAGTGGCAAATACGCACAGCTACAGGAGAACAAGCTACTGCTTCTGGAGAAATAGATTTGAGCATCACTGTTGGAAAAACATGCATTAAACATCGTGTGCTGGTAGCTGACGTAGAAGATGAATTCATTCTCGGCATGGACATTATGAAAAAGCATGGATTTAAACTTGACTTGAAGAATGCAGTGATGATGGTCAATGATGAAATATTAAATCCACGAGACGACAATGCCATGCGAGTATTAATAACGGAAGATGTCACTCTCCCAGAACGGAGTGAATCAATCGTGGAAGCACAGATAGAGGGTAGTTTCTGTGAGGGAAACATTGTCATGCTCCAGCCGAAAAATGATGATGCTAAAACTGGGACTGGAGTTGTAATTGGGAAAGCCTTGTTCAAAACCGACAGGATAATCCCAGTTCGAGTAATGAACATTAATTTTTATCCCGTTATACTAAAAAAAGGGACCGTAGTAGGTGAATGTGCAGCGGTATCATCAATTATTCGAACTGTAAAGGCCAAAGACAACACATCCTGTGAAGTTCCAGATATACTAATCAAGGAGCTGTCATCATCGTTCCAGGACTTGACCGCCGACGAGAAAACCAAGGCTAAGGGTTTAATTGGCAACTTTCAAGATGTGTTCCAATTGGACAAGAAGGACAAAGGAAGAACCAATGTAGTCCATCATAAAATAGACACCGCAGACGCAAGACCCATCCGCCAAACAGCAAGAAGATTACCACTGGCGAAGCGGGAAGAAGCAGAAGAAATCATTGAGAACATGAGGACGGAAGGTGTGATTGAACCTTCAAGCAGTCCATGGGCTTCACCAGTAGTGCTAGTGAAGAAGAAGGATGGCTCTACGAGATTTTGCGTCGATTATCGTCAACTTAACAACGTGACGAAGAAGGATAGCTACCCGCTACCCCGAATAGACGATACACTGGACACATTGGCAGGATAAAAGATCTTCTCTACTCTTGATCTAAAGAGCGGATACTGGCAAGTGGATTTAGATCCAAGAGACAAAGAAAAGACGGCATTTACCATCGGTACCGGTCTTTGGCAATTTACTGTTATGCCATTTGGGCTCTGCAATGCCCCTGCAACGTTTGAACGGCTTATGGAAACCGTGTTGGCTGGACTGTCGTGGAAAACATGTTTGGTCTACCTCGACGATATTATTGTGGTAGGAAAAACGTTCGAAGACCACATGAAGAACTTGGAAGAGGTTTTCCAAAGATTGAGGAATGCTAACCTGAAACTCAGTCCAAAGAAGTGTCACTTATTTCAAAAAGAAGTTCATTATCTTGGACACGTAGTTTCTGGTAAGGGTATTGCAGTTGACCCGGAGAAAATAAGGGCTGTGAGTGACTGGCCAGTACCGAGGGATAAACATGAATTGAGAAGTTTCCTTGGTCTCTGTACATACTACCGACGTTATGTACCTGGATTTGCCAACATAGCGAAGCCATTGACAAGGCTTACTGAAGAAGGCAGAAAATTTATCTGGGAGATGGACTGTCAAGCTGCGTTCATACAACTTAAATATTCCTTGACAAGCGCACCTGTTCTAAGTTATCCTTTACCAGAAGGAGAATTCGTTCTTGATACAGATGCCAGCAACGTTGGGATTGGTGGCGTTCTTTCACAGATACAAGACGGACAAGAGAAGGTTATTGCTTATTTTAGTAAGACCTTGTCAAAACCAGAGAGGAATTATTGCGTCACCAGAAAAGAACTTTTGGCAGTCGTGAAATCCGTGGAGCACTTCTACAAATATTTGTACGGTAGAAGATTTCTTGTAAGAACTGACCACGATGCTCTCAAATGGCTACTACAATTTAAGAATCCTGAAGGTCAGGCAGCTAGATGGATTGAAAGATTGCAAGAATATAACTTTGTTATTGAGCATCGAGCAGGTACAAGCCATCGTAATGCTGACGCATTATCAAGAAGACCTTGCCAAGAAGAATGCAAGCATTGTAGTCGTCTAGAGGAAAAACTCTCTACCATCGCTAGAACAACAGTAGTGAATGATAGTTGGCAAACGGAAGACCTTCGCAAGGACCAAGAGAATGACTCGGACTTAAAAATCATACTGGATTGGAAACGTGGAGATAGCAGACCAGTTTGGGAAGATGTTGCTCGACACTCACAAAGTGTAAAATCGTACTGGGCGCAGTGGGACTCTATTGTTGTTGAAGAGGGCCTCCTGAAACGTGTCATAGAGAATACTGAAGGTACTGTGAGTAGGACCCAGCTGATAATTCCTAGGAATAGAGTACCGGAAGTATTGGAGGAGATCCACGACGGATCTGGACATTTTGGAGTAAATAAAACCCTCGAGAGATTGCGCCAACGATTTTACTGGGTAAATTGCGAAGAATATGTTAAAGAGTGGTGCAAGAAATGTGTGGTCTGCGCGGGAAGTAACGGGCCACATAGGAAAAGAAGAGCTCCTATGCGCCAATATAACGTTGGAAGTCCCTTTGAACGCATTGCGATTGACGTGGCCGGACCATTCCCCAAAACTGATGATGGAAATAAATATATAGTAGTAGTAATGGACTACTTTACTAAGTGGGTCGAAGCCTATTCATTACCCAACCAGGAAGCCGTAAGGGTCGCTGAAGTCTTGATAAAAGAATGTATCTGCCGATTTGGAGTACCGCGAGAGATACATTCCGACCAAGGAAGGAATTTCGAGTCTGCTCTGTTCCAAAATATCTGTAAGATATTAGGAATAAAGAAAACCAGAACTACTGCATTACACCCGCAGTCTGATGGCATGGTTGAACGGATGAATAGAACAATAAATCGGTATTTGTCAAAGGTAGTCTCTAACCATCAACGAGACTGGGACCAACATCTTCATCTGTTCTTGTTGGCTTACCGTTCATCCCTGCATGAGACAACAGGGCAGACACCAGCTAACATCTTATTCGGACGGGAGTTGCGCTTACCATGCGACCTGGTATTTGGCAGTAAACCCGGTGAAGATCTAGCCGGGGAGGACTATGTAACGGACTTACGGAGAAGAATGAATGACATCCATGAACAAGTCCGTACAACCATTCAAGGTGCCAGTGATCGGATGAAGGACCAGTATGACGTCAAGGCTGAGAAAGGTTGTTATCAACCTGGGAATTTGGTGTGGCTTTTCGCCCAAGCTGCAAAGGAATTGGGAAGGTCCTTACGAGATCATCAAAAGAATAAATGATGTGGTCTACAGAATTAGGAAAACACCTTATGGAAAGCCGAGGGTAGTCCACTTCATTCGGTTAGCCCCTTTTGCTGGTGATAATTTTAACGATCATCGTAAAGCGACGGTTCGCCGGGTTGTAGCTGAGGAACCCACATTTGATGACTTTATGAAAAGCCATTCCACTGGTCACAAGGCATGATATGGCATGACAAGAGAAGAACAACGAGATCTATTCACCGTGTCCCCAGAGTATTTCCTCGCACATTGTGTAGCGAAAGACATTAAAATGTCCCGCGGCATCGCTTCAGTTTTTAAAAGAAAGTTTGGACGAGTACAAGAACTGGCCAACCAACGTCCAACTGTCGGAAAAACGCTACAACTGAAGGATGAAAACGAAGAACGCAAGCGGTACATTTACTATCTCGTTACGAAACAATACTCATATCAGAAGCCGTCATACCGCAATTTATAGGACTCGCTGTGCGATACGAAGGGCCATCTGTTGCAGAACGACATCATGAAGCTGGCAGTACCGAAGATAGGCTGTGGACTAGATGGTTTGGATTGGAGGATTGTTAGAAGCATGTTAGAAACAGTCTTCCGCTTTACCGGAGTGGAAATTCTAGTCTGCAGCTTCAACTCTACCGGGCAAGAAGAGCTCAAACGGACCATCGACTGTTACTTCTTCAAGACTTCCAGATGCACCAAGGGTGATGCATGCAGATTTCGTCATAACGAACTGTTCCGGGACGAAACAGTCTTAAGGAGGGGGCAATGTAGCGAACCCAGGGTCGCGGCGCGGGCGGCGGCGCGGGCGGTGACCGTTAGCGAGCAGGTTAGAACACGTCCGTTCGCTCCCTATTGTTCTGATTTCAAGGAATCACAGAATAATCTAGAATAAACTGTTTTAATATAAATACCCCAAGCAAAAGATCGCGAGAACAGTCTTGTATCGATACGTGTAGTGAACAGATAGTGATATAAATAAAGAGTGATATAAATATTGTTGAAATAAATATTGCGTAGTTCTAATTGTTTAAATAAATTATCTTAGTGTTTAAGTCTTTAGTAATAATAATTAGTTATAAAATAGTGTTTATTTTTTTGTTAATTCTTAGTGATAGTTATTTTACATTATTCTTTATAATTCATATTTCTTTTTATTAAACATAGTTATATAAATATAAGTGTTTTAATCAATTTTACACTTCACCTAAATAAATAAAAACGTTACAATAATTTCAGCTAGTTTTTCTCCCGTCTCAGATTCCAGCGACAAATCCCAAGCATTTAAAAACGCTTGTGTCCCATTTATACAGTGGATCATACTCACTACTGTTTTTGTGTTGCTTGATGTATTTTTACAACTATCAATCAGTAACACAGAGTCTTCTTTTACCGTTTTTCGTGATCTTTCTATAATTTTATCATATGTTTTATCCAACAAGGTAGTTGACATTGCGTGCCTTCCTGGTAATTTTGGCGAATAAGCAGGGCGCAATTTATTGATAAAATTTTTAAAATGTGGTGATTCGACAGCACTTAGCGGTATATTGCATCCAAAGAAAAATAAAGCCAGAGCTTCATTAATATCGTTTTCTTCATCTTTGTGTAATAAATCTGGATAATCCGTAATTTTTTTATTCCTCTTTTTGGACTTTAAGTTAGATTCAGAATTATATTCTGGAGTACACGCGCGCTTTTCTAATGAATTTGTTTGTAAATTAATTTCAGAGGATTGAGTACTGTTAATTATATTTACTGGTGTTATTCTTTCATCTGGTAATACTTCCATAGACTCCCAACTCTAAAATAAAATATGAATTATGTAAGAATAAAGAAAAATTAACTGACATTATGAGGATAAAATGTATGATAAAATTATTTTTAACTTAATACTTGAATTTAAATAAATAATAAACTACTAACCCTAAGTGTTTCATCAACCACATTTGTATATTCTCCGTTGTTAAGGATAACAATATTATCAATACTATCCTCTAAAATATTTTCATTTCCAGCATTTTGTTGTTCCGGAACTGGGGATGTGAATACCGATGAGGATTCAGAAATTATCTTATAAATGTTCCTACAAAATAAAAAAAGAAATTAATCAATATCAAGCAATTCTTCTTAATCTCTTTCTATTGAAGTAATTAACATAAGAAAATAAAATTAATAACTAACCTGTGAGCTTTCAGATGTGATGCTGCCGTATTTGTCAATGTTTTCTTGCAGTTTATGCATAAGGCATAATATTTATTATTGTTTTTGATGAGCTCAAAGTGTAGCTCATCAAAACATTTATTTTTGTGTCGCCCTGGCATTATTTGTTTAAATTTATCCCCGCACGAACTAATGTTAACCAAAACAAATGATATTATGTATAGGTTACAATATTTTGACATTTGCATTATCTACATACTCTACACATAGTTTACATTGTCTACATTATTACATAGTTTACACAAAGTTTACTCGTAGACGTAGACAATCATACTTTACGCGTAGATGAACATCCCTGAGCATATGCCGACGATATAGTTATTGTAACGAAGAACAGGTGAATAATGATAGAAAATGATACAAGAAATAATGATAGAAGGAAAAAAGATAGGTTTCAAAATCAATGAAACAAAAACCAAAATAATGTTGCTAGGAAAGAAAGCTGAAAAAAAAGTAAAGAAAAATGGAGAACACTCGTTTGAACAAGTAGATATAAGTTATAGTGGTTAATAGTGATGAGCTAGACACTATAGTGATACGTGACATTTCTTAGTTTAAGAACTATATAAGCTTGTAGAATTAGAATAATTAGTTAGTCTTACGTTTGTATACTGAATTGCTGTTACTCTGTATCAACATTATATTGTACTCGTAAATAAAACATTGTTTAAAAACGCGTTCAACCAATAAAGAAATATAAGTGGCGCAGTCGGTAGGATTTTCAAAACAATTTAGCGGACATAAATTGTTTCACTTCGTGATTAATTTGGCAATTCGAACAATCGGTTAACGCATACTTGCATCCGCGGTTCCTGAAAGCACATCAGAGCCAGGAGCATTTCGAGGAGCCAAGCTGAAAGCACATCAGCATCCCCAGGGCCAGTTCGAGAACCAGTAGACGACTTCAGAGTACATGAAGGCTGCACTACTTGTATTTTCGTGAGTACCACATGTCGTATAGAGATATTCCAGATACCTTGTCAGACAGTTTAGACGTAGACTCAGATCAAGACATTGAAATTAATAATTCTAAAATCAAATCAAATACCAATATTAACATTGTATTAAAGACCCCACGATTCAACTTGCTGCCAGAGTTCCACGGGGAACGTGAACTATTACCTAGATTTATTAGCGTTAGCGAGAAATTAGTTAGCACATTTTACAATACCACAAATCCAAATGACTTCCAAAACGAATATTTAATGAATTTTGTATTGTATTGTATTGTATGTATATGAGGGTTTAAGCGTTTTGTCGCTTTTTGTCAGCGCGACCTAGAAGATCTATTGTGACATAGCCCTTACTTAGTTTTCCGGAAGTAGATCCAGATTTTTGATGAAGCCGATTATGGCTCCAGGAGTCAAGTTCTTGATCTCCTCTGCCGTAAGATACCTCTTACCTAGTTGATTGAGTCTCTGCACAGTTACGGCTGGGCATTCACACAGTATGTGTTCCGATGATTCTTTGTCCTCTTCACAGAGTCGACAGGTTTCATTTTCAGCTATACCAATTTTGTGCAAATGGTACTTTAAAGGACAGTGGCCAGTGAGAATTCCTGTCATTATATTAAGGTCCTTTTTGCTGAGAGCTAGTAACTCTTTGGCGTTTGTCGAAGCTGGGGAAATGAATTTCCGAGCTTGATTGAGGCCTGGAATATTTTTCCAATATGAGGATATGGCAGATTCCTCCCAGTTTTTGACCACCTTCTTATAGTGGCTTTGTGGAAGACCACATGAAGGTTCCGGCCCGTGGTATGAAAGTTTAGCCCCTTTTTTTGCAAGGATTCCCTCGTGCCCTGGTACCCACCGTAGGGTGACTTGGTTTGCTTCGGATAGCAATTGGAGGGTCTCCCTGCAGTTCCAGACTAGCTTTGATTTACATGTGAAGGCATTCAATGCCTTTAAAGCTGCCTGGCTGTCTGACATTATATTTATTGATGCTCCTTTTACACCTTTATCTAGGTTTATGTGAGCACAGAGATTTATTGCATAAATCTCAGCCTGAAAAATTGTGGAGCAGGTGCCTATGGATTCCTTAATTCGGCAATCTGGGCCAAGCACACCTACTCCAGTTCCTCCTGTATCCAATTTTGAACCATCAGTGAACCAGGACAAAGAATCCCTTACAAGGGGTCTTTCCGTTGTCCATTCAAGGCGATTACCAATAACAACCTTATACTTCTGGTCAAAATTGTATTTTGTTGTCATCTTATCACAGATAGACAAGGCCAGTTTATCTGGTTGTACTTCCCTTAGAATTTCCAAGTGGCCTACGAAATCTCCGGGCATAAAGTGTTTCGTTCTGCAGAGAGTCAGTGCCTGTTGCATCGCCTCGTTTTTCACTTGAATGTGTAGAGGTGTTAGCCCCAGAATCACTTCCATTGCTGCAGTCGGACAGGTACTCATAGCATCTGTAATACTGAGGCAGGCCATGCGTTGTAGTTTCCGCAGTGATGCCTGTGCTGTGATTTGTTTCACTTTTGGCCACCACACAAGTGACGCGTAGGTGATCATGGGTCTTACAACACTAGTATATGCCCAATGGGTCATTTTTGGCTGTAGTCCCCAGTTTTTACCTAGAAGCCGACGGCATGTGTTTAACGCCACTGCTGATTTCTTTGTAATCTTGTTGATATGTGAGTTCCACGTGAGTTTTTGGTCTAGAATGATTCCTAGATACTTAACCTCTGTAGAAAACTCAATTCTAGTACCCTTCAAGTAGGGAGCTTGAAGATTTAGCTTCCTTCTCTTTGTGAAGGGGACGATTGTAGTTTTGGTAGGGTTTACACTAAGTTCATGTTCCAGGCACCACTCATGCAAATATTTAATGAATAGTATAGTAAGTAAAATAAAAGGCGAAGCAGCAATTAATATCGCAAGCTGCACCATTACTAAATGGGAAGAACTAAAAACAGCGTTAAAAAATGCCTACTCCGATAAACGGGACTGGTTCACTTTAAACATGGAAATTACAGAACTCAAGCAAAATTCTAACGAAAACGTTTTTGATTTTTACGGAAGATTACAACATCTTTTAAATTTACAAATTTCGTATATTTCTACAAACGTCACAACTGAAGCAGTCGCTGTCATGTTAGATTATTTTCGAAATTATGCTCTTTGGGTTCTATTAAAAGTACTAAAAGAACCTATCGGACAATTAATGAGAGCTAAAAATCCAACTGATTTAAATACAGCACAAGCATGCTAGCAAATGACTTCCAATTTGAATATTATTCAAAATCCAAACTTGCTAATCCAAACACAAACAAAACTATTCAAAAACCGCCCAGACACAACATTCCAAAACCTGTACAGTATACGAATTTCACACACAGTAATTTCTACAGACCACCTCATTCTCAACAACCTGTACAACAAACACACAGACAATATACACCGCAAACACAACCAGCAAGGCAAGGTGCTTCTCATAATCAAAATTATCCAAAACCTACACCAATGAGCATATCAACCCGAAATACTACAACACAATACCGTCCAAGACCTGGTCAAAATCAGTTTACACAAAATCGTGTGACAACGCCACACTACATGGCAGAAGAATTGCTAAACATAAACGACACAGCTGTTGATGATAACTCATTCGAATACTATGAGGAATCACCCGATCAAGTTACAAGCGATAACAATGAACATGATATGCAAACATTAGAAAACGCTGACAACCCTTTTTTAGAAGCAATTGCCTCGGAAACCCATTACTCACAATCGAGTTAATGAACTTAACTAATAAAAGCAAACTACCCTATGTCTTGTTCCTTGAAAATAATTTAAAAGTGTTAATAGATACCGGCAGCACAAAATCTCATATAGCAAAAAAATTCTACAAAAATTCTATCATAAAAGACCCTTTCCAAATTTCAACTGCACACGGTACATCAGTAGAAAATTACAGCACGTTTTTACACATTCCAAAAATATTTAATTAAAAAAAAAATCTAGTTTAAAATATTATATTTTCGATTTTCATGAGGAATTTGATCTACTTTTGGGGCTCGATAATTTGAAATCACTCAAAGTAACCATAGATTTGAACAAAAATTTGATTATAACACCTACTTGCAAAATTAAAATTCAACACCAAAACTCTCAAGTGAATATAAATAATATTAATCATAAAGACATTATTGTTATTATAGAACTAAAAACAGAAAGGGTTATTAAAGTCGAAGTTAACCAACGAAATGGGACTGTCTTACTACCACAACGATGTACAAACAATTTAATCTTCCCTGAAAACGTTGCCACTGCAAAAAACCATTACGCATTATGTACCGTTATTAACAAATCGGATTCTTATATAACATTTAAACAAGTAAAACCAGTCAATGTAGAAAGTATATCCAATTATATAACATACACTTCCTCTAATCTAAATTCCATTCAGTCCGAAAAAATTAAAATTGACACTTCCAAAATTAGAAAAGAACACATGAATCAGGAAGAAAAAACAGCTATTTCTAAATTAATCAATGACTTCCCCAACATCTTTCACTCAGATGACAAAAATTAACCTTTACCAATCAAGTTAAGCATTCGATTAAAACAAAAGACGAATTACCTGCTTATACGAAATCGTATAGGTACCCTGAAATTCATCGCGCGGAAGTACGTTCTCAAATAAAAAAGATGCTGGATCAGAATATTATTTGACCATCATGTTCACCATGGTCATCGCCAATTTGGGTTGTACCAAAAAAATTGGATGCATCGGGCAAACGTAAATGGCGCATCGTAGTTGACTATAGGAAACTGAACGAAAAGACTATTGACGATAAGTATCCACTACCCAACATTACTGACTTACTCTACAAACTAGGACGCTGCCATTATTTCACTACCCTAGACCTTGCATCTGGCTTTCACCAGATAGAAATGGACCCACAAGACATACAAAAAACTGCATTCAATACTGAGGACAGACACTATGAATTTACGCGTATGCCATTTGGTCTAAAAAATGCACCAGCAACATTCCAGTGTGTTATGGATAATGTTCTGAGAGGATTAATAAACGATAAATGCCTCGTTTACCTCGATGACATTATAGTATTCAGCACTAGTCTACAGGAACACATTCAAAATTTAAAATTGGTTTTTGAACGATTACAAAATTCTAACTTTTAAATACAATTAGACAAATGCGAATTTCTAAAAAAGGGAGTAGCGTTTCTTGGACACATAGTAACTCCAGACGGCGTAATCCTGAAAAAATTTCGGCAATTCTAAATTATCCTATTCCAAAAAGAACTAAACAAATTAAATGATTTCTTGGTCTGTTAGGCTATTATAGGAAATTTATCAAAGACTTCGCAAAAATTACAAAACCATTGACTAAGTGTTTGAAGAAAGATGCAGTCATCCCGAATACCGACAGTGTTTCGAAACGTGCAAAAATCTGTTGACTAACGAACCTTTGCTACAATACCCCGACTTCGAGAAAGAATTCAACCTGACATGTGACGCTAGTGACGTTGCAATAGGAGCTGTGTTGTCTCAAGGCAGCCTAGGCAATGACCTACCAGTAGCTTACGCTAGCAGGGCACTAAACGATGCCGAGTCAAATTACGCAACAATTGAAAAGGAATTACTGGCTATTATTTGGGCTACCTAATATTTTAGACCGTACCTTTTTGGACGTAATTTAAAAATTTATACCGACCATCAACCCTTACAGTATATAATTTCGTTAAAACAATGCAGCCAAAAATTAATAAGGTGGCGGAAAGTTGGAAGAGTTTCACTATGAAATCATTTATAAGAAAGGAAAACTCAATACGAACGCCGATGCTTTAAGTCGTATACCATCTGGAAATAATAACGAAATTCAAAATTCTTACTCAACACACTTAATAGACGAAATACCATTAATTATCTATCAGGATTATTTAGATCAAAAGCAACATCAAAATTCTAACCACAGCAATATCATAGAAGTAACAGGTGATCTGTTTGACGCACCTCCTGATTATAGTCTCGCTCACTGCGTGAGCAGAGATTTAACAATGTCACTAGGTATCGCTAAACAATTCAGATTAAAATTCAATAATGTCGACAAATTAAAAGCCCAAAATCCAAAACTCCATAATATCGTCTACCTCAAGTTCGCAAAAAGATATCTGTTGTACTTAAGAACAAAAGAACTACATTATAATAAACTCACCAAACAAGACATTTTCTACACTCTCCTAAATTTAAAGAAATTCTGTTTACTCCACAAAATAAAAAGATTGGGCATACCAAAATTGGGTCACGATAATCAAAATTGACACGAAATCAAATCAATGCTAAATTACATATTTAACGATTCCGACATACTAGTGACAGTCTTTAATAATTCACCAATATCTCAATTAACTCAACATAAATGAATCGAAATACATTGAACATTTTAATAAGTTTATGGAAGACTTTTACGAACAATTAAAAAAAAAAGATAAAGACAATGACACTCAATCCTTAATAGTTGAGGTAGGTGACGGACAGAAAGACGAGGACGCGATAATAATAGACGACTCAGCAAGCGATAGCGCTATCACAATACACTCTAGCAGTCAAGACCCTATTGTTGGAATTCCTATAATCGAAAACCCAGTGAATTACGGAAAAAACCAAATTATCATAAGCGAATGTGAATACAATCCTAAACCTGTCGATATTTCAAAATTATACGAAACCAAAAAGATGCGACTTTCCGTCGAATTTTCAAAAGGTAATTACGAAAGCGAAATGATATCTTTTATTAAACAATACGTTGTTCCAACTGTAGAATATTACATATTTTTCAAAAATGACCTCTACGAGAAATTTAGTCGTATACTACAAAAATACTTTACAAATTCACAGATAAAATTAATAAAATGCACAAGTTTCTTAACCGACGTTACATATGAAATCACAAATATTATATCAGCGTATCATTGTGGCAAAACAAACCATAGAGGGATTGACGAAACTGAAATGCGCATTAAAAAACAATAGTATTGGCCTAACCAAAGGAAAACGATCCAACACTTTATAAACAATTGCGACATATGTCAAGTTACTAAATACGATAGAAAACCCCTTAATTTAAAACTAAACGTAACACCTACAGCTACCAAACCTTTCCAGGTCCTGCATGTAGATAGCATCACGCTGGAACAAGCTAAATTTTTAACCATCATAGAAGTCGTTAATAACCTTATAAAATATTTTACTCACCACGGAATCCCTAAACAGATTATTTCGGACAACGGGCTTGAATTTAAAAATTCACTTGTGAAAGAACTGCTAGCCTTGCACAAAATTGATATACACTTCATAAGCTCCCAACACCCAGAATCTAACGGCATAATAGAACGTTTCCATTCAACACTTATTGAACACATTAGATTATTTAACAATCAGAAAGAATTTAACACAGAACCCATAGAATCAAAAGTAAATTACGCCTTATTAGTTTACAACAACACAATTCATTTGGTCACTAAATTAAAGCCAAGTGAAATTATTACAGGACACTTGGATTTGAATTCATCATTTAACATTGATATCGAAAAACAACTCATAAACAATTATATAGAAACCCATAAAAACAAAACAAAATTATTGTACGAAAATATTAAAGATAGAATACAACAAAACAAAGAAAAAGTTATAGACAAATGTAATCAAACCAGAGAAGAATTACCCGATATCCCTAAGAAAGTGTATGTTAAAAACAAACAAAAGCAACAAAAAACCAAGAATAAATATAAACCCGAAATTATCACAAAACTTAACAAAAATTTGAAAACAGGAAAAATTAAAACCACCCATGGCAATACGACCGAAAATATACACATTTCTAACCTTAAGCGCCCTAGACAAAATATTTAAATCTAATCGGTTCCAGGTTGCTCACGTTGGGGCAAGGAACAATCATTTAGAATGTAACGGAAAATTTCGGGATACTTCCCATTAATCTTGGACCTGCAAAACTGGAAAAGACCACTCACACATTCATACATTATTATAACCTCACACCCATCTTCAATCAATACAACAGTTTAAATACACAATACACCACTTTAAAAACAACCATAGCAAGTAACCCTGAATATCGTAACGAACTCAGGAACTATGACAAAATATTAGAATTTATCCGGACAAATATAGACTCTAAAATTAATAACATCGGAATTCATTTGAATCATCACAAAACTAACTAATTGTCGGCTGGATGGCTGAGCGAGCTAGCGCACATCTCTAGCTCGCTGTGATGTCATACGAACCTGAGATCTTCAGTTCAAGTCCCAGCGACCGACAACGTGTGATTTGTCGTAAAATAAAAAAACACAGCTACTTGTGTATCACACTCGGATGCTATAGACTTGCCATCTATACATCTTAAATAGAAGTAGCACTGGCAAATGAAACAACCGACAGTACGGCAGTTAGAACTGCGGCTCGGTGTGTTCGGTTGCCCTATGCTCCGCTTAGGAGATACAGGAACACATTATTATCACAAAACTAAACGAGGGTTAATCGATGGATTAGGAACAATATTCAAATCAATCACCGGAAATTTAAAGCACATACCAGAACATTTATGTGATCCTAAAGGTTATGCTGAGTACCTTTTAAATAATATTTGTACAACTGACATAAATAACGATACATTAAATTCTTATTTGAATAATAAATACAAGGAGAACCCTGACCAGCAATTGTTTTTCAAAACTATGGACACGGATACAGTAGTTAATATTTTGAGAAATCTTAAATCCAATGCTGTTGGAGTTGATATTTCCTTAAAAATGATCTTAATTATCCTACCTAAAATAGCTGATTACATTACCCACATAGTTAATACGTGCATTTTGGAAGGTGTTATACCCGATGATTGGAAAACAGCTATTATAAAACCAATACCGAAGCGTAAAGAATGTGCTAGTTTTGATGATTTACGACCAATAAGTATCCTACCTACAATGTCGAAGGTTCTCGAAAAAATTTGTTATTCTCAAATTATGGATTATGTAGTTGAAAAAAATATCTTGCCTATGAACCAGTCTGGATTTAGGACTGGACACAGTAGCAACACATGTCTTTTGAATATAATTGATATTTTATTAAACAATTTCGATAAATCGTACATTTCCTTATTGATTCAAATAGATTTCACTAAAGCATTTGACATGGTCAACTACAATATGTTAATTGCTAAGTTAAAATATTATAATTTTTCTGACAGTGCAGTTGAATGGTGTACAAATTATTTCAATGCCAGAAACTTCCAGGTCTGTTTTCTAACATCAATTTCACGTCTTTATAGCCTTGATTGTGGGGTACCCCAAGGATCAATCTTGGGGCCGTTATTTTTCTTAATCTATATAGCCGACATGCCATCTGTTCTAAATTTTGCAAGTCCACATTCATATGCTGATGATACTACAATCCTAGCATCTATACATCCTTCTAAAATACTTGAACAATGTAAAGTTGTTAACGATAAACTTGACAAATTATCTGTTTGGATAAATAATAATGGACTCAAAATTAATGCGAATAAATCCTCCTTCATAATAGTTGGAAACAGAGATTCGTTTCCTGATATAATATTAGATGGCACAATACTTAAACGCAGTTCATCAGTAAATGTTTTAGGGTTGATAATAGATGAAAATTTAAAATTTCAAGAACATTTGAATAAAAAGCTTACTGCTGCGAGACTTAAATTGCGTCATCTATACCAATTCAGACATGATCTTGCTATTAATGTAAAATTACGTTTGATATATGCCCTTATACTACCCACTTTTGACTATTGTGCTTGTTTCTATATACCAAACTTGACGGAAACAGATAAAAATAGAATTACATTAATTCAAAACTCTTGTTTGCGCTTCGCTTACGGTGTACATAAATACGATCACATAAGTAAATATCGTGAATTAGCCAATATGACATCTATAAATAATTGCGTAAAAACATTGTATCTCTGTCAAGTACATAAAATTATAAAAACATGCTCTCCTTATTATTTATTGGATAAACTAAAATACAGAGAATATAATTACTCATTTCGTATCAAAGATTTATATATAATTCCAGCATATAGAAAGTCAAAATTTAAGGGATCCTTTTCTTATCTTGCACCCTCTTTATACAACTCCATTCCTTACGATGTGAAATCTCTGTCTGTAAATTCATTTATCAAATTTGTAAAGAAAATGTATCGCTAATTATGCATTTAATGTTAGCCGTAATTATGTAGTATATATTTTTGTATTTCACTGTTATATCTTTTTTGTCCTGAAACATATCTATTTTGCATTACTTTATGTTTTTTATGTAAGCATTATGCTATATTTGGTATATGTAGATAGTTGGTTCTTAGTTAGGTGGAAGAACAGCCTTTGGCTGAACCTCGCCTTTGTATTAATTCACTAATACAATAAAGAATATATTATTATTATTATTATTATTATAACTTGTACAGGCATATTCAGTAAATCACCAAATTATTCAAAATTTTAATAATACAATTTCAGACATTTAACATAATAAAGAAATATTAAAATCAAAGATTCTGCAACTTTTCGAAATTATTAACAATATGCACTTCCAAGACATTTTGTATGCAAAAAATATTTACGACCAGTTAATTATATTATACAACTCTATACTGAACGTCCTACAAGACATTGAAAATTCTGTCACTTTCTGTAAACTAAGAACATTACATCCTAGCATAATACACCCCGCGGAACTTCTGGCCGAATTACAAAAAATATCTAGTCTCTACCATTTAGAACTACCACTCAAACCAAGACAAGAAAATTTATTTAATATTGAGTCCTTATTAAAAATAAATTGCAAAATTAAAACAACACAAATAATTTACTTTATATCAACCCCAATAAATTTTGAAAAAAGTTTCGAACTTTATTACATGTACCCCATTCCAACAAAATACGAGTCAGAGTTTATTACGATTATTCCAAACACTAAATATTTACTAAAGTCTGACAAGGAAATTGTACCTCTATATGATATGTGTGTCTACTCGAAAATATTCCAATGTCCAAATAAATACCATGGGCACTTCCCTACAACTTGCGAAGAAGAAATCTTTAACCAGCAAACGGCAAAACATTGGCACTACACGAAAATAAACCTCATTGAAAACAACTTCGAAGTAATCCCAGAAATCAACAAATATCTGGCCGTGTTTCCCAAGGAGGAAAAAATAACCATTAAATGCAAGGAGGAAATGAAAATTCAGCCATTACAAGGAATCTGCTTAATCAATAACCAAGAAAACTGCGAGATCCACTTCAGAGAGCAAATTCTGGTTTTCCAAAGCAAAACCCATGGCCAACCCTTACTACTCCCAAAACTAAACTCAAAACTCCCAGTACATAAAATCGCTAATTTTTACATCAATCTAAACCCCATTAAACTGAATGATATTTCCTTCAACCCTGTTGTACCTATAACAAATGAGCAATTCAATATGCATATCCCGAGCATATGGTCAATCATTTTGTACGCCATTACCATAATCGCCTGCGGTTATGCCCTGCGACGACACATGAAGAAACGAAGAACGAGAAAACCGACTTCGAGGAACACAATTTCCAATCATTCAGAGAGGTCGAGCTCCAACTACCACGAGAGGCTCGAATCTGAGGAGGGAGGAGTTATAGTGGTTAATAGTGATGAGCTTGACACTATAGTGATACGTGACATTCCTTAGTTTAAGAACTATATAAGCTTATAGAATTAGCATAATTAGTTAGTCTTACGTTTGTATACTGAATTGCTGTTACTCTGTATCAACATTATATTGTACTCGTAAATAAAATACTTTTTAAAAACGGGTTCAACCAATAAAGAAATTTAAGTTATATATATATATATATATATATATATATATATATATATATATATATATATATATATGTAAAGAAAACAACGAGTAACCGACTGTTGACACCGCATAGCAGACATCTGCACGCTGAGTTGCGATATTGAAGAAGATGAGAATCGATCAGTGATCGCATGTGATAAAAAGCAAAATTGAAAGGTTAAAAATTAAACATCACCTGAAGTAGGAACTTTAAATGTCGTTTTCTGTATTTATTACAGAAAAATACAGCACAGTTTTCATTACAGAAACCCAACTGAGTTTTTATTTCTGGAATAAATTATAATTTTATAAACTCCAAAAATATTCACATTATATATTGTGACGTGTCCCTATTTGGGCCGCCAATTTGTGACGTTCACTTGGGCCGCTGCGTGATGTCGTTGGTCCGTGATGTCGTGGGTTCTCTTACAGGATGTCGGGTTCTTCTCGGGCGCCAATCTGCGGATCCTGTGAGAAAAGTGACGTGTGCCACGGGAGGTCTAGGTCGGTCGGGCCAAGGTTTAGCACGGACAGACAAAAATAAGTTAATTATTTTATTGTACTAAAAATTACTACACCTAGTTGTACTGAGCCGTAGGAAGTGAGAAAAATGAAAAACTAACTGCGGTTCTACTCAGCCGTCGACGGAATTTGCGGTGGGAGCCACCAACGGGGTTTCTCCGACAACTACGGAACGTAGAGCAGTGAAAAAACTACTAAGTCAACAAGCGGATCTGCCCAGCAGCCGTAGAAGTACGCGGTGGGAACCATCAACGGAACTTCCCCTCAGGCGTGGAATGCAGCAAGCTGAAGGCTCTGAGGAACGGCGGTGGTAGCCACCAACCTGTATCCTCTGATAGCAGCGGAATTCAAGAAAATACAAAAATAAACAAAAAACTTACGAAGAAAACTCGATTCGGTACGGTACGGTGCGGATACGGACTGCTACTCTCCTTGGCTGGCTGTTAGACGTTATAGTCGTCGTAGACTGAAGAAATACGGCCCCGGCGGTCGTATTTCTACCCGAAAATTAATTAAACCTGCAGCTACTGATTTTAAAGTGAGAAAGACTGAATTTTTGTATTGTTGTTTTCGTTTAATAAATTAAATTTTATTTTAAAAATTCGCAAAATCACTTCCGTTGGCTTTAAAGAGTTTTGTATTTGATTTAATCTGATTTACATATTTTTTAAAAAAAAGTAGCATGGGAATTCGGTCTCCCGAAGCGTTGTGTTCGAGGTTGGCAGAACTGCGGCCTTGCGCACGCGCTGGCTCAGCAGACATGTGTTTTTGTGAAAACTTTGGAAACTGTGAAAATAGCAAGAAAAGATAAGGAAAAGTAAGAGCTGTAAGTGTTAACAAGTTTTTATTATTGTTTCCTTCAGTGCTGTGTTTGTAGGTGAAACATTTGTGAAAGTTTTGCCCCACGTGGTCTTGAGGTTATGTTCCATGATATGTGCTTTCGCCAAAGTATTTCTCGGCGGCTCTTTGGGAATCCGGCAGACTGTTGAGCGGTCGGCGGCTACTGGTTTGGACGAAGGGTTCGCTCTAACCTGATGTGCGGTTCGGACCTCGTGGAGTCAGTGTTCATGACTGTGGAGCAACGAGGAAGGCAGATACGAGTTCATTGTGACGAGCACTTATATATATATATATATATATATATATATATATATATATATATATATATATATAAGGATGTGATAAATAGTTTGTTTTGTTAGTAGTTTTATAAAAAATATGTTTCACGTTCGAAATATTTTATCTTTTATAAATAAAAAATATTTATTGAATGTATAACTTTTCATTTTATTAATAATATCCATATTCTATAATAATATTTTCAAAAATTAATTGCACAGCCTTCGTCAAATTTTTACAACTTTAGTTCACCCAGTTGTCAATGGTGCGCTGCAGTAGAACATGATTCTTGTCATTACAATAGAATTGAAGTTTCTTATTTTGTTCCTTTTTCTATAGCACATATATTCAAGTTTGAATTTTTTTTAGAAAAAATCATATGTTCATACGTTCATAAGAGTTATCTTGGTTGGATGTGGAGATAGGGGGGAAAATGTAAATACCAAATATTAAAATTTAGATTTAATATAATAGACCACATTAGTGAGGTTAAGATTTACATTTGGCGCGAAACCCTAATTCAAATGTAAGTGTATGCATTTCTTATGGGAGTACATTTTTAATTCACAATATTAAAGAATTTTGACGATTCTTAATTACATTTATAACATAGAGATTTTTTATATTCCAAAACATTACTCTTTGCTTTCCTTACAGAAAAAGTACAAAGAAAAGAATAAATTAAGAAAAGTTTGATTTTAAAGAAAGTAGTATCACAAATAGTAACATAAGTCGTTACTTGGTGCAACAGTTTAAAAATGCCAAGTTAAAGTGACAGGTTCAACTGAATACTAAGACAGCTATGACAAACGTTTTCAGAAATTTGCACCTACTGTTTAAATTAAAGTTTATTAAATAATATTATCTTTTTTGGGTGTGTATATTACATTAGAAGATAGATAAAACATTAGAGATTAGTATTTATAAGGTTTAATAGTTAAGATTTGCATTTTATAATACTTTCAGCAGCTTAAATATAGCATATTTTATTCCCATAAGAATAGAAGAAGAACTGGATGTCAGGAGTGGAGAAAATCTTGGCTATGTCCATTATATCATAGTTTATAGATTGCCAAATGAACCGAAAGTTTATACATATTTGTTATATGTATGCTAATCACTGCTATACTCATAGAAAAAAAAAACGGAAATAAAATTGAAAAGTATTAGCATTAATTAGCATTTTTTTTTTAAATAAAAATCTGTTATAGACAAACCATTGAAAATAATAATATTGAAATAGATTGATACGATAACAAATGTGACTAGACGGCGAAGAAGATCTAATAGCATCTAAGGATAGTAATAAGATCAATACAAGAATAAATAAAAATCGATCAAAAATTTTTTTTAATTACTTTATATATTTTTTAAAAATTCTTTATACTTTTTATTAAGAATGTTATAGAAGTACACACCTTGATACCCATTCTAATAAACATATTACAATTGTACGATTATACAAGTACATTTCTTCAGGCGACCGACATTAGTAAAATACATATTAACTTTTAGGATTAACTTTCATATGTATTTTATTATTTACTGTAGTATTTCTCTAAATAATGTTCAGATAATATTTTATCTAAAAGAATTACAATAGTAAACAATTTTATTATAAATGTGCATAATTAAAGAAATAAAAATACCTATATTATTAAAAAAACAATATAAATTATATCAAATCAAATGAAAATAAGAAATTAAATTATTAAGTAAACAAATAACTTTATTTTATACCTTTTGTGACATTCGTCGTCAAATTGCCATAAACAAATTTTGCTAGAATTATAGGAAGTCCAAACTATTTATTTTCCCGCTAATTCCGACATACACCAAGATTTGTTTCCTTATTATATACTTTTAAATCTAGAGTAAAATATTCAAAAATTCATGCATTTTAAATGCAGACTTATAATTTCAATTTGTAAATTGAGAAGAGATTAAATTATTAAAATAAATTCAACCGTAAATTTTAAATCCAAACAGTTATTAAATAAAAATAAGAAATACCTGATTGTTTTAAAAAAAAATAATTTAATTTTTATTCATATTTCGACTTTTAAGGCCTTTAACAGAATTTTTTTAGTATATATACATAGAAGAACAAAGACAGAATCTAAGTATTAATGACCTTTTCAATGGTAAGAATATCTAAAAAGGATTAAAGCGGAGAGAGCAATGAAGTTTTGACTAAGTCAAGTTGTTCATCCTTAAGATTTTTCTTTTCATTGAGTGATCTTTGGATTTCCAATTACATATTCTAAGAACTCCATTATTAGTTATTTATTTATACAAAGTAAGTACAGTATGAATTTATTTAATACGGACCTGTTCTTACTTTTTAAGTAATACCTTTGAGTTGGGATAATTTTATATCTCCTGACGACAGAATAGTTACATACAGAAGCGACACTCCGTGTCGGTACCTTTCATGTTCCCCTAACCACTTCTATGACCTTGAAGCATTGTGCAGACCTTTAAATTTGTGCTCTTCCCCTGTCTCTCTCTAAGATGTAGGGGAACTTTCTGATTTTAAACAATGAGCCCTTTAAATTTGTGCACAGTCTCCGTCTCTGTCTAATTTTCGTTTCTCTGTCTTACTGTTGCTTCTGTATAAACTTATTCTGTGTCCTGATCACAAAGCTTCTTACCCTTCCATAAAAGGTTGTAAAACCCGCATAAGTGTTTACAAACAACACATTTTATTATAGCAACTAAAAAACTTGTAACTTCCTCAAATGTAACCAAAATGCTTTCAAGTGAAGAAAGTAATGTATTTTGTTGAATAAAAACTGTTTTATTAACAAGGTATGTTGGTAAATATTATAAATTCTTCTTCAAATTATTATAATTTTTCCCCAACATTATCCATTCAAAATGTTTGTTCATTAAATGAAATAGTCTAAAACGAAGTCAACATTTCGATTAAGATAGTAGAACAAAATGTAATCAAATTTTATAAAACTTTAAGTTTGATTATATCAACCACAAATATTTTAATTAGTCCTTTTTTAGGAACACAAATGAATGGACTTATAATTAAGGTTTAAAGACTAAAAATTTGATTATAGCAATCAAAAATTTGTCTGAGGTATACCGTGTTTGGTATTAATTGAAAGCACTTGAAAAGGGCTTAGCTTGCAAAAATGATAAAATAGTTCCGTGTCCATCGGCTTTTGTTTTAGGGAAAAGTTGTCAGAAGTATGTTGTGTTTGGTATCATATGAAAGCAGTCGATAAGAGCTGGCTTGCAGAAATCACAAAATTTTCGTTCGGCTTTGGTTTTTTGTGAAAAACTGTCAGAAGTATGCCGTGTTTAGTATCAAATGAAAGCACTGAATGTCGATCTGCTATAGTGTTTGGTATCAAATGAAAGATCTCGGTGTCGGCTAGCCTGTACAAATTGCAAAATGGTTACATGTCGATTGATTTTTGTTTTATGGGAAAAAAATGTCAGAAGTATGTTGTGTTTGGTATCAAATGAAAGGTCTCTGTTATATGAATTCGGTCTGTAAGACCACTAAATGTTTGTTGATGCGCCTGAATGCGCATTTTTCTCAATGAAACAAATAGTGTGTAAGAAAAATGTTTATTTACAATAAGTAATACAAATGAATTTGAAATTAATTGCAATTGCTTGCGACACCCCGAAACTTGTCTATCGCATTGAAGTCTCTGACTGTAACTGTAACTTAATGTAAGAATAAACACAAGAAATGAAATGTGAACTTTGACAAATGTCGGGGGTAGCAAAACTATCATTGGTCGTACAAATATGACAAACAATATTATTGGCTGACAATGATACCACTTTAGACAAATGAAAAATGAATGTGAAATTCTAGAAATTTGGAAATCCAAGAACATCTGGACGACATCTGGAGGTACTAGGCGCCAAGTTGACCCGGCTTAAGATGTAAAATGTCTAGTTCGGTCTTAACTCAAACAGCTCACAATTATAAAATGTCTTTTATTGCAATAAATTGGAAAGTCCACGAAGTAGGTACCTGGCTTTCATACAAACACCAACATACCGGCCACCTTGAAAGACTGACTTTCAAACAACAAATTGCACTGAATTTCACCACACTACACTTCATTGTCTTCCTCCAAAGATAAGGGTGCTAGCTTCGCGACTTCACGCCTGGTGGTGGAACCGCTGGGTAGTCGTATTGTTACGGCTCGGATGATGCCATCGATACCGGGGTGGACCTGGTGGATCCTCCCGAGATGCCAACGTTGTGATGGTGCATTGTCCTCCTTGAGTAGCACCAGCTGACCTGGCCGGGGCGTTGTGGGACCTTGCTTCAACCACTTTTTTGCTGCAAGTGAGTAAAGTATTCGTTGGACCACCTCTTCCAAAAATACTGCTTGAGTAGCTTGACAAGCTGTTACCGTAATAGCCGTGGTACTGGTAGTTGTTCCAAACTAGGTTCTGGTATCGAGTCTAATCTGTTTCCAATTAGGAAAGGGGCTGGAGTGAGACAGGATAAATCATTTGGGTCGTCGGAAATAAGGGTTAGAGGGCGTGAATTTAAAATGGATTCTATTTGTGTCAACAAAGTATATAATTCTATGTAGGTCAATTCTGCGTTATATGCAATACGTTTTAAATGATGTTTGAAAGACTTAATTGCTGCCTCCCACAACCCACCAAAATGAGGAGATCTTGCTGGAATGAAGTGCCAAGTGATGTTTGCACTGCTTCCGAAGTCCTGAAACTTTGTGTTTTCCTCGTGAAATATGTCTGCAAGTTCCTGCAACTCTCTATTCACGCCGACGAAATTTGTTGCATTGTCGGAATAAATGTTTCGTACCTTGCCTCGACGGGCTACTAGTCGTTTTAGAGCTGATATAAATGCTTCACTTATGAGGTCATGCACAAGTTCAATATGTA
Source organism: Stenolophus ochropezus (assembly GCA_035578165.1). Lineage (NCBI taxonomy): Eukaryota > Metazoa > Arthropoda > Insecta > Coleoptera > Carabidae > Stenolophus > Stenolophus ochropezus. The sequence goes on from JAQOWZ010000017.1 coordinate 29,661,425, forward strand.
CAGCCATGCACAAGTTCAATATGTACAGCCTTTGTGGCTAAACATACAAAAACCGCGGCATAAGTTTTTTCATTTTCTTTGACCGTCCCTGCCCTTCTCGTATTAATAGGGGACCAGCGTAGTCAACGCCTATGTTGGTGAAAGGTCGACATGGCTCTACACGTACAGATGCTAATTGGCTCATAACGTGTTGCACTGTTTCTGGACGGCTGCGGTTACATATGATGCATGTGTGTAATTTTTTCTTTACCGCGTTTTTTGCAGCGATTATCCAATAACGGTCTCTGATTGCTGAGAGAGTACCCTGTGGTCCTGCATGCAATTGTATCTTGTGTACATGTTCTATAACTAGCCTGCTATATTCATGATTTGCAGGAAGTTACATAGGATGCTTGGTGGAGTATGGTAATTGACGCGCATGTCTCAGCCGGCCACCAACTCGTATTGTTCCTTCTTTATCCAAAAATGGGGATAATCTCAAAAATTTGCTTGAATTCGCAATTGGGTTTCCTTCCATTAACGCCTTCAGTTCAAATGGATATGCTTGCACTTGCACCATGCGCACCAGTTGCCTGTCTGCTATCTCCAACTCCTCGGACGTCAAAGAAATGTTGTGTCCTTTGCCAATGGACTTTGCCTTTTGTTTACAGTTTCTTACGAATCGTAAACAATAGGCTGTCACTCGTTGCAATTTATTTAATGTAGAATATTTTGTAAATATTTCTGGAGCTTCCCGTGTACTGGTGAATACTTGCACGTCTTTCTTCATCTCCGATTCACCAATATCTTCATGTGAAGGCAAGTCCAATGGCCAAAACCTTTTTAATTGAGTTAAAAAATCTGGTCCATTTCACCAAAGTTGGTTGTGGATTAACTCACTGGCTTGTTGACCCCGAGATATGATGTCAGCGGGATTGTTTGCTGTGCTGATGTGCCTCCAATTCTCAGCCATGGTTAGCTCCTGGATTCTGCTTACTTGGTGTGCAACGAACGTTTTGAATTTTCTGGATGGCTGTTTTATCCAAGCGAAAGTTATGGAAGAATCGCTTCAGTAGAATACTTTGTCGTACTTGAATATCACATGCTGCAACACTTTGTTCATTGCTTCACTGAGTAGAACAGCAGCACATAACTCTAGCCTTGGTAAAGTCGTTGATTTGACAGGCGCTACTCTGGATTTTGCATGCAACAAGTTGCTGCTGTATCCTGTGTAGTCATTGCCTGCTTTGATATATATGCAACAACCATATGCTTTCTCCGAAGCATCGCAGAAGCCATGTACTTCGATAACTTTCGGATCGTTGTGTTGTAACACTCTTCGTGGAATACCAAAATTATGGATTTGCTTTATATCGTCTTGATAATTTCTCCATGCTGTATATATTGTCATTGGCACTGACTCATCCCAATTGAGCTTACATTGCCAAAGCTCTTGCATGAGTATTTTTGCAGTTACGATGACAGGATTGATTAGGCCTAGCGGATTAAAGACTTGAGCGACGCTGGATAATATGCTCCGTTTCGTGGTTGGCCGATTCGATGACGTTACCGGTGCTAAGAATATGAAGATGTCGTTAGTAGGTTATCATTGCATTCCCAAGATTTTGACGCTGGCGTTTTTATCAATAGGCAAAACAAGGTTGTTTGCTTCTTGTGCTTTGAGCTCGCTGAGTAGGCTTGGTGTATTTGATGACCACTTCCGCAGATTGAAGCAACCTTTATTAAGAATGTTGGTAACTTCTAGTTGAATTTGACACGCTTCTTCGATAGAATCTGCACCTGTCATCATGTCGTCAACGTAAAAATTGCGACGGATGATTTCCGCTCCAATTGGATTCTGATCTTGATCCTCTAGTGCTGCTTGCACCAAACATCTGGTAGCTAAGTAAGCAGCTAGAGTAGTGCCGTATGTTAGGTCTGTAATTCATATGTATCGATGCAGTCATTTGCGTTGTTGCGCCATACTATTTTTTGCAACGATGTTTGCTGCGAACTTACCAAGACTTGAATCTTGCTAAAATGTAAATTAGTTCTTGTTGAACTACGGGACCAGGAAATAGAATGTCGTTTAATGAAACGTTGTTTTTTGCCTTTGCCGAACCATCAAAAATAACACATAGCTTTGTTGTACTGCTGTCTTCCTTCAACACTGCATGATGTGGCAGAAAAAAACTCCTGCTCTGTTTTAGCTTTATATTGAACTGGATCAACTTTCTTCATATGCCCCAATTATTGATATTCTTCAATGAATTTGGAATATGATGAATGCAAGTCATCGTTTTTTACAAACTTCCGTTCCAAATAGCAAAAACGTTTTATTGCAAATTGTTTGCTTTCTCCCAATACTGGTGCATCTGGTCTAATTGGAAGTGTGACAATGAATCGCCATTCTGAATTTCTTTGCACGGTTTTCTGGAATAAATCCTCGCAATATTTGTCATCTGCACTCAAGGCACGTTCTTGTGTGACTTCTTCTAGGCTCCAAAAACGCGTTAATTTTTCATCAATGCTTTTAGTGGACAAAGCACATGAAATTTTGTTTTTGTTTGTTGCATTTAAGTTAGAAATTTTACCTATTGCTTCCCATCCAAATTGCGTCTTCTGGTAATGTGGATGGAATTTGTTTATTGGTTCAATTTCTCCCAGGCATTGAAGTTTGGCAAATGATTTTGCGTCTATTAATAAATCTATGTTGCTTGATACGTTCAAATCTGGGTCCGCCAATTTGATTGAATTGGGTGTAACAATATGAGATTTTTCAAATGAAACAGTTGGTAAATTATTTGTTATCACGGGAGTTACTAAAAAATCCATTTCCAACGCAAAACTATTGTATCTTGAGTTTATTTTCAGATTTTATACCTGACTAATATTTAAATCCGCACCGTTAATACCAGTTACTTCAACGTTTATCGGTTTAGGCTTTAATTTGAGTTTATGCGCGCAGTCCTGAGTGATAAAGTTTGACTGAGAGCCACTGTCTAGTAATGCTCTGCATATATAAATATTGTTGAAACAGTCATAAACAATAACTAATGCGGTTGACAATATTACTTGAGATGATATTCCGTTGTTTGAGATTGAGCTTGAAGCTACTGTGCTTGTGCCTAGTATTGGATCTTGAGATTGCGGATTTGAAGTTGAATTTTGATGTAAAAGTGTATTGTGCATGCCCTTACAGCTCTTACAATGTGATAATTTGCAGTTGCTAGCTCTATGTCCCGATTTTAAGCAGTTTAAACACAGGTTCTTTGCTTTTACCTGGGTTAGTCGCCATGTTATTGAGTTTGTGAGAAATTTGTTACATTGGAATATATAATGATTTTGTTCACAAATAGGACACGATATTTGGAAAGCCACATGCGCTGCGGATCGCTTGCTTATGCTTATCGTATTTTACTGTGTTCGTCCGCTTGATGTATTTGTATTGGGATGTTTATTACGGGTCATTCATTCTAACACCTGGCATCGATGTGTTAGAAAATCTTTGAATTTCTCGAATCTAGGCGGTTCGGTACCGCTGATACTTTTTTCCCATTCATGCTTGCTATTAAAATCTAATTTGTTGGTAATTAGATGCACCAATAATGAATCCCAATGCTCTGCAGGTTGATCGAGTGCCGTTAATGAGCGAATATGTGTGGAAGTCGCGTTTGATAAATGCCTTAATGATGAAGATGAATCAATTTTGGCAAAGTAGGTCAAACAACGCCTTGATGTGATTCTGGACGATTAAACATTTGTTGTCGTATCGCGAAGTAACTAATTCCCATGCAGCTTTGTAATTCTTAGACGATACTTGCAAAGACTCTATAACTTTCGATGCTTCTCGTAGAGTTGATTTTAGATTATAAAATTTTTGAATATCTGTTAGAGACTCGTTGTCGTGTATCATTGAACAATATAAATCGCAATATGAAAAGGTTTAATTTCTACTTTTGGCAATTTGATTTGATTTTGTGTGCTACTAGGATTGGAATGATTCGATGTAATGGGAACTGGTGTGTCCTTACTCAAACGTTCTTGAGCCTCATTTATTAGTTTAAAATATTTGTCTTCGAAGCATTTCCTGTCGTCATGTTCTAATTCGTGTGCATCTAAAATTTCTATTTGAGTTTGTATTTCTTCGAATTCTGAAAGAAGTACTTGAGCTCTATCTAACCGCAATTTTAAAATTCCAGAAATGTTGCTTGTTTCATCAGACTCAAGCAACGTCTTGAATCTTTACATGCAGTGCGTTTTGCCTTAAATTGTTCCATTTTGATATAAGACTTTGTGACACAATAAAATCAATGAAATAAACAAGTGAAATGGTAGGAAAAATTGGACACAGACTCACCCTCGGGATTGTTGACTGTTGCCTCGATGTCTGATCTGCTTAATTGGGATGATGAGTTGATGTCTGATCTGTTGATCGGGTTGATGCGTTATTGTCTGATCTGTTGATCGGTATGATGCGTTGATGTCTGATCTGTTGATCGGGATGATGCGTTGATGTGTGGTTGATTGTGCACAAATCACTTCGATACACTCGCGTATCCGGCTCGAAAGACCAAAAATATGATGTATGAATTCGGTCTGTAAGACCACCAAATGTTTGTTGATGCGCCTGAATATGCGTTTTTCTCAATGAAACATATAGTGTGTAACAAAAATGTTTTTCTTCAAACGTCATAAAAGTGACATCTTCTGTGACGTGATTGACAAGGTTTAAGTTTAATTTCTATGCCTCCGTAATATAATTTTTTATTCTAGCCGCCGTTTAATTTCTTCGCCGCCGTATGTAGAACCAGCCAATAAGAAGTAACTTGTACAATAGAGATCTGTAATATCGCCCTAAATGTCACTATAGAAACTAGATAATCTAAGAATAAAGTTTCTAAAAATAATGAATAACTGACAGGTAACCTACATATTAAACATCAAATAGTAGTTCATTTTTTAAAATTTCTAAGTTTGAAGAAAAAATAGCATGTGTTATTCAAAGTAAAAGTGTCTTTGTGTACCTCGCATGCAATTGTCCGACTCGTTTCGCTCGTCGTGCAAACTTCCATACTCGCCACGAAAAGTATTACTTTTACTCTTAATAACACAATATACTATTATTTACAATAACTAATACAAATGAATTTGAAACTATTTGCGATTGCTTGCGACACCCCAAAACTTGTCTATCTCATTGAAGTCTCAAGACTCAACTGTAACTTAATGTAAGAATAAACACAAGAAATGGAATGTAAGCTTTGACAAATGTCGGGGGTAGCAAAACTATCATTGATCGTACAAATATGACAAACAATATTATTGGCTGACAATGATACCACTTTAGACAAATGAAAAATAAATGTGAAATTCTAGAAATTTGGAAATCCAAGAACATCTGGACGACATCTGGAGGTACTAGGCGCCAAGTTGATCCGGCTTAAAATGTAAAATGTCTAGTTCGGTCTTAACTCAAACAGCTCACAATTATAAAATGTCTTTTATTGCTTGTCCCTACAATAAACTGGAAAGTCCTCGAAGTAGGTACCTGGCTTTCATACAAACACCAACAGACTCGTTGTGGGCTAGCGGGCATAAATGAGAAAAATGTTCCATGTCGATCCCCTTTTGTTTTATGCAAAAAGTTATTAGAAGTATATTGTGTTTGAAATATAATGAAAGGTCTCAATGAGGGCTGACGTGCAGATATGAAAAAAATGTTTTATGTCAATCGGCATTTGTTTTTAACACTGACAGCGGAGCTCTAGGGAATGCTCGCTAGTCTTACATCATTTTGATAGATTCACTATATATATTTCTACATATAGTTGGATTCATCTCGAGCATCGCAAAAACTTTTCTCACGGGTTCAGGTCAAACCATTCATGTAATAATTTTAATATTATTTTATTAGATGTGGTTTAATGAGGACCAATCGCTTTTGGGTGTCCCATATTTTTACCGTGCATAGTTTTTGTGTAAAAAATCGAAAACTAAGCTAAAAAGGCAAACTGAGACAAAATTGAAAAAAATATCTTAGATGCCATGTTTAAATTTAAAAAGAATTACTGTGTTATCGGTCATTTTTGAAAATTCAATATAAAACTTTTATTTGATTCATTTTGAAAATGAAAGGAGATATTGTAAATGTAATTATATTTTTACACATTATAATTGTGAGCGAAATAAATACAAATACACTGAATGTTAAGTTTGGTGCATTTAAAATATTTAATTTTATGACATGTGACATTTATCATCCGTTGGTCTATAACAAAAAAATTCGTTACACAAGTTTTATATTTTCAAAGAAAAATATACAGAAATATAAAGTAAACTTTGTTTAAAAGAATATGTACAATACACTTTGTAATGTAAGTATATCACTTTAAATTTGTTTCGCTGTATTTAAATATATATTTTCATTTCAGTTACAATTTTTAATTGGTTACCCAAACAAGAGCACATTTATAGAAGAGAAATAATATAAAATTACTGAAGTGTAACTGATTATCATAGAAGTGCATTGTACATAATAATTTACAGCAAACCTTATTTACAATATTTAAATTTTCATGACATATGACGTTTGTCAAAACGTCAGTTATAATCAACGAATCAGAATGTAAGTCTTGTATTTGTTTGGAGAAATATACAGGGTGTTCCATTTAAGTGTGCCACCATTGCTATCTCGAGAACTATAAGAGCTACGAGGTTGGTTAAATTAGCAAAGAACCACCATTTTACAAGAGTAATACAATGAGCAAAAAAAATTTTTTTTTCGGCCAGTGGTTCTCAAAATACGGGATACAACTTTCTTATTTTAAATGGGAACATATTTTTTTCTGAATTCAACGATATAAACATATCATATACTAATATAACAAAATAACTGAGAAAAATGCATGTTAAATTTATATGTATTTTATTTATATCTGGCTGAAAGAAGAGTGCTTTGGATAGAAAACAATTCATTTTCGTCTTAAAACTGACAGTTTAAAAACATAAAATTTAACAAAAAATAATCAAACAATGTTAGACAGAACTATATGTCTATGTTTTCTAATCATAGCACTCTTGTTTCAGCCAGATATAAATAAAATACATATAAATCTAACGTCAGCCAGTACGGTTGTGTGGTCGTGGCGTGTCTTGTCTGATCGTGTAGATAAGCAACATAGCCCGCCCTGTTCAATTGGATGGGTTGCCGCACAACGGCTCGGTGTGTGCTGGCCTTGCAGAGACTGTAGGCTGACAACCTGCATCACTAAAATGCAAGTAAAACATGTCACGAAACAAGTACTTCTGGTACTTGAGGCCTTGTTCCACAGAGGAATGTTGTGCCATTGATGATGATGATATAAATCTAACAAACATTTTTCGCAATTATTTTGTTATATTAGTATATGATATATTTATATAGCTGAATTCAGAAAAAAATATGTTCCCATTTAAAATAAGAAAGTTGTGTCCCGTATTTTGAGAACCACTGGTCGAAAAAAAATTTTTTTTTGCTCATTGTATTAGTCTTGTAAAATGGTGGTTCTTTGCTAAATTAACCAACCTCGTAGCTTTTATAGTTCTCGAGATAGCAATGGTGGCACGCTTAAATGGAACACTCTGTATAGTAAAATTAGTTTAAAATTAAATTACACTGCATTTTGTAATGTAAGTATGTAATTTTATATTTCCTTGGCTGTATTTAGATGTGTTTTCATTTCAGTTATAGTTTTTAATTGGTAAGTTATCCGAACAAGAATATATTTATAGAAAAGAAATATTATAAAATTACGGATAATAACACTATTGACAAAAAATTTAAGTATGAAAATCAAACAAGGAGCGTCGGATTCAGTCATATACACATTTATTTTAAAAAACTGACAAACCTTTCCTTCATACCCGTTTGGAAGAAATGTTTAACCAATAATTGTACAATAATTATTTTGAATTATGTATCTGGATTATATTAAACTGTAAGTAACTGCATTTTATACATTCTTTATGTACTCTTTCATCAAATTTTAGATGAAAGTAGTTGATTACAACAAAGATTAGATTTTTAAAAATTCCATTGTATTTTGTTATGGAACGAGATGATTTTTCAGATGAAAACGTTTACAAAAACAAAGTATCTATCCAATTATTCATTTATCATTGATATTTCAAACAATAAACACTTTCTGAAAACAAATATTAATCGAGAAATGCGTTTGATAACATATGCTGTTAGTCGAATGTGACTGTGAATGGATTGCATGAAAATTCATATTTTTACTACGAAATAATGCAAAAGAATATTTTTAAATTGTTGTATATTAGTGTAAGGTACGATATAAATATTTTCAAGTACATTTTTAATTTTGAACACTTACATATGTCATATTAAGTTACTGGCTCAGAGTGTACTCAAATGAAATTAAATGAAGCTATTTTATCATAAATAATGCTATAAAAAGAGTAAATATAATATATTTTTTCATATACAACCATAAAGTTTTAAAAAATGGATTATTTATGCCAAAATTTGTGATGATGAAAGTTGCGAGCAAGGTTTGCAAGTTCCCACAGTTAGTTTTAGTTATTATTCTGTAGTTATAAACATTTTGATATTTATTATTATACTTTTATATTCCGTGGATAGTAAACAAAAATTACGTTATGAAAATTATTATTACATATATTTTACTTATTTTATTCAATTCATATATGTCAATCTGACATCTAAAATTCATTTTCATAAATGAAGTGTACCTATTAAAACGATAAGATATATTTTAAAGGGATTTATTTAGAAACCAAAAATAATTAGCATTTAACAGTGAGCCTTTAGATTCCCGAAAATTAAAAAGAAAACGGTCAGCATTGATTTTAAGCTGCTCTTTTTGTAAATTTTCGGGACCCTAAAGACCCATTGTTAATTGTTATGGTATATTTATAATATTTTTATTAAAAAAATATTGTGTTCCAATTAAATTTATTAACAAGTGTCTTTGAATTTTAAAATTTACACTTAATGGTCACATTCAGTAATCCCACTGTATAATAACACATGTTTGAACGCATCCAAAATAAATGTTGTCAAATTATCTTGTTATTTTGACATTGCAGAAAATATAATTATTAGACTTTATTTAAATTCAATAAGACTATATATTTATTATGCTGTATTATTATAAAGAGACTTCATTTTATTAAGAAATGTAGAGAAGTTTGCAATTTATTTTGTATCACATTTTGTACAAATGAATCTACTGCAAGAAACAAATTATTTGTTTACGTTATGTATTATTTCTATAATTTTACCTTCAATTATATCTGTGTGGTGAAGTCACATTTAAATAAGAATTCTAAAATACAGTCCAAAACTGATCAGTCTATCATTTGGAACAAGTCTTTACAAGCGCAGGTTGAAATATATCACAAAGTTTCAATAACACCATTCTACATAAACACGTCTTGAAATTTTCTTGAGATTCTTTTTATATTTTCAGAACATAAGCAAAGAAATTTTGTCTGAAACGATTGCATAAAGTATTATACGTATAGAGAAATTGAAAGTAGATTAAAAAGGGCTGTAAGTGCAAAGAAAACATCAGCAGAAAGTAAAAGTAAAAAAAAAAAATCGTAATAAAAATTTCATACTATAGACAAATTCACAATAATACTACATAATCTGCAATGAACTCTTTCATTGTAGACGTACATATGTACCAATAGAAATAGATTGGTACAGAGAAAATATGACAATGATTATTATAATGAAAATGTTGTTGATAAGAATCAATGGCTACAATTTTTATTGTAATCAAGTTATGCGTTATGGCTTGGAAACCGAAAGTGAAGTGAGATCAGTATTTCAAGCTTCAACTAATATATTATACATGAAATTGGACTTGTAGTGTTGTAATATTATCTAACCAACCATACTTAACATGTAGTGATGATGGTTTTATCAATACAGAAAACGAATTTAAACTTCTGGAAATAAAATGTCCTTATTTCTGTCAAAACAAATTCATTGTAGATATGCAAAATAAGAAATCAGCTGTAGATGATTTAGAATTCCATTAAAATAGTGTAACGTTTTATTTATTTAGGTGAAGTGTAAAATTGATTAAAACACAAATATTTATATAACTATGTTTAATAAAATAAATATGAATTATAAAGAATAATGAAAAATAACTAACACTATAAATTAACAAATATAAACACTAATTTAAGACTAACAATTATTAATAAAGACTTAAACACTAAGATAATTTATTTAAATAATTAGAACTACGCAATATTTATTTCAACACTATTTATATCACTGTCTATTTATTTATATCACCATCTGTTCACTACCCGTATCAACATAAGACTGTCCTCCCGATCTTTTGCTCGGGGAATTTAAGTAAAACATTTCCTTCTGGAATATTCGTCGATTCTTCTGGAAATCAGAAAAATCGGGAGCGGACGGTCTTGTTGTAACCTGTCGGTTAGCGGCCGCCGCTCGCGCCGCGATCCTAGGATCGCTACAATAGTAACGTTAAACTCAAGAAGTCCGACAAATATTACACACGAGTCCACTTTTTAAAGCACATACTTTATATTACCGTTTGCCATTTTATTATTCGTAGAAAGAGAAGAGAAGTTTCTATCTACATTAATTCCAAGGATTCGCTACTTTTTTTTAAATATTTCATACAGATTGTTCAAAATAAGTTTTAATAATATATTTGTAACATTCAGATTTCGCCCTTGACCTATTTTGCTTATGCGACCTGGAAACATTTCGTTTTTTTATCATTTTTATATAATTGTAACAATGAAGGACACGTGAAATATGAACTATTGAAATTTTGGGGTTTAAGTTTAATAAAAAGTTGTTTATTAATTTGTAGTTAAAATGTCGAAATTGGTAGAATTTAAATTTGCTGCCACCAGATTATTTTTAATTAGAATAATCAAAGTAATTTTAGGAATATTGAAAGAATTAAATAATTGGGATAAACAAAGCGATAATAAGAAAACAACAATAAAATATATTAAAATGAAATGGAATTTACAAAAATGTGATACAAATTACAAAGTTAAAACTACTAATAAATATTTACAGTTACAAGTGAGAAAAACTTAAAGTTACTTACAAATAATATTTACACAACGAGTCATGCTTGACTCTACTTCTTTACTCGTTGACTCTCTGACTGTGACTCCCCCAACTTGCTAATTTCAAAAAATCTACCTCAGACGGCACACCCACTTCAAGCTGCAGAATCCATCCCCGTTTTCTGATTCTCGCAATTTCACTGGTCATCTTCTCCATGGGCGTGTAAATGTGTTACACCCCATAGTCTCTAACATGGTGCATTCTCAACACCCTGAAATGCACAAAAAATTGGAAAGCTGGCGTCTTCCGAGAATCAGAAAATGGTTTTGTCAGGGTTGATGGTTTATGACCGTCCGAAAGAAAACTTTGAAAGCTATATAACAATAAACTTAAAAGCCAAACGAAATTTCGGATCTCTTTACAAATCTTTGAACTATTTATAACCAGAACGAATTTTGAAACTAGTCAACAGCAAGATAAATAACAAAACGAGTATTTGTTTAACTGGATCAGACGTTTTGTTACAACTCCTTCCCCCTTAAATTAAGTTATATTTCTTCAAGAAATTAACTTCAACATTCCCCTCTGCTAGACTCCGATCTCCAGGTATTCCCCATACTCGATGGCTGCGGTGGCTGCGATCTCTTGTGGCTTGACAAAAGTTGGCTTCATCTCCGTTGTCTCCTCCAGTTCTTTGCACTTACTGCAACCAGCAACTCTAGCGGCACCGTGACTTGACCTCAGCAACCAGGAACACACGGAGATGTCAAACTCGAATACGATTTCTGCAGGCCGATTATACTCGCCATCGATGTACAGAGGTTCCTAGATCATCATCATCTAGCAGTTTGACGGGATATAGGGCTGCACACAAAAATATCTGACCAGTATCTATGTTCCAATGTAAAAATAATTATTTCTACAATCTACTTAATTATCTGAATCTACTTTTCTATCTTATTTCTTCTAAATAACTAACCTCATTACTTAAAAATTCTTTATCTAAATTTATTTACTACTACGATTAATTTATCCTAATATATCTAATTTCAACATAATTTTGTTTTCAATTAACTATGAACAATTATTAATTCCAAACAAAAACTTCTACCTTTCTGAGTTTATTCTAATAAACCGCGGATCTTAGCTTGGAAGGCATTTTTATGGCAACTAATTATCAACATTCATCTCCCAGCCTAAGATACACGTTGGCTATCACACGGGCAGGGGTGCCAATATCCTGGATGCATACAACTTTTATGACCTGATTACCCGACACAATACAAAACAACCGAAATCTCTCTTTACCTGGGCCGTTTTCGGCTTTTATAAATATGATACCCAAATCCCCTTGCTTTTATTGTATAATTGTTTCCTTTTCCAAATTTAGATGCCAAATGATTGTTAAACCATTTTTCTTCGAATATAAATTTAATAAGAAATGGTTTTCTACAAAAATTGCTACTTTTAACTCTATAGTTTCCTTTTAATATAAAATAATTATTTGTATCAATATTTGTATCTAATTTCGTGGTCTTCGTTTTAAACTTTTCAAATAATTTCGTTTTAACTTTTTTCTTTACTTTAACAAACAATCGCTTACCTTTCTTTTGTATTCTCCTGTCTTTATTCTTGTGTTTTCCGTCCGCATCCGAAACCTGACCGCTACTCTTCCACCTGGGCCGATGGTATGTACCGCCACGCGCCCGCGTTTTATGGCCTCGTCTTTGCCCGTTTTTCCGCTTCTCACTGGGTCGGTTGCTCGAAATTTTCTTCTTCTGAAATTCCACATCGCCGACGTCTCCACCAGGACAACACACCGCGTACTTTTCAATATTCGAGACTGATAAACATTTAACTTCTAAACTCTCTTCGCGCGTCGAACCACTACTGAATTTTTTCTCAACTTCTGTGTAAACGATCTCTACGATTGTTTCTATCACAGGAGGTATGGCAGTATGCTCTTCTTTAGCCGTTTCCCTGGATTCTGCATGTCTCGCGCCAGAATCATCTCTCACAGGTGCCTTTTCTGAGCCATACTCCACCGTACTCTCCTCCTCTAAACTTGCACAATTCGTAGAGTCGTTTACCTGTTCTACTTCTGTTGTCCTAGTTGCCTCTACCCGACGTCGTTCTTTGCTTCTTCTTCGACGCTATGGGCTGAACTCCTTGTTGGATCGAAATTGTCGTCTCTCTCCTCCGCGTAGTTCAGCTCAACATCGGTGCATATAGCAGTCTCTTCTTCTTCACACTCAATTTCTTTACATTTATTGTCCCAGTCCGAGTTAACACTTTTATCACTATTATCACTTATACTATTATAATTAACACTCTTTTCATTACTCATACACTCATACTTAACACTCAAATTATCTAACTTTTGTTTTTCCTCACATGTAACTGACTTGCCTACTATTTGTTCTACTACTCGGGGTGATTCCTTCATCGGACAATCTTTCTGTATGTGCCCCATGTTTTCACACTTGAAGCACATACGATCTGCGAATTTTGTGGGACAGTTCCACTGCACGTGTCCCGTTTTCTCGCAACGAAAACACATTAATTCTTTTGAAGGAATCCTACCCCGATAATTTTGATAATTTCCTGCGTTAATTTCTGAATTTAAATTTTGTTGTCTAAAATTTTCTACCGGAGCTTTCTGAGATTGGGAATAATTTTGAATTTGTATACTTGACTCAAAAACTTTAACAGCTCTACTATTTTTCACATCATCAAAATTAATTTTCTCAAATCTCTTTCTCATAAGTTTTTTAAAAATTTCTCAATCTCCCTGCAACTTCTCGGCATGTGAAAGTGCATATCGCTTTGCTTTCCCTGTACAATGCAAATAACCAAGGGCTTCTAATCTTTTAAACGAAATATTAGTCTTCTTCTGAAAATATTCTAAATTTGCAATGAATTTTTTAACACATTCATGGTCTTCACCGCCAAAAGTTGGTACACAATTAAACATATCAAATACTAATGGTTGATTCATTGTAATTAAATTTTGTATTAACTTTAAATTAAAATGAGCGTGACTACTAGAATTTCTAACTCAAATTCAAACGAGCTTGGCTACCGGAATATTCGTATCCCACCGCTCGCTACCAGTTGTAACAATGGGTGAACACGAAAAATTTTGAAATTGGATTTCGGGGTTTAAATTAATAAAAGGAGTTTATGAATTTGGAATTAATATGTCGAAATTGGTAGAATTTAAATTTGCTGCCACCAGATTATTTTTAATTAGAATAATCAAAGTAATTTTAGGAATATTGAAAGAATTAAATAATTGGGATAAACAAAACGATAATAAGAAAACAACAATAAAATATATTAAAATGAAATGGAATTTACAAAAATGTGATACAAATTACAAAGTTAAAACTACTAATAAATATTTACAGGTTACAAGTGAGAAAAACTTAAAGTTACTTACAAATAATATTTACACAACGAGTCATGCTTGACTCTACTTCTTTACTCGTTGACTCTCTGACTGTGACTCCCCCAACTTGCTAATTTCCAAAAATCTACCTCAGACGGCCCACCCACTTCAAGCTGCAGAATTCATCCCCGTTTTCTGATTCTCGAAATTTCACTAGTCATCTTCTCCATGGGCGTGTAAATGTGTTACACCCCATAGTCTCTAACAGGGTGCATTCTCAACACCCTGAAATGCACAAAAAATTGGAAAGCTGGCGTCTTCCGAGAATCAGAAAATGGTTTTGTCAGGGTTGATGGTTTATGACCGTCCGAAAGAAAACTTTGAAAGCTATATAACAATAAACTTAAAAGCCAAACGAAATTTCGGATCTCTTTACAAATCTTTGAACTATTTATAACCAGAACGAATTTTGAAACTAGTCAACAGCAAGATAAATAACAAAACGAGTATTTGTTTAACTGGATCAGACGTTTTGTTACATAATTATGTTCTTATCATACCTCATTTTATACTTGCCGTCCTTTCTCATTTACCATTGTTTCGTTTCTATGTGTTTTAATGTCTAATCTTTGTGGTTCGAAAAAGTTAGGTTTAGTTTTTGTTATTGTGGAAACGTCAGTTCTTTCCGAGATTCCTCGCGCCGTTTCTCTGCGCAACGCTCGGACACACGCGGAGATTCGCGATGCCCAGATCGTGACGACTTGCGCGCGCAATGTTTGAACGTTTGACGAACCCCGTCGAGTCATACCACCCGCGACAAGGCTAAGTTATGTTGGTGATTGACCTTTTCTCTTATTTTTGAGATTTTAGAGTTGAGCATGTTCCCCTACCCTTGCACGAGATGAAATATCCGGACAGAGATTGTTTAATTGGAAAAAAAGAGAAGTAGATTCTTGTCGCTTGTTAGTTTGGCGTTCAAGTGATATTGTAGTACTTGGAGTTTCTGCTTAAGTTTTCGCGAAGTGAGTGATTTTTTAAGCACCCATTTTGGGGATTGTTTCTGCAAAGTTACTCAGAAAGAATTGGAATTCTCTCGGGATTTCCCGGATTCTGAAGCTTGAGCCATCTAAATTCAATACAGCCGCCCGCCATCTTAAGGTAGAATGACTTAGCCAGTTGATGTAATCTCTTTATTTATTATATTTTATTTACAATTCTCTAATTATTTTGATAAATAATATATTTAATAGTAATTTACCACCCTTATCGTCATGTATCACCATCACCATCACGTTTCTCTTATAGGCTGTTTGGGTCTGTTTGTGTTGTTCGTACTGTTCGCTTACCCCGGACTGTCTGTGCTTGTTCCCGACTACGCTGTTTATCCATGACTACGTTATTCGACTACCCCGGATTATGCTGTTTGATCATACCGATTACACTATCTGATTATCGTGGAGTACGATCACTTTTCGGTATACCTCATTTTTCGGTTGGAGATAATTATTTGGGGACGATTATCTTCGAGTTACCGATCGGGCAGTACTACCGGAAGGACCACGAGGCGAAACGACCATCCCTCCCAGGACACCGCCCGGAACACGCAGATAAGCCGACATTTTTTTGATCATTTTTATGTTAATTTGTTTTACCGTCATTGTTGTCTGCCCTACCGAATATACAGTAAATAATAAATTTGGAACTCAAATTTAAGTTTTTAAAAAAATTTATTTTAAACACAATGAAATCTTACATTAGCAGTAGCTAAACAAGGAATGTCTTATCTTACTAAGTACATCTTATATACAGGGTGTTCCATTTAAAAGTGCCACCATTGCTATCTCGAGAACTATAAGAGCTACGAAGTTGGTTAAATTAGCAAAGAACCACCATTTTACAAGACTAATGCAATGAGCAAAAAAAAATATTTTTCGACCACTGGTTCTCAAAACACGGGACACAACTTTCTTATTTTAAATGGGAACATATGTTTATTTTTAGGTTATTCAATAGAGTATTTTTTCTGAATTCAGCGATATAAACATATCATATGCTACTATAACAAAATAATTCAGAAAAATGCATGTTAGATTAATATGTATTTTATTTATATCTGGCTGAAACAAGAGTGCTATGATTAGAAAACATAGACATATAGTTCTGTCTAACATTGTTTGATTATTTTTTGTTAAATTTTATGTTCTTAAACTGTCAGTTTTAAGAAGAAATTGAATTGTTTTCTATCCAAAGCACTCTTGTTTCAGCCAGATATAAATAAAACACATATAAATCTGATATGCATTTTTCTCAATTATTTTGTTATAATAGTATATGATATGTTTATATCGCTGAATTCAGAAAAAAATACTCTACTGAATAACCTAAAAATAAACATATGTTCCCATTTAAAATAAGAAAGTTGTGTCCCGTATTTTGAGAACTACTGGTCGAAAAAAAAACTTTTTTGCTCATTACATTAGTCTTGTAAAATGGTGGTTCTTTGCTAATTTAACCAATCTCGTAGCTCTTATAGTTCTCGAGATAGCAATGGTGGCACTTTTAAATGGAACACCCTGTATACAAGGATCGTCTTCTTTTAAGAGATGTCAAGTTAAAAGTGCTGAATTTATGAGAAAGAGAATGATGCAATTTATAGTTACATTACGCAAATAAGGGTGGTGTCTCTATATAATTCCTCCCTCCTCAAGAGTGGAAGTTACAATTTTGGAACTTTTACTAGTTTCTTTTAATTCTAATTGGTTTGGATTTTAAAATTTGTTTCGAAGACAATCTTTGTACTTACAAATTAATGATGATAAACGTTTTCTTGACCAGGATCGTGATGAAGGAGAATAAAATTTCTGGAGTTTAGTCAGGATTTTTTAAAAAGTTTTATTACAACTCCAACTAGTTTCGGCCTCACTTAGGCTTTCTTCAGGGACTACAATATTATTTAGTGGTATTACAAGATTAGTTTAGAACAGAAATTACAAAAACTTACGTGTAAGTCAAATGATGGAATATTTGTGATGGATATTGTTTGATGTAATGAACATATTAAAATAAAAATGTTTGTTAAACATTACAGAACATTAGTCAGTTGAATAAAATTATAATAAATTAGGACAACACATGTATGATCGTGAATAAAAATATATTTTTTACAAGTTAATTGTAACGTGTTTATTGCACCGTAGATAATTCACAAGTGGAACGACTAATAGTATCATGTTTAATTAGTTTAATTTTAATATAGGGGGTTGGATAGTTTTATTTTATTTATTGTAAATGTTACTATATGTTGGTAATTGTTTTTATTTTTAAATTGAGTTTTAAATGTGATGTGGTAATCTTTTAAAGTTTTATTATGTTATTGTATATTTTACTTAAGTACATTGTATCTGTTCTTAGATTTACATTGTTTTTGTCATTATTTATATGGAGCATCTCAAGTGTTAATCTTTTATTTAAATTCTTCTCTGTTCTCAAAATTTTAGTATTGTTGTAGTCGAATGTGTGATTTTTGGTTCTACAGTGTTCTACAAGCGCACATTTACCAGTATTATTGTTATTTGTATGTTTTTTACTGTTTCTATTGTTTTCTTCTAATCTAATTTTTTTATGTCGTTGTGTTTGTCCCGTGTATTGTGCTTCGCAATCCTTACATGGTATTTTATATATGATGTTTGATTTTATATTTTTATCTACTTTTGATTTTAAGTTTGTGAACACATTTTCTACTTTTTTAATTGTTTTGTAACCTAATTTTACGTTTAAATTTGATTCAAATAAATGTTTTATTTTTGATGTGATGCCATCTATGTATATGAAAGACACGTACGTCGGTAAATCAGTATTTGTTGATGGTTGAATATTATTATTACACTGTATTCTATTTTTGTTAATATTATGATTGTTTTTTGTGTTTTTGTATTTTTGTAATAATCCATTAACGAGGCCTGTAGGATAATCATTTTTTTTAATAAATTTTTTATTTTGTTGATTATCTCATGCTGATATTGAAACGGTACCTACCTCCATCTACGTACGCATTATTAGCCAAAGATCGTCTACTGGAAGGTTTAACTTACCCTACGTTGTATTTATTTAAATAAGTAACCCTTCATCGTCGTAATACAGAGTAGCTGTCAAAGGTGGGGGAATCGAAACAGGTATTTGATAAAATAAAAGAATGATATTCACTCCAAAAGAAAGATAAAATATTGATCTTGTGCATTTATTTGTAATTAGAAATCTTAAAGTGCTGTGGAATTTTAGTCTGTCCGGTATTCCCCTTATTCAACTGGGGGAAACCACAGCAAAAACCCCAATTAGAGAGATAATTTGACAATATAACAATTTATATACAAAGATTACATTCAATTCATAAAAAGTTGTTCCAACAATTTATTATAATATCATGTAGTGAAATTATATGCTTGAGTGCAATACTGATATTGGTTGATAACAACTGCAATGGTGTGCGTGTTGGTTTGCGTGGGTTTTATAGTTTGTTTCATATATCTTTTTGTTTATAGGGCCCTCTGTTTTGTTCAGAGTAATATGGTTTATATTCATTCCATAGGGTCTGAATTATTCTGACCGGCCCATGAGCTCACAGTTCTCCCGGACATATAGCTCTCGGTTAAACGAACCGGCCACGGCGAGCACACAGTCAGAACAATCAGTTACGTTTGCCACTGAGTGGCATCCCGTCTTCGTGAGTACCAGTACTAATTTTACCTGAGATTATATAATTTGATGGTTCAATGGTACCATTCAGCGTAACTAACGGATTGGAATCCTATACAGAGAGATCAGAATGAACAAGTGAGTCAAATAATAATATTATACTCTCTTGAGAGTTGATGATATGATACGTATACCTTCATTATGATAACTGCGTGGTGGGGAAAAGAATTATGTGATGATATAGTGATGCTACACCCACTCCTGGCAGTGCCATTGCGTGAAAGTGTCGGAGGATGATATAGTGATGATACACCCACTCCTGGCAGTGCCATAGCGTGAAAGTGTAGGAGGATGATATAGTGATGATACACCCACTCCTGGCAGTGCCATAGCGTGAAAGTGTAGGAGGATGATATAGTGATGATACACCCACTCCTGGCAGTGCCATAGCGTGAAAGTGTAGGAGGATGATATAGTGATGATACGCCCACTCCTGGCAGGGCCATAGCGTGAAAGTGTAGGAGGATGATATAGTGATGATACACCCACTCCTGGCAGTGCCATAGCGTGAAAGTGTAGGAGGATGATATAGTGATGATACACCCACTCCTGGCAGTGCCATAGCGTGAAAGTGTAGGAGGATGATATAGTAATGATACATCCACTCCTGGCAGTGCCATAGCGTGAAAGTGTAGGAGGATGATATAGTGATGATACACCCACTCCTGGCAGTGCCATAGCGTGAAAGTGTAGGAGGATGACATAGTGATGATACACCCACTCCTGGCAGTGTCATAGCGTGAAAGTGTAGGAGGATGATATAGTGATGATACACCCACTCCTGGCAGTGCCATAGCGTGAAAGTGTAGGAGGATGATATAGTGATGATACACCCACTCCTGGCAGTGCCATAGCGTGAAAGTGTAGGAGGATGATATAGTGATGATACACCCACTCCTGGCAGTGCCATAGCGTGAAAGTGTAGGTGGATGATATAGTGATGATACACCCACTCCTGGCAGGGCCATAGCGTGAAAGTGTAGGAAGATGATATAGTGATGATACACCCACTCCTGGCAGTGCCATAGCGTGAAAGTGTCGGAGGATGATATAGTGATGATACACCCACTCCTGGCAGTGCCATAGCGTGAAAGTGTCGGAGGATGATAGTGATGATACTTGGTGTTGGATGATGATAGGTTTGGGAAGCGGAGTCGGAGAGTCCAGAGTACCTACCTTGGACATGCCAAGCATGGATTGAGCCCTGGAGTCGACTCCTCGAGCTCAACTTTTGACTCGAGTTTTATACCAAAATATCCCTCTTCACTCCTTCAGGACTATGGTGTGTCGGGGGTAGTCCGCGATGCGATCGTCGGAGCTGCTAAAATATTTTTAATATTCCATCTCACTTAGATGCATGATAACTTCTTTGTCTTAATCCTTTCCCAAAGATGTTGATTTGTAAACAATTCACACGTACGCCGTCGCATCGTATAGGAAAGGTCATTTTTTCAAGTGGTTGTAACACCCTGGCCTGCGCTAGACTAAACAATAAACAAATACGGTCTCGCTACGTACATTTACACAAAAATTCATTATACAAAAATAGATATTCTACGTAAAATAAATTTATTCATAAAATATCTAATATACAATAGAGATTATTCCAAATATTATTAATAACAAAATTATACATGCAGGCAGTACTGCTTCAAACTTCCCCAGATATTTAATTGTATGAGCCAACAATCAGATGAGCAGATACATTAAATATCTCAAGCATTATTATTTTGTTAGTTTGTACTCATGTCCATGCACTAGTTATACTCATATTTCTTTACTTCTACTCAATCTCGAGTCCCGTACACAACAATAAATAGAACTAATGGAATAAAGATCAATGTTTTCTCTAATACAAATCATATAATATTGGAATTCTTAATATATTACTGTCGCTACTTTCCTTTACGACTACCTGCGGGTGTATTTGGTGTCAGTGCACTTTCCCGAAGTCAAATATATACATATATACACATACACACACATACATACACATACATATATATATATATATATATATATATATATATATACATATATATATATATATATATATATATATATATATATATACATATTGATGTTAGTAATTTAAAATCTAGTATCTTATTTCTCTAGGGCGTAGTATACTACGGAATATTTGGCATCACATATTATTTTCGAAACCTTAAGTATTGTTTTAACACCTAATAATTCATAACTTTATGTTGTTAATCTTATATGTACTTGAATGATATATGCCCCGACACATAGTCTCCTATGAACACATTGGGTAATAACCTCATTGATATCGTGTTCCCTGTAAATCAATATAACGCAAAGAAATTTGTATGGACTACGCCACTGTTTCCGCATATTACAAGTGTTTTCTGGCCTAGCCTGTATCTCTTACCCTTATCTCAGAAGTACCTGCTAAAATGTAAACAAATACAACGCGTCCGTTACCCTCGTCTGGCAAGAGAAAGAAAAACAGCTGTTCGTAAAATTATTATACGATCGTAGGTTATAAGTAATAAAACCATTCTACATTGTTAGCCAGATCTAGATTACCAGTTAATAAGAATGAATATGTCGTACAGTTTCAATCTCACATAGATCTTTAATGATATTAATCAGTAATTCGGTGACTAGATTAAATATCTCATACATTACTTTGTTAGTTCTTCTTACCTTTTTACCACCATGTTTGTCCTTCCCCTTCTTTCTCTATTAGGATTGAAGGACAGGATAAGATATATCTGTATATGTTACTAGTAGTTGAATAACAATATTTTGTTAAGTACAGGGGTTTGACTGTTTCAATGAATACTGGTTATCCTGTTTTGAGATTTATATAATAATTTATTATCAGTACTTATGGTTATAATATAAAAGATTATATAATGATTTATTATCAGTGCTTATAGTTATAATATAAAATTTTCTAACAATTTAATATTTTATTTTAATTTCTACCTTACCTATACTTAAATCTACACTCCTTTCTATTAAAACAGTCTATGATATTTTTTGTTTTGGCGCCACAGATCACGATTTTTCACATATTTGTTCCGCGAACTGGCTCCACGATGTTTCTTCCGTGCTGCTTTTTCCATGGTTATGGGTGTTGGTGGCTGCGGTTGTTGTATTGGTGGGCGTCGTACCTGGTTGCGGGGACGGTGGTTTAGGTGGTATGGCTGTTGTCGGACGTTTGACTGGTGTGTCCGCGATGATTTGTAATTTCTCCTGAATACAGGACACCGGTTTCGTAGCTGATCTTTTCGATGACTTGCCCTTCCTTGACTTGGTCGTTTGTTGAGTTAGGCCGTTTGCTCCATTTTTTTCCTTTTCGATGTATATATTACTCCAATCAATGGAATGTCCAGGAGTTGGTGGTGGTGCCATGGTCGATAGTCAAATTCTAATACTCTCTTTCAAACATAGTGCTCTAATGTTTATACGTATCTTAAGTGTTCCCCACCCTGTATTCATAATTGACTCTGTTCACTACGACATCAGTGGTTCTCAATAAAAGGTTTCAAGTTCGTAGTGTTGAAAATATCTCGCAACTTATTTGTTTTTTGATTCCATAATTTGTAAACATTAGGAAATACTATTTCATTAATGAGGTATGGACCCTCGTAAAGTAATTCAAATTTTGAATTTTTTTTCTTTAATGGATTAGAAATTGGATTGGTTTTTAACAGTACGAAATCACCTACCTTATACTGATGTGTAAATTTTGAATTTTGGTTTTCTTTTCTCTTTTTTCCCGCACCGTATAGGTTTTTCAAAATATCTTTATCAGATTTTGTTACATGTGTATCGGTTGGAAGCAATTTCTTGAATATCGTATCCAAGATTCTAGGTGGTGATCGTTTGTGAATAATTTCATGAGGAGTGCACCCCGTACTTGTATGTGGTACTGCATTAAAACAATCTTCAATGTCTGGTACTGTATTCACCCATTTCGTGTGTTGTTTGTGACAGTATGCACGAAAAAATCTTCCTAATTTTCGCATAACCCTTTCCGATGGGTTTGAAGCTGGGTGGCGGATTGATGAGTGTATATACCTAATATTTTTTTCTTTCAACTGTTTTCGCCACACTGTTGCAGTGAACTGGGTACCGTGTTCACTTAATATGGTTTTTGGCTTAATTATTTTACAGAAATCTTCCGTTATTTTCCGAACACATGACCAGGCAGTAGCCTTTTTCAACGGATATAATTTTACATATTTAGAGAATATGTCGAGCACCACAAACAAATACGTCGCTCCACCTCTACCCATTGGTAATGGACCAAATAAATCTACCGCTACTAAGTCACCCACCTTTTCCGATATGACCGGATGTAATGGTCCTTCATAATGCCGGTTTGGCCATTTAGTTTTCTGACATGATTCGCATTTACTGATTGTTCTTCGAATGACACGATCCATGTTAGAAAAGTGGTAATAATTCTTCATTACTTCATATATTTTACCGGCACCGAAATGTCTTAACTCTTGGTGATAATGTAGTATTAGTTGTTTGACAGTTGGCTTACAACCGTCGAGCAGTGCAGACGTGTGGTTCTATTCCGTGCGCGTGCAGTGTCGAAAAGT
The DNA here is from genome assembly GCA_035578165.1 of Stenolophus ochropezus. Classification (NCBI taxonomy): domain Eukaryota; kingdom Metazoa; phylum Arthropoda; class Insecta; order Coleoptera; family Carabidae; genus Stenolophus; species Stenolophus ochropezus. The sequence continues at coordinate 29,685,237 of JAQOWZ010000017.1, forward strand.
GTGTCATACAGTGTGTGCTTACAGTACAAATTTATTTCCTGTGTTCATCGCAATGAAGTATGTCGAAGAAGATTGAAAAGTCAATAGCTAAAATAACAAAAAGAGACGGCGTCTTCTTTTTGATTCCACCTAGCGGGAAAACATCTATACCGCCAGAGCTTAAGAATGCAGCATTGGTACTTAGAAACCAGCCAAGCTCAGTAAATCAACCCAGCACATCCCCAACCAACCTAGCTATGCCTGTTAACCATTCACCACTTAGAAATTCCAACACAACACCAACTACGACTTATCCTCAGACACTTTCATCAACCAATACGCCCCCAGCCAACCCCATAACGGACGCTTCTCAGAATCCTCTCCAAACTAATACTCCAATTCCCTTTACACAGATATCCGAAATCGAAAATCAGCCTCAAACTCAAAACTCTCCTACAGGATACACCCAGATTTTTCCACCTTTATCGAACAGCGCGAACAGTAGCTCAGAATGGCAAACAGTTAAATCAAACAAAACAAAACGAAACAGTCCAGAAATTAACAGCAGGAACGTCAGACAAAAAACTCTAACTGATTTTGTGGTAAGGATAAATACTCAAAATAGATTCCAGGAATTAACTAATCAAGACCCAGAAAATGATAATGATGACGAAAATACAGTTGAAAAACGAGAACCTAAACCGCCACCTATTTTTATTCCTGATATAATTAAATTGCAACCATTACTGGAAATATTGAACTTAGTAGCCAAGGATGATTATTTTTTAAAATCAATGTCAAACAATCAGGTTAAAGTCCAATCCCATACATCTGAGAGTTACACAAAAATCATTAAGACCTTAACAGAGAAAAAAACGGCTTTTCATACATATCAGTTAAAACAGAAAAGAAACTTTAGAACAGTCCTAAGAAATATCCACTACTCTGCGGATATAGAATATTTGAAAACTGAAATAGAGTCGTATGGTCACAAAGTTATTAATATTCACAATATTAAAAATTGGAAAACTAAACAGCCGCTTCCCATGTTTTATGTGGACTTAGAACAGCAGGAAAATAATAAAAAAGTATACGACATTAAATATTTATTAAACTGCAAAATTGAATTCGAACCTCCGCGAGTAAAACGACAAATCGTACAGTGTACTAATTGCCAAAGATACGGACATACCCATAACTACTGCGAGCGGCAAGCACGCTGTGTGAAATGTGGGAAAAATCATCATACATCTACGTGTGAAAAACCATCTAATACAGATGCAACCTGTGCCTTATGTGATGGAAAACACCCTGCAAATTACAAAGGTTGCGCAATATACAAAGAGATTCAAAAAAGAAAATATCCCACTTTACGTACTAAACAATATGTAAACAATAACAATACATATGCAAGTGTTGCAAAAATGTCTAATCAGCAACCTACTAATATTAATGCAAATACTGCAAAAAATTCACAGGTCGAGACGCCAGCTAATGAAATCGTTACCCCGGAAATAAACACACAAGGTAATTCTAATAAAAATCTAGAACAAATGTTATGTAAACTAATGGAACGTATGGACACAATGTTAAATATTTTAACAACATTAATTTCAAAAATAAAATGAATACTCAGATGAAAATTGTATTATGGAATGCCAACGGCTTGGCTCAACATAGCCAAGAATTAAAATAATTTATTATTAACCACCAACTAGATATAATACTTATATCAGAAACTCATTTCACGAATAAAAACTACCTTAAAATACCAAATTATTCAATATATTCAACAAATCATCCTGACGGAACGGCTCATGGTGGAACTGCAATTATTGTAAAAAATTCAATTAAACATTATGAACTTGTAAAATACCAGAAAGAATATTTGCAAGCCACAAATATAAAAATTGAAACGCTATCGGAATCTTTTGTAGTGTCAGCAATTTATATGCCACCGAAACATATAATTAAAAACGAAGAATGTACTACCTTTTTTAATACATTGGGAAATAAATTCATTGCTGGTGGAGATTACAATGCTAAACACCAAATTTGGGGATCGAGACTCATTACACCAAGAGGAAGAGAATTACTCAAAACTATCCTGAATAAACATTACATAACCCTTTCAACTGGAGAACCAACCTACTGGCCGACTGACCCAAATAAAATACCTGATCTACTTGACTTTTTCATAGTCAGTGGAAAATCAGAAAAATATTTTAAATTAGAATCCTGCGTAGATTTATCATCAGACCACTCACCCGTAATTCTAATATTCAGTACACAAATACCAAAAGTAGATAAACCCGCCCCTCTCTGTAATAAAAAAACGAATTGGCACAAATTCAGGAACATACTAGAAAGTAAAATCTCGTTAAATGTCAGCTTAAAATCTCAAGAAGACTTAGATAATGCTGTAGAACATTTAACAAAATCAATTCAGGAATCTACTTGGCAATCGACCCCAATACAAAAATCTTGTAATACTGTAACAAACGTACCAGCGTACATCAAACATTTAATAGCTCATAAACGGAAAATTAGAAGAATCTGGCAGACAACTCGAGACCCCCAAGTAAAAAGTAAATTAAATAAAGCCACCAAAGACTTGAAAAAAATATTGCAACACGAAAAAAATGAAACAATTCAAAACTATCTTGAGAATTTATCAGCAACAGAAGCAAGTGACTACTCATTATGGAAAGCAACGAAAAAAATCAAACAGCCCCAACAACACATTCCACCTATTAGGAAAGAAGGCGGACTATGGGCAAAGACTGACTCTGACAAAGCTCTAGCCTTTGCAAATCACCTAACAAAAGTATTCCAACCTTTTCCACCCTCGATACCACCAGAAGATGAACAATTCATATACAACACGTTAGAACATCCCTTTCAGTTGGATTATCCTATACGACATTTTAAACCGAAGGATGTTCTCGAGATAATATGCAAACATATAAATCCAAAAAAAACTCCCGGATACGATTTAATCTCTGGAAAAATTTTAAAACAACTCCCATTTAAAGCAATCATTCTTATAACTTATATATTTAACACAATCTTAAGACTTGGAGTTTTTCCATCACAATGGAAAGTAGCTCAAATTATTCTTATACACAAACCAGGGAAACCCGCTGAGGAAACATCGTCCTATCGTCCAATAAGTTTACTACCTGTACTTTCAAAAGTATTTGAAAAACTTTTCATCACAAGACTGGAGCCCATACTTATGCGAAGAAAATTAATTCCTGATCATCAGTTTGGCTTCCGAAAACAACACTCAACTATTGAGCAGGTTCATAGAGTAGTCGACGTAATAAACAAAACATTTGAAAGAAAACACTACTGTTCAGCAGCTTTTATAGATGTTTCGCAAGCGTTCGATAAAGTGTGGCATATTGGCCTGCTATATAAATTAAAAAGTAACATCCCTCATACCTTCTATCAAATCCTAGAATCCTATCTAACAAACAGATATTTTACAGTAAAATAGAAAGAAGAATGTAGTCCATTATACCCAATCAAATCAGGAGTACCCCAACGTAGTGTTCTTGGACCTATTCTCTACCTCATTTACACGGCTGATATTCCAATAACTCCAAATTCTACAGTTGCCACATTTGCTGATGACACAGCAATCCTAGCTTGTCATAAAAATTCAGCAGAGGCCTCACATCTTCTTCAAATACAGCTTAAAAAAATCGAAAAGTGGCTAAAAATCTGGAGAATAAAAGCCAACGAAACCAAATCAGTCCATGTAACCTTTACCCTGAATAAAAGTACGTGTCCTGTGGTAACACTCAATAACCAACCGCTACCGCAAACTGAAGAAACAAGATATCTAGGAATACATCTTGATAGAAGACTAACATGGCGTAAACACATCTTCTCAAAAAGAAAACAACTGGGACTAAAATTCAGGCAGCACTATTGGCTATTAGGTAGAACTTCCAAACTGTCACTGGAAAACAAACTACTGATATATAAAAGCATCTTTAAACCAGTCTGGACGTATGGAATACAACTCTGGGGAACAGCAAGCAACTCCAATATTGAAATACTTCAACGCTTTCAATCTAAGTGCCTCCGAACAATTACAAATGCTCCTTGGTATGTGCCAAATGTAAACATCCACAGAGACCTCAACATGTGTACAGTGAAAGAAACAATCGAACAATTTAGTACCAAATATCTTAAAAGACTTGAAGCCCACCCAAACATAAGTGCAGTGAAATTGTTAGACAGCAGTGAGGACATACGACGATTAAAACGTTTTAAACCATTAGATTTAGTAGATAGATTTAACTAACATTATATAGTTAATATTTAGAGTTTTTGTCAGTGGACAAATGCTCCTCAAGTAATTCATTTGCTGTTATATTTTTACTTATTATCTTATATTTAGATAGATTGTAAAATTCTTAGGAGATACAAAAAAAAAAAAAAAAGTTGTTTGACAACCACTGGCGAATTTACGTAAAGAAGCGTGCCTTGATGAAGTCGGAAAGTTCCCGCTAAGCGTTGACAGATCTTTGCTAATTCTTCAAAATTTTGTTCTTTATTTAAATATTTTTTTATTGGTCCGAGTATGGAGTCTTCGTCTTGAAGTCGTTGTATGTCATTTAAATTTTTCCTCGTTTCTTTCAGTCCATCAATTTCGAAATGTGCAACAATTGGTTCACGTGTAATTTTTTCAATAATGATCTTTCTGTCAGAGGGGAATCGGGATAACACATCTGCTACAACGTTTTCCCGACCGGAAATATGTTCTATCTCGTAATCAAATTGTTGTAAGAACAGTACCCATCTCGTGAGCCTCTCGTTCAAGAGTCGACATTGTTTAAGAAATTTTAGTGCTTGGTGGTCAGTACGAATAATTAATTTGACACCCTGCACATGTGATCTAAATTTTTGTAGGCAGTATATGATTGCGAGTAGTTCTTTTTCGGTCGTCGTATAATTTAATTCCGCGTGGTTTAGGGATCGACTAGCGAAACATATTACCTTGTGACCGTTATTATCATAATCTTGCGCTAATACTCCTCCAATACCATAACCGGAACTTTTCGTTTGTAAAATAAATGGTCTATCATAACGGGGGTGTACTAACAATACCACTTCCAAAAATAATTGTTTAATTTTTCTAAAAGCGTCTTCCTTCCCCGCTTTCGACTGCCACTTAGCTCCTTTATGAAGCAGATGGAGTAATGGTCGGGTACACTCACTGTAACTTTGGTGAAATCGTCGATAAAAATTACATAATCCAAGGAATGTTTTATTTTGTTTGGTGTCGGAAAATTTAGTATTGCTTCGATTTTTTCTGGCTCCGGGCGGATATCCTCAGACGACAGGACATGACCGAGAAATCTTACCTCTTTTTGAAAAAAATTTGTTTTTTCAATATTTATTGTCACATTGGCCTCCTGTAATTTTCCAAAAACTAAATTTAGATGTTCTAAATGAGTAGGTAAGTCGGCCGAGGCAATAAGCAGATCATCTACGTAATTAGTTGTGAATTCCCGTAATTCCGGTCCTAGTATTAAATCCATAGCCCTAAAGAAACTAGCAACGGCAGTCTTCAAACCAAACTGTAATACTTGGTACGTGTGACTACATCCATTGTAAAGGAAAGCAATGTATTTTCTACTCTCTTTATGTAACGGAATTTGCCAACACGACGTCGTTAGATCAATGGACGTTAAGTACTTAAGGTTATAAAATTTTTGTAATAATTCTTCAGCGCTAGGGGGTAATTCACAATCAGCAATCATTTTGTCATTTAACGCCCTAGCATCTAAGCATATTCGCACGGAGCCATCCTTTTTCCGGACAACGGTCATAGGACTTGAACATTCGGACGCTTCCCTTTATATCACACCCATGTCCAACATTTCTTTTAATTTATTTTCCACGGCCTCCCGCAAAGCAAAAGGCACAGGGTATGATTTTTTTACAAATGGGATATCGTCTTTAAGTGAAATTTTGTGAGTATATTTATGAGTCAAACCTGGTTTTTCTGAAAATAGATTTTGAAAACGAATTAGTATTTGAAAAAGAGTATCTCTTTCTTGTTGTCTCAGATTCGCGTGTCGTACTTTATCCCGCAACTTCTCAAACAATACCGACCCTTTTTCAACTCTCCGCGAGATATGATCCTGCCTTACGTCGTCAGGACAAGCTACCGGTTTTAAATGGTTTATATGCAATTCACGACTCTGGAAAGGAATACTGTAAGTCTCGTTATCTTTTTGATAATATAAAAGGCGATTCTCGAAATTAATTTGAACCTGGTGCTTCTGTAACCAGTCTGCTCCGATAATGAGTGGTCTAATTAAATTTTTCACGACCAGACAATTAAATTTCATAATATTGTGGTTTATTTGTCCTGAGATTAACACTTGGCGAGTGATTTTCTGACTACGCTGTCCCATAGCACCTTTTAGTTGTATTGAAGTCACCGGTAATGTCGGCAAGGTAATACCTTGTGCTTTTAAATTAGTCCATAGTTCCTCGGCAATACAAGTGACTTCACTTCCTGTATCTATCAATGCTGCTATTGGTCCGATCTCCGTGGTAACTAATATTTCTGGGGTAAACGTAGTTGTATTCTCATGTGATGGTGCTGGTTCCAAAAAGTCTGGATACATGGAACTTATTTTTCGTTTCGTCCGACTAGTTTTGTCCGTAAAATGATTTTTTGCGTTCGCTCTTATGGGTTCCGTAATTCCAGATAAGTTTTTACCTAAACCACAGCCAGGCCTCCACCCCATGCGGTACATCATGCGAAAACTATTATAAGAGATCTGGGCGCCCTGTTTCAAATAGGTGAGGAAATAGTGGGCACTCATTTCCTCACATTCTCGTTTTCCGACGGTTGTGCAGTTGGATAGTTAGATGTATTCTGTGTTTTTGGTTCCGGGATTTTTTCTGATTTTGGTGGCACAGCTTGATAACTTCGTGACTCCGATTGGTAGGATTTATTGGGATATGGGTAGAACCGCCGGTGTTGTGTTTGGCTCCGGGATGTTCCGGGTGTTGGTTGATGTGTCGTCAGGACAGCTGCCTGTCTTATTTGCGCTCGCCGGTCTTGCAGGATGCGTGTAGTACCTTCCTGCCGCCGCAGGAACTCAGCCAACTCTTGAATGGTCGATTTTTCTGTAGTATTCCACAAACTTTGTAATTGGAGTGGAAAATGCCTGATCATATCGGATACGAATATTTTTTCCGACATGGTATTGTCCAATGTTCGGTAAAGCCCAACATACTGTAACGTTTTATTTATTTAGGTGAAGTGTAAAATTGATTAAAACACTAATATTTATATAACTAAGTTTAATTAAAGAAATATGAATTATAAAGAATAATGAAAAATAATTAACAAATATAAACACTAATTTAAGACTAACATATATCAATAAAGACTTAAACACTAAGATAATTTATTTAAACAATTAGAACTATGCAATATTTATTTCAACACTATTTATATCACTCTTTATTTATATCACTATTTATTTATATCACCGTGTGTTCACTACACATATCGATACAAGACTGTCCTCGCGATCTTTTGCTTGGGGTATTTATATTAAAACGCTTCATTCTCGAATATTCGCCGACCCTTCTCGAATATTCGTTGATTCCTTGGAAATCAGAACAATGGGGAGCGGACGGACGTGTTCTGACCTGTACGCTAGCGGCCGCCGCCCGCGCCGCCGTCCGCGCTTCGACCCTGGGTTCGCTACATTGCCCCCTCCTTAAGACTGTTTCGTCCCGGAACAGTTCGTTATGACGAAATCTGCATGCATCACCCTTGGTGCATCTGGAAGTCTTGAAGAAGTAACAGTCGACGGTCCGTGTGAGCTCTTCTTGCCCGGTAGAGTTGAATCTGCAGACTAGAATTTCCACTCCGGTAAAGCGGAAGACTGTCTCTAACATGCTTCTAACAATCCTCCAATCCAAATCATCTAGTCCACAGCCTATCTTCGGTACTGCCAGCTTCATGATGTCGTTCTTCAAAATATGGTCCTTCATATCGCACAACGAGTCCCATAAATTGCGGTATGACGGCTTCTGATATGTGTATTGTTTCGTAACGAGATAGTAAATGTACCGCTTGCGTTCCTCATTCTCATCCTTCAGTTGTACCGTTTTTCCGACAGTTGGACGTTGGTTGGCCAGTTCTTGTATTCGTCCAAATTTTCTTTTAAAAACTGAAGCGATGCCGCGGGACATTTTAATGTCTTTCGCTACACAGTGAGCAAGGGAATATTCTGGGGACACGGTGAACAGATCTCGTTGTTCTTCTCGTGTCACGCCATACCGTGCTTTGTGACCAGTGGAATGGCTGTCCATAAAGTCTTCAAATGTAGGTTCCTCAGGTACAACCCGGCGAACCGTCGCTCCACGATGATCGTCAAAGTTATCACCAGCGAAAGGGGCTAACCGATTGAAGTGGACTACTCTCGGCTTTCCATTAGGTGTTTTCCTAATTCTGTAGACCACATCATTTATTCTCTTTACGATCTCGTAGGGGCCTTCCCAATTCTTTTGCAGCTTCGGTGATAAGCCACGACGTCTTTGTGGATTGTAAAGCCACACCAAATTCCCAGGTTGAAAACCACCTTTTTCAGCCTTGACGTCATACTGGTCCTTCATCCGATCGCTGGCACCTTGAATGTTTGTGCGGACTTGTTCATGGATGTCATTCATTCTTCTCCGTAAGTCCGTTACATAGTCCTCCCCGGCTAGATCTTCACCGGGTTTACTGCCAAATACCAGATCGCATGGTAAGCGCAACTCCCGCCCGAATAAGATGTTTGCTGGTGTCTGCCCTGTTGTCTCATGCACGGATGAACGGTAAGCCAATAAGAACAGATGAAGATGTCGGTCCCAGTCCCATTGATGGTTAGAGACTACCTTTGACAAATACCGATTTATTGTTCTATTCATACGTTCAACCATGCCATCAGACTGCGGGTGTAATGCAGTAGTTCTGGTTTTCTTTATTCCTAATATCTTGCAGATATTTTGGAACAGAGCAGACTCAAAATTCCTTCCTTGGTCGGAATGTATCTCTCGCGGTACTCCAAATCGGCAGATGCATTCTTTTACCAAGACTTCAGCGACCGTTACGGTTTCCTGGTTGGATAATGGATAGGCTTCGACCCACTTAGTAAAGTAATCAATTACTACTACTATGTATTTATTTTCATCATCAGTTTCGGGGAATGGTCCGGCCACGTCAATCGCAATGCGTTCGAAGGGACTTCCAACGTTATATTGGCGCATAGGAGCTCTTCTTTTCCTATGTGGTCCGTTACTTCCCGCGCAGATCACACATTTCTTGCACCACTCTTTAACATCCTCCTTGCAATTTACCCAGTAAAATCGTAGGCGTAGCCTCTCGAGGATTTTATTCACTCCAAAATGTCCTCCACCAGATCCGTCATGGATCTCTTCCAATACTTCCGGTACTCTGTTTCTAGGAATTATCAACTGGGTTCTACTCTCAGTACCATCCGTATTTTCTACGACACGTTTCAGGAGGCCCTCTTCAACTACAATAGAGTCCCACTGCGCCCAGTACGATTTTACACTTTGTGAGTGTCGTGCAACGTCTTCCCAAACTGGCCTGCCATCGCCATGCTTCCAATCAAGTATGATCTTTAAGTCCGGATCATTCTCTTGGTCCCTCCGTAAGTCTTCAGGTTGCCATCTCCCATCCACTACCGTTGTCCTTTTGACGGTGGCAAGTTTCGCTTCCAAATGACAAGAGTGCTTGCACTGTTCTTCACGGGTCTTCTCTCTCGCCAGGCTTACACCGTGAACTACTTTCTTCACTCGTACTTCTTTAACAGCAAGAGGAACTGTTGCTAGTTTTTCACCCGTTTTATTTTTAAACTTCTTTTCAGTATTCGCTGCAGTATTCTGTTTTTGCAGTTTCCCGCACTGCCTTTGCGGGTGGCCTAGCTCTCCACATTTCCAGCAATGAAATATCTTTCTTTCAGCATGAATTTCAGATACAACTCGCTTTATCTTGTCTTAAATTCCCTCAGCAACGATATCTTGCACTTGTGATTGGTTACGTGAAGCTTGTTTAGCTTCTTCATACTCTAAGGCGTATGACAGTGCATCAACTACAGTTTTCGGTCGAGTTAATAGTAGTGCTTGCTGAGTTTCATTGTCTCGGACCCCATATATAAATGCTTGTGTAGCTAAGTATTCCAAAACGCTATCAGGGGCTGTAGGATGTGCGAGACGAACCAAACGAGCTATATCCGCTTCAAATTCTTGAAGATTCTCTTTTGAACTCTGATATCGGTTCCTCAGTTGCGTCTGGTACACCTGCTCCAGATGCGCATTGCCATATCGCATATCCAATCGCTTAACAAGTTGTTCGTAATCTTCTTGTTCATCTTCTTTTAGCGTTTGTAGGATATCGATGGCTTCTCCACGTAGCGAAACTGTCAGCGCAGTAGCTTTTTCTTTGGAAGTCCAGCCATTTGCTTTGGCAGCAGCTTCAAACTGTTTTAAATAATTCGGCCACGATGTCTTGCCGTCAAATTCTGGTGTTTTTATATGGATTCTGGAACTATTTTCTTTTTGTGGCTTCTTTTCTTGAATCTCATCCGTCTTAACTATATCAGAATTTGAAACCGCTGGCGTAATTTTAAAGAAATTTTGCTGTAACTCTTCAACTTTTTTCTCGTAAGTTTCTATTCTCTCTTCTAATATTCTAGAACTTTCTTTCAGTTGTTCGTTTAATTTCCCTTCCAAAGTTCTAGAATTTTCCATTAATTTCTCTTCCCATATTCTAGAATTTTCTGTTAATTTTTCCTCCAGTTTTTGTTCTAAACTTCTGGAATTTTCTATTAATTCTTTTTTCAATGTTCTAGAATTTTCTGTCATTTTTTCTTCTAAAGTTCGAGAATTTTCTTCAGATTTTCTAGAACTTTCCTCTAATTTTTGTTCTAAAGTTCTAGAATTTTCCATCATTTTTTTTTCTAAAGTTCTAGAATTTTCTTCTAATTTTTGTTCTAATGTTCGAGAGTTTTCTACCAGTTTTTGTAAGTTTTCATCAGATTTTTTAGAACTTTCTGCTAATTTTTCCTCCATAATTTTACCAAAATCGGGCAAGCTACCCGTAATTTCGAATAAAAAGTCATCAGGATTTTCACCAGCTTCTACCAAAGCTTGCCGTAGACGATGTTGTAAAACAGACTTGGTTCCCGATGTCTCCAACTCTCGTTCTTCCAGCTCCCTCTTGAGATCAGCCACTTTTAATTCACTAATTTTACTTGTTTAGTAGCCATTTTATTTATTTTAATTTTACACTTCACATTTTATTAACCCTCACACCTGACACCAATTGTAACGTTTTATTTATTTAGGTGAAGTGTAAAATTGATTAAAATACTAATATTTATATAACTAAGTTTAATTAAAGAAATATGAATTATAAAGAATAATGAAAAATAATTAACAAATATAAACACTAATTTAAGACTAACATATATCAATAAAGACTTAAACACTAAGATAATTTATTTAAACAATTAGAACTATGCAATATTTATTTCAACACTATTTATATCACTCTTTATTTATATCACTATTTATTTATATCACCGTGTGTTCACTACACATATCGATACAAGACTGTCATCGCGATCTTTTGCTTGGGGTATTTATATTAAAACGCTTCATTCTCCAATATTCGCCGACCCTTCTCGAATATTCGTTGATTCCTTGGAAATCAGAACAATGGGGAGCGGACGGACGTGTTCTGACCTGTACGCTAGCGGCCGCCGCCCGCGCCGCGACCCTGGGTTCGCTACAATACTGTGCTAAGTGAGTTACCATGTTTGATTTACGAGAATATCACTTCTCTGCACTTATTTGGTAACGTACTCTGTTTTGAGCTGCTTCTGACCAATAGTTGTGGAGGAAATCTACGCGGAAATCGGAATAATTATTCCAAGAGCCATGAAATACTTCGGCCCATGCTAACGCGTCCCCTTTTAAGCAAGCCCGGGCGATTTCAAGCTGTAGGTCTTCTGAGATGTTGATCCGGCGGTAATAGTGTTCTAGATTTCCTAGGAATCGAACCGCATTTTCTTTTCCAGTGAACGATGGTTTCTCGGGTAATGTGGGGAACATATCATTGTTGTTATTCACCACCCAAGGTACTGAATACCGATTTAGTGACCTCTGAGTGCCTGAAGAATGTTCCGCCTCACATGTCGAGTTACAAGGATGTGATGCTCCCCCTATTTCTGATATTTGTTGTTCCACAGCCGGTTCTGGGACTACTACAGCTATCACGGTTGTTCGCTCAATGTGGGATTGAATGTTGTCTCGCAGGTTCACCATAGATTCCCTCATGTCCGAACAGATGCGTTGTAACGCCGTTTGGTGTTCCTGTTGCTGTAGCTGTTGTTCTTCCTTCCATTCTCGTAACAAATCCACCAAACCGTCTACTTGTGAAGCTCTTGGCATGTTAACACTGGTCAAAGATGCGTTCTCCGACTCTGAGATTATATAATTTAATGTTAGAATCACATATTATTGTTAATAAAAAAATCTGTCTTCTCCCCCATTTGACAACTTTTAAGACTCTGTATCCTGGTCACGGCACCATTGAAACGGTACCTACCTCCATCTACGTACGCTTAATTAGCCAAAGATCGTCTAGTGGAAGGTTTAACTTACCCTATGTTGTGTTTATTTAAATAAGTAACCCTTCATCGTCGTAATACAGAGTAGCTGTCAAAGGTGGGGGAATCGAGACAGGTGTTTGATAAAATAAAAGAATGATATTCACTCCAAAAGAAAGATAAAATATCGATCTTGTGCATTTATTTGTAATTAGAAATCTTAAAGTGCTGTGTAATATTAATCTCTCCGGTGTTCACCTTATTCAACTGGAGGAAACCACAGCAAAAACCCCAATTAGAGAGATAATTTGACAATATAACAATTTATATACAAAGATTACATTCAATTCATAAAAAGTTGTCCCAACAATTTATTATAATATCATGTAGTGAAATTATATGCTTGAGTGCAATACTGATATTGGTTGATAACAACTGCAATGGTGTGCGTGTTGGTTTGCGTGGGTTTTATAGTTTGTTTCATATATCTTTTTGTTTATAGAGCCCTCTGTTTTGTTCAGAGTAATATGGTTTATATTCATTTCATAGGGTCTGAATTGTTCTGACCGGCCCATGAGCTCACAGTTCTCCCGGCCATATAGCTCTCGATCAAACGAACCGGCCACGGCGAGCACACAGTCAAAACAATCAGTTACGTTTGCCACTGAGTGGCCTCCCGTCTTCGTGAGTACCAGTGACGTACCACGGTTGTGTATTGTTCATTTATAGTTACAATTGTTATACAACTCAATCAGATCACCATGGATTCAAAAACATACTGATATTCTTGGGACAGAATGATAAAGTCTAATTTTACCTGAGATTATATAATTTGATGGTTCAATGGTACCATTCAGCGTAACTAACGGATTGGAATCCTATATAGAGAGATCAGAATGAACAAGTGAGTCAAATAATAATATTATACTCTCTTGAGAGTTGATGATATGATACGTATACCTTCATTATGATAACTGCGTGGTGGGGAAAAGAATTGTGTGATGATATAGTGATGCTACACCCACTCCTGGCAGTGCCATTGCGTGAAAGTGTCGGAGGATGATATAGTGATGATACACCCACTCCTGGCAGTGCCATAGCGTGAAAGTGTAGGAGGATGATATAGTGATGATACACCCACTCCTGGCAGTGCCATAGCGTGAAAGTGTAGGAGGATGATATAGTGATGATACACCCACTCCTGGCAGTGCCATAGCGTGAAAGTGTAGGAGGATGATATAGTGATGATACACCCACTCCTGGCAGGGCCATAGCGTGAAAGTGTAGGAGGATGATATAGTGATGATACACCCACTCCTGGCAGTGCCATATCGTGAAAGTGTAGGAGGATGATATAGTGATGATACACCCACTCCTGGCAGTGCCATAGCGTGAAAGTGTAGGAGGATGATATAGTGATGATACACCTATAGCAGCTTATGCCACTATATATTATTATTTATAAATAAATAATTTTATATGTATTAAATACAATTTATAAATGGATTTTGGCAGAAGGGTCTAAACTTGTTTGAGCTAGTTGTTACTTGTTATCTTTTTTTATTGAATGGTTACGATATGTTCTTTTTTATTGGTATAACAACCTTCACAAGAAATAAGTTTTTTCTTGTCGCAAGCCGACTTGAACCCTTCATCAAAACAAACCAAGCCGACTTGCTACACAGTCACTCCTGGCAGTGCCATAGCGTGAAAGTGTAGGAGGATGATATAGTGATGATACACCCACTCCTGGCAGTGCCATAGCGTGAAAGTGTAGGAGGATGATATAGTGATGATACACCCACTCCTGGCAGTGCCATAGCGTAAAAGTGTAGGAGGATGATATAGTGATGATACACCCACTCCTGGCAGTGCCATAGCGTGAAAGTGTAGGAGGATGATATAGTGATGATACACCCACTCCTGGCAGGGCCATAGCATGAAAGTGTAGGAAGATGATATAGTGATGATACACCCACTCCTGGCAGTGCCATAGCGTGAAAGTGTCGGAGGATGATATAGTGATGATACACCCTCTCCTGGCAGTGCCATAGCGTGAAAGTGTCGGAGGATGATAGTGATGATACTTAATGTTGGATGATGATAGGTTTGGGAAGCGGAGTCGGAGAGTCCAGAGTACCTACCTCGGACATGCCAAGCATAGATTGAGCCCTGGAGTCGACTCCTCGAGCTCAACTTTTGACTCGAGTTTTATACCAAAATATCCTTCTTCACTCCTTCAGGACTATGGTGTGTCGGGGGTAGTACGCGATGCGATCGTCGGAGCTGCTAGAATATTTTTAATATTCCATCTCACTTAGATGCATGATAACTTCTTTGTCTTAATCCTTTCCCAAAGATGTTGATTTGTAAACAATTCACACGTACGCCGTCGCATCGTATAGGAAAGGTCATTTTTTCAAGTGGTTGTAACACCCTGGCCTGCGCTAGACTAAACAATAAACAAATACGGTCTCGCTACGTACAGTTACACAAAAATTCATTATACAAAAATAGATATTCTACGTAAAATAAATTTATTCATAAAATATCTAATATACAATAGAGATTATTCCGAATATTATTAATAACAAAATTATACATGCAGGCAGTACTGCTTCAATATTGTTGTGAGGTTAAGGTTAAAGATCTGTTTATTAAATTATAGGCTGTGTTTATTTTTTGATTTTTAGGATGATTCGAATTGTAATACCTAAATTACAATTCGAATCATTCTTTTTAAAAAATCCTGACTAAACTCTAGAAATTTTATTCTCCTTCATTACAAATTAATATTATAATAATAATTAACATAATTAAAGTATAAATCAAAATATAATGATAATTATTAATGCTTACATCATATGGATAATCTAGCCGAATACTACTTTCTATATCGTGTTTAATTAGTGATATATTTTTTATTTCGTCTTTTAATTTTTTGATATAGGTATTAGTAGAATTTATTTGGATATCTACTAATTCTCCTAAGTTATCTTTTATCTTAATTTGATCGTTAAATTTGCAGTTATTTTTATAATATATGCCTTTTAAATCTTTAATATGCAACGTGTTGTTACAATAAAATTTTATTGTTTTTTATACGGAAAATATAGATATTTTAAATTAGAATTTTTTATTTCAATGATTGAGTTGATTAATGATATTTTATGATAAGTACAATATTGGAAATCTTTATAGCATATTACGTTCTCTAAACATTTTTCATATTCGTTGTGTTGAGATAGACAATAGTATTCTTTGTTACTTATTCTAATACATTTATTTACGGGTTTTATTTTACAATTATTTTTCGTGTATAGGCCATTTAGTACATTTACAGTTTTGTATGTTTCGTGTTGGTATGTTGGGATTGAGGTGACTTGTAAGAGTTCTTCTTTAAGGATATTTGATGGGATTTCTATCAGGATTATAAGGTTCTCGTCTTTTATAGAAAAATACGTTTTTAAAAGATTGTTATTATGAATAGTGTTAATAAAAATTGTTTTTATAAAATTGTTTTCTATCTTATTGAGTTCGTTGTAATTTATTATTCCGAAATATAAAGTATTTAATTGGCAGAAAGTTATAGTTTCTTCTAACAGTATTAGAGAGAAATAAAGTTCTTGTCCTATTTGCATGAATTCGTTTAGAATGTTTTGAGTTCTTATAATGACTATTTCGTCGATAATTTTTCCTAATACTTTTTCTAAAGTTTCTAGTTTTTTATTAAAAATGTTGTTATTTTCATTAATTATTTCAATTTTATCGTTAAATTGGGCGGTGATATTGTTGTTGATTTTATCGGTTAATTTATTTTCATTGAATTTTATATTTTCTATTATTTGATCGTATCGTTCTTTATCTGTATCATCCAGGTTACCTGTTATACTTTTGATTATTGAGTCTAGCCCGTTAATTAAACCGCGTTTATTTCTTTTAGTATTTAAGAGTTGTACTTTATCTCTTAAATGTAATATGATATTATTTAATATATTTTTGTTGTTTGTGATACTATCTTGAAATTTATATTTTTGTAATTTTTGATATAGGGTGTTAATGTTGGATTCTAAGATATGGTATTGTTGGAGGATATTAGATATGGGAACTTGAAATGATATTATTTGGGTGTTTACCTGTATGTAGGCTGTCCCTAAGTCAAGTATGTTAAGTCCAGTAGTAGTGTCATCTTGTACGATTTGGGGTATTCCGAAAGGAATTAGTCTGTAACAAGTCGAGGAGTTTTAAGATTTGATATTTTATGTTTTTTATCGTTTTCGTCTACAATTTGTCCTCTTGCCGGACGTATTGTCTTTACACCTAAAATTTTAAATTTTGGTTTTTCTATTTTGCCGGAATTTCTCTTATTTATTTTTACATAAGCTTGGTTTGGTATTTCGTATTGTTTTTCGGTTTTTCCTGAATATTTTGCTTTATATTTTTCTATGTTAGATTTTACATGTTCGTTTATTTGTTTGAGAATTTCGGAGTGTTTTTGTAAATATTCGTCGACTTGTACTTCTTCTGGTTTCAAATTTGGCTCAGAGATGCGTCCGAAAATAATTTCTAAGGGAGTTCTTTTCGTAATTGAGTGAATGCTATTGTTGTAAGCTATTAGTGCATAGTTCAATCTTTCTTTGAGTTGTAAAGTTTTTATTATCGGATTTTGCTTAATAATTCTCATATGTTCTATGAGGAAAGAGTGGAATCTTTCTACTATGCCATTACTCTTGGGATTATCAATAGAAATATAATGGATATTTATTTGTCTGAGAGCCAGATAATTTTGAATTGTTTTGTTATTAAATTCTAGGCCGTTATCAGATACTATTTCTTTTGGTATTGGGAAATGTGTAAAATATTTAATTAATTTATTTAAAATTGTTATGGCACTTTTATCTTTAATTACATATGCTACAGCGAATTTTGAAAATGAGTCTATTATGGTTAATATTTTAATTTGTTCTAACGATAAGAGATCAATATGAATTTTTTTCGAAAGATTTGTCTGCTGTGGGTGTTTTGATGTTAGGTATTTGAATAGGGTTTCTTTCATATTTTGTGGTTAAGCAAACATTGCATTTATTAATATAATTTTGAATATCTTTCAGCATATTAGGCCAGTAATATGATTGTTTTAGCTTGTTGTAAGTTTCCGTTATTCCTCTGTGGTTAGTCTTTCCCTCGTGATAGTTTTTACCTCCCGCCTATCAATATATAGATAAGGGAGGTATTGTTTTTGGTCAAATTTCTCGAGTGTGAGTTTTCAACATATGAGCACGAATTAGGGTCCCTAGAATACGATTTTACTATTTTTAGCGTGATGTCTGTATGTCTGTGTGTGTGTGTGTGTGTGTGTGTCTGTGTGTGTGTCTGTGTGTGTGTGTGTGTGTGTCTGTGACGATTTTTCGTCCACGATAACTCTAATACGATACATGTAAAAAATAAAATATTTGATATTTGAGAGTTATATTCAAATATGATGAACTGATTAGATTTTGACTACAATTGGTTAACCAGAAGTAGTACTTTACTTGAAGCTTTAAACCGTTTTTCCTAAAAAATACCACTAAATATCATTTTTTTTACAAAATTAGTTATTATTAAACAAAAGGATTTTTTAATTTTCTTCCAGTCTGCATAATTACTTTTTATATATAACTTCTAGTTAAAGAAAAAATATATATATAAATTATATTAATTTTACACATCGTTCAGGCTGAGTAATTTCTATAAAACAAAACAGATGTGTGATTCATATTTGACATATACAGGTGTCAAGTTTAACGAAAATTAAAAAGATTTTATCTCTTGCCAAACCAACGTATTAGGTAAGGGTATACAAAGTGAATACCAGAATACTAGAAACTTTAACATATGTATGTATCTCGCATAATTAAAAAATGATTACTCGTAGAATGTTGAAATTTTGTATATGGGATTGCTGTAACTGTAGTTGTGGACCTTTCCTTTTTATTGTAATCAGCAGTGCCAAAAGGGCAATTTACTCGAAGGGTTTTTTAGAATTTTTCACATAACTCAAAAACAATTCCCCGTAGAATGTTAAATTATGTATGTGAGACATCTAACTCTGCCCCTATCTTTTTTATTCCAAATAGCAGTACTAGAAGGGCACTATGCACGAAGGAATTTTTTATATTATATATTATATAAGTGTGCATATTTAGCTGTTTTCCCATGTTCCTTTTCTGTGTCAAGGTTTCTAGACTTCGGTCAGTGTATGCAGCACATAAATAATAAAAATAATATCTTATATATTTCATAGATAAAAGAACTCCACATTAGTGGTATTACACAAAAATGAAAACAAGAAAGAAATCTTTTAAGAAGAAAAATGAAGAAAAGAAAAAATTATATAATAAAACTAAAATTATTAAGGAAATTAAATCTAGTAAAGAAAAAATGAGTAAAATTCGTGAAAATGAAGATTATAGGCAAAAGGAAAAAGCAAAAGATAAATTAAATAAGCAAGAAAAAAGACAAGATGATGTGTATAAGATTAAAGAAAATGAAAAAAATAAAATTTTTATGCAAGAAAAAAGACAAGATGAATTATATAAGAATAAAGAAAATGAAAGGAATAAAACTACTATGAAAGAAAAAAGGCAAGACGAAATATATAAAAGTAAAGAAAATGAAAAAAATAAAATTATTATGCAAGAAAAAAGACAAGAAGAATTATATAAGAATAAAGAAGGGGAAAGAAATAAAATAACTATGCAAGAAAAAAGGCTTGATGAGTTATATAAGAGTAAAGAAAATGAAAGATATAAAATTTTTAAACAAGAAAAACGACAAGATAAATTTTATAAGAGTAAAGAAAATGTAAGAAATAAAATTACTATGCAAGAAAAAAGACAAGATGAGTTATATACGAGTAAAGAAAATGAAAGAAATAAAATTAGTATGCAAGAAAAAAGACAAGATGAATTATATAAGAGTAAAGAAAATGAAAGAAATAAAATTAGTATGCAAGAAAAAAGACAAGATGAATTATATAAGATTAAAGAAAATGAAAGAAATAAAATTAGTATGCAAGAAAAAAGACAAGATGAATTATATAAGAGTGAAGAAAATGAAAGAAATAAAATTAGTATGCAAGAAAAAAGGCAAGATGAATTATATTATATTAAAGAAAATGAGAAAAATAAAATGATTAAACAAGTAAAAAGACAAGATGAAGAATATAAGAATAAAGAAAATGAAAGAGCTAAAATTTATATTAAAGAAAAAAGAGCAAACCTTGATTTTCGAGAAAATGAAAAATTAAATGAAAATGCTGCAAAAAGAATTAAACGGCAAAATGATTTAATTAGATTTAGAGAAAATATATATAATAATCTCCTTAGACAAAATTCGGAGATATCAAAATTAGAATTACAGTTTATAAAAGATAGATGTCATACTCCAGATATTATTTGCTATTGCTGTGAAGGACTATTTTTTAAACATTCTGTAATTAATTCTGAGTATGATGAAAAATATGACCAGTCTGAAGAGTTTTATAATTTGGTTCATAATTACCAATCTAATTTCGTCTGTAAGACTTGTAAGAAGTACATATCTAAAAAAGTAGTACCCAAATTGGCTACCAGCAATAATTTAAAATTTCCAGTATTACCAGAATGTATTAAAATTTTAACGCCTTTAGAGGAAAGAATGGTTTCTCCATATATTAACTTTATGCAGATTCGACCTTTAAAATCATATGCTTTAAATGCACAATTAGGCCAAAAAGGAAGTGTAGTTAATGTACCATTAGATATTAATAAAATTTTACAAGTTTTGCCAAGAAATTTTGATCAAATGGATACAATACAGGTAAAATTAAAGCGACATATGTGCCACCGATCTGATTATATGTTTGAAACAATAAGACCTGCAGTAGTATGTGATGCTTTGAAATATTTATTAAATACTCCACTTTATAAAAAATATAACATTGAAATAAATCAGACATATTTCTCACGATATGAAAACAAATACGAAGAAAAAATTGATTTTATTATTGATAAAAAAGATGTTGATGCCGAAGAAGTAAATATTTGTTCTAATAGTTCTATTCAAAATTCTATAGATAAATACTTTAATGACAGTTTAATTTTGGACGAAATTGACATTGATGAGGAAGTTTTAGTTTTAGATAGAAATAAAGAAATGAATGACAAAATTAAAGTAACTGCTCCTTGTCAGGATGAGAAACCATTTCCTTGGCACACTGTTGAACATTTAGAAGAATTGTGTTTTCCTACTATTTTTGGAGGATATGAATTCAATAATTCAATTTCTTATACCGATCGAGCTAAATCAGAAGTTAGACGATTAGACAGAAGATCATGCATCCCTACGAGAGTGTTATATATGGCGAAGAAGAAATTAGAAAAATCTTGTTTAGCTAATATTAACGTGTGCTTGAGGAAAACGAAACAAAATTGCGACTTATTAGCAGGTAATGTGTTAAAAAAAGAATGTTTAGATAAATTAACAAAATTTGATGAGGGATACAAAATTTTGAAAAATGTTAGATCTTCACCTTCATATTGGGAGTCAAAAAAGAAAGAATTATTAGCAATGATACGGCAATTAGGTAAACCCACAATATTTCTGACTGTATCTGCTGGTGAAAAAATTTGGCCCGAATTAATCAAATCTTTAGTGAAAATAAACTCTGGAAGAACAATAACAATTGAAGAAGCGTATGAACTAAGTGAATTTGAGAAAACAAAACTTATTAAAAATGATCCAGTCACATGTGCAAGATATTTTGATTATAAACTAAATAAATTATTAATATTATTGAAACAAAATTTTAGTATATTTGAAAGCTATACAGTTGAAGATACCTACAGTCGTACGGAATTTCAAATGAGAGGATCTCCACATGAGCATATTTTTTTATGGCTTAAAAATTCTCCAGATTATGAAAAATCGAACAGTACCTCTATTGATAACTGTATAAAATTTATTGATCAATTTATTACATGCGAATACGATGTAAATAATCCATATATAGCTTTCCAGAGACACAGACATACACATACATGTTACAAAGGACAAAAAATTAAAAGGTGTAGATTCAATTATCCTGTTCCAGTTATGCCCAGAACAATGATTTTAGAGCCTCTAAATTCAGATGAAATAACCAATGACTTAAAAACTGTTTTTAAAGAAATTAAAAATTTTATGCATCACTTATATTTAAAATCCATTTATATGTCATTTGAGGAAATTTTAGCAAAATTAAACGTGACTGAAGCAAAGTATATTATGGCTATTAGAAGTTCCCTAATTCGACCACAAGTTTTTCTTAAAAGAAGTAGTATGGAAGTGGGCATAAATTTATACAATAAAAAAATTTTATATTTATTTGAATCAAACATGGATATTCAATTTATTTTAGATCCTTATGCAGCTGCTTCATATGTTGTAAATTATGTCGCAAAAGCAGAAGCAGGACTATCCAAATTATTACGGGATGCCGCATCAGATATAGACAATGGAAATAAATCTATTAAAGACAAATTTAGAAAAATAGCAAATGTTTTCCTTAATATGAATTTAATGTCAGCACAAGAAGCTTCATATCACATTCTTTCTTTATCTTTATCAAAAATGAGTAGACAATGCATTTTTATTAATACAAGTCCAACAAACGAACGTGTACAAATGCTAAAATCTTATAAAGAATTACGCGAACTTGACGAAAATTCCAATGATATTTTTATGAGCAACGTTTTTAAAAAATATGGTAAAAGACCTGAAAATATGAAAAATATATGTTTAGCAGATTTTGTGGCTATGTATACAAATAAACAGAACATAGCAGATGAAAACGAAGACGAAATAAATATCAGTGAATATGCATCACGAAAAAAAACTGCAATTATAAGATACAGACGGTACAAATTCCAACAAGATCCACAGAATTACTATCGGGAACAAATGTTACTTTTTCTTCCATGGAGAAATGAATTAGAAGAAATTGAAAGTGTACCACATGAAACTAAATATTTATTAAATTTTCAGATTATCGATGAAAATAGAAGAAAATATAATGTTCTTGGTGATGAAATTTTGGAACAAGCTTTAGATAATATAAATATTAATAATATTGAAGACGAAAATGAGAACTTATCAATAAATTCAAATGATGTAGAAATTGACATATTCGAACAAGCAGGACAAGAGGCGCCAAAGAAACAAAATTTTGTACGATTTAACATTCCACAAAGAGTATCTGAAGAGAGTATGTTTGCAATTATGCAAAAATTGAATTTAAAACAAAGAAAAATCGTAATGTATGTTTTGAATCATTTAAAAATTTCGTCCACGGCTTTACGTTTATTTATTAGCGGATCCGCAGGTGTGGGTAAGAGTACAGTAATAAATGCTATTTATCATACAATTACAAATTATTTTGATAACTATATTGGGCCAAATTCTGGTAGTATTATTACTTTGTTGTGTGCACCATCAGGTAAAGCTGCATTTTTAATAAATGGTGTCACTCTTCACACAGCATTTGCTTTACCCATTGCCCAATTTGGCGGACATATGCCGGAATTATCATCCGACATAGCAAATACTTTAAGAGCAAAACTTATAAATTTAAAACTTCTTATAATAGACGAAATTTCAATGGTCGGTAGTATGTTATTTAATCGAGTGGACACAAGATTAAGGCAAATCATGGGTGTAAATTCTTCTTTTGGTGGGGTTTCAGTAATTTGCGTCGGGGACTTACATCAACTTCCGCCAGTTATGGATACTCATATATTTAAATTGTCTAAAAAGCATGAAATGCATAAATTTTTTGATACAAATCCGCTTTGGGATGAATTTAATTTTTTTGAATTAACTCAAATTATGAGACAAAAAAATGATTTTGATTTTATTACCGCATTAAATAATATGGCATTAGGTAAAATGACCCCTCATGATATAAATTTAATATCATCTAGACAAGTTGAGGAATGTGAAGTACCAGAAGAAGCTATTAGATTATACGTTGAAAATAAGCATGTAGAGACATACAATATTTCAAAAATAAATAAAAAAGTTGGGGACAAATACATATGCGAAGCAAAAGATACAATACTAGGTAAAATTAATGAACAATCAAAATTATCTCTATTAAATTCATTAAAACATAAAAAATATTCTGAAGTTAATGGCTTACCGCATCAAATATATTTAAAAGTTGGCATAAAATATATGATAACCAGCAATATTGATGTAGAAGACGGTTTAGTTAATGGCAGTTGCGGGGTGCTGCAAAATATTCAATTTAAAGAAAATACAAAAGAACCTTATATTTTATGGATAGATTTTCAATCAAAAAAGGTTGGGGTTAAAGCTAGAGAACAATACGCTAATATAATTAAAAGCAATGATATATCTTCTAAATTAACGCCAGTTGTGAAAATTGCCATTAATCTAAATATATCAAATAAAACACAATATCCTGTTATCAGAAAACAGTTTCCTGTAATACCAGCTGAAGCTTTAACAATTCATAAAAGTCAGGGGCAGACGTATTCTAAAATTTGTGTTGATTTTAACAATATAAAAAGAATAACTCGTTCCATGTTGTACGTTGCTATTAGCAGAGTGACATCTTTAGCGGCATTGTATATTTTAGGAAAATTTAAGTGTCCAAATAAAAGCGTCACAGAAGATTATGTACATACAGAGTTACATAGATTACGTACTGAAAGAGAAATTAAATGGGAGGTAGAGGATATACTAAAATATACTGGAATAAAATTAATATATCAAAATTTATGTTCATTTAAAACAAAAATTTTAAATGTTAAAAGTGACAGCTGGTATGAAAACGGAGATATATTAATATTTTCTGAAACTCTACTAAAACCAGAAGATATTGTAGATATAGAAAATTATAACATAATTTATAGATCAGATTCAGTAGGTATTATACGTGGTATTATTTGTTTGGCTAAAAATAATTGTAATATTACAAATTTACAATTCCAAATTGAGTCCGATAAAAAGTCTCATATAGAACTCATTTCTTTCATAATTGGAGATATAAATATTATCACTGGCTATAAATCTCCTGGGGTAGGTCAAAAAATGTTTGAGAGAAACTTTCATCAAATTTTAAATAAAATATCCTTTCAAATGAATACAGATAAAGTTATTCTTTTTGGAGATTTCAATTATAATTTATACAATGATGAAAATAAATATTTAAAGAAATTTCTACACCAATATGAATTTTTATCTAAATTATCACCAAATGTAAGTACAACAAATTTTAATACCCAAATAGACGTTATTTTCTCTAATTTAAATAATATAATATGTGGAGTATATGAAACATATTTTTCATATCATAAACCGATTTATATTATTATAAGGAATAATAATGAAATTAAAATTAAAAGTGAAGAAGAAGATAATAAAGATATAAGTCCCATAATATTTATTGAAAATGAACGTTCATTTGATACACAGAATATAAATAACTGTACACTACAAATTGCAAGTAGCACATTTCTTATGTCTGTTAATAATGCACTTTCAGAAATTTATAATATTGATATTAATTTATCAAATAACGAATTTCGAATAAATTTACAAATGATTTTTAACAGATTTGAAGATTTTATATATGTTATTAATAATGAAATTTCTTCAACTGATAGTGCTGTGTTCAGAAATCAAACTATTGATGCACACAGAAATAACAATATTTATTCAGCCCTACAAGATAAGGCAGTAGTTTTGCGTGCCAAAGGCGATGGTTCATGTCTTTTTAGATCTCTTTCTCTTTGTCTTTTTGGAACAGAAATGTTGTATCCTTGTATTCGCCTCTCATGTTGTTTTGCATTTCTTACCTACTTTAATTACTTTGAACATTCAGATCGTATGAATTTTCTATATGAATATGACAGTATGCAAAGTTTAATACACGAAACAGCTTCTGAAAACTCTTGGGGTCATGCCGCTCATATCAAGGCTATTTCTGTAGTTTCAAAACGCGATATATATTTATACCAAGCAGTAAAAGTTAATGATATATATTATAATATTTCGTTTGCAGAACTGGAACACTATTTCAGCAATGGCATGATACAAATTATGCATTTATTATATTCTTACAATATTGATGAGGAAAACTTGAATGAAGAACATGTAACAACCGAGAAAAAACCAATAGCAGTACTTCTCACTGATCCTGGAACTAATGCTAGTCATTATTCAGCTGTTATACCAAAAAGTAATGAATATTGTTTAATAAAACCCAAATTTCGAGGTGATATACATGGAAATCAAAATGATTACGTAGTTATAGATAATATAGACATAACTTAGAATAATATAAATTAAAATATATATGTTTGAAATTTTGTTAATATTATAATAAATACTTATATAAGATTATAAAAACTGTTATACCCTAGAAAATAAATGACATACAATATTGTTGTTGAAAATTTGTTATTAGTAAGAAAAAATAAATTAAAGTTCAAGCAAATGTATATATATGTCGAATTAAACTAAAAATTGTTATGCCAAAAATAAGTGTTTCTTTTGGTAATTTTAAGTATAAATGTAAAATTTTAAGTATGAATTCAGGTAAAAATTTTCTGAATTATTATAACAAACTAATTTTATAACCCCAAATTTGTACGAAAAAAAAAATTATAGAATATTTCACTACAATGGCGGGAGGTAATGTGTTGGACACATCATATTTTTTATTGTGAGTTGCTGGTCTTCTTTATTTTCAATATCATTACTTATCAAACTGCATGCTACTAATTTATAGCTATTCGTGCCGAAGTAGGTTTGCAGTACGGCGTTGAAGTTAGTTTTGAATTTGTCAGGGATCAAGCAATAGTACGTTTTTCCAGGTTGTAGGAGTTCTTTTATGAATTTCAGGATTGTTTTATTATTGTCAATTTTGTTTAAATAATGGTAAATGCGTAGAATATTATTATTAAAAAGCTTGCTTATTTTTATATCGTTTTTACCATTAGTTTCTTTTACAACTATCTGGTTTTTGCATGTATTTATAGGTGTTTCTAAATATGTTAAGCCATTTACTGGGTGTTCGTTATCAGAGTGAGCTGTATCAGTTGAATCTTTTTCGCTACCTGTTTCTACGATTACAGAATCTGTGTCCGAATTTAAGTTTAATTCTACGTCATTAGGTTGTTCATAAATATTAATTTTGATATTAGAATTTAGAAATATTACTTTTATTATGTCTTCTATTTCGTTCCAATTTTTTCCATCAAGGCCGGAACAAATTTTTGGCATGTCAATTTCGTTTATTTCGTTCTGTATGCAGTAATCTAATAATTTTTCTAGGCATATTTTTATATTTCTAATTGAAGGCTTGTTGTGGTATTTATCTTTTGTAATTAAATGGCAAATTAATCGTGGGTCGTTTTGTATAAGAATTTTGTTGTCAATGTTATAATAAATTTCACTAGGGTAATTTTGTTTTACTTGATATGCAAAACCTTTACTCATTTTTGTGTCGCTAGAAATACAATGGACGAGTGGTTTGTCAGATTCGAAAATATTTGATTTTTTGTATTCTATTTTAAAGTCTGGTCTGATTCGGGACAGGGCATCGGCTACGGCTGTTAGAGAGAAGTGTTTTGCATTTTTCGAAACATTTGATGTATTCCGGATCTTTTATGTCAATTTTTTGACCCTTTTTTAGACAGTTGGTTAAGGGTTTAGTGATTTTTGAAAAGCTGTCGATAAATCTTCTATAATAGCCCAGGAGTCCGAGAAATGATTTTATTTCTTTACTTGTTTTAGGAATAGGGAAATTTTTTATTGCGAGAATTTTGTCCGGGTTGGGTTTGATTCCTTTCGTAGTAATAACGTGCCCGAGATAAGCGACTTCTTTGCGGAGAAATTCTCATTTATCTAGCTGGATTTTTAAGTTGGCTTCCTCTAATTTTTGGAATACTTTTTCGATATTGTTTAAATGATCTTCGAGGGATGTGCCTAGTATAATTATGTCGTCGAGATAGACAAAGCATGTTTTATTAATCAGATCTTTGAGAACGAAGTTCATAAGTCTTTGAAATGTCGACGGTGCATTTTTTAAGCCGAAAAGCATTCTTTTAAACTCGTAATGTCCGAAATTTGTTGAAAATGCAGTTTTTGGTATGTCGTCTGGGTCAACTTATATTTGGTGAAAGCCCGATGTCAAGTCGATGGTTGTGAAATAGTTCGACTTGCCTAACTTGTCTAAGATGTCAGTGATGTCTGGTATAGGGAATTTGTCAGTGATTGTCTTGTCGTTTAATTTTCTATAGTCAATTACGACGCGAAATTTTTGTTTACCGGAAGCGTCCATTTCCTTTGGGACGACCCAAATAGGGACGGACCAAGGGGAGTAAGAGTGTTGTATAATGTTGTCGTGTAACATTTTGTCAATCTGTGTTTGTACTTCTTGTTTGTACGTCTCTGGATATTTGTATTGTTTGGTATGGATAGCGACACTGTAGTCGAAAGTGAGTTTTTCATTTTCTTGTAATATTAAAGATTTGTGTTTGTTTATTACTTTGTTTAAACCGTTTTTTTCTTCGGGATTTAAGTGTTCGTCTCGAATTGTTTGATTTTTTATTTCTATGTTGAAATTTTCGTTTTTATTTGAGTTAAAATATTGTAATTTATATTTAAATTTATTTAAAAATGTTATTTCTTCTTTTATAAAATCAAATTTTGTTTTAAGTAATTTTATTCCTAGTAGGCCTAATAAAATGTCAAAATCTTTATGAAAATTAAAAATGTAACTTTTTATATTATTATTTTTTAATTTGAAAAATGTGAATTCTTTCCCTGAAGATTTGCCGTTGCAAGTATGTACTGTGAATAATTCGGGAAATTTTGTAAAATTTGGTTTAATTAAATTTGGATTGATATAATTTTGGATAGAGTCAGTATCTAATAGAATTTTTAAATTTGACACTTTGATGAATGGTAGTTTACTGAAATTGTTAGTTAAAGATTCGATTTTTGTTGGTATTGATCTATGTCTAAAAAATTATTTTCCTCGTTAATTTCATTTTCTTGCTCAGTTTCCAAAGATTCTGGGTTTTCTACTGGTGTATTATCTGCACTTTCGATATCTTGAGTAAATAATTGTTCTGATCGTGGTTGGACAGGGCGTCTGGAGAATTGAGAGGTTTGGATGCTCATGGGTGTGGTAACTCTTTGTTGTGCATTACGAATATTTGCACTAGGGGCAAAGGATTTAGATGGTTGTTGTTGTGGTTGTTGAGAATATTTATGCATTGGAGATTGGTATTTTGGTGGGTTGAATTGCAATTGATTCTTTGGTGGGGGTGCTTTTTGTGTTTGTGTGTGTTGGTTGTGTATGTATTGGAGGTCGTTAGTAATAAAATTTAATATTTAACTTAAATTTTGCGGGTTTCTGGCAGAGAGTTGGGATCTAAATGGATCTCTGCAATTGTTTATAAAACATTGTGTAAAGTATTTTATGGAGTATTGTAATATTATTTTGCTATATTGCACTATTGTATTTGCATTCTACTTTACTCTTATATATTAGATATATATCATTAAATTTATTGAAGAATTCAATTATATTATCCTTTGTTTGCTTGTAAGTTGTAATTTCGTACATTAAAGTGTGCTCTGATCTAGTATCGGAATAATTTTATAATAAATGCTCTTTTAAATCTTTCCAGGAGTTTATAGTTGTGATGCTGAGGCATTGCGCAGCACTTCCTTTAATTTTGTTCTTTAAAGTGAGGATAACAATTTTTTTTGTAATCTCTGACGGGTTTGATTGATATTGACTAAACTTATTATGTCGTCTACGGTGTTTATGAAATTTGGTAGAGTTTTTACATCTCCATCAAAGCATGGTATTAGGTCTAATAATTTTATAATTTCATTGTTTAAGTTATCGAGTACATTGGTTGGTACAAGGAGAGTCATGTCGATATTTAGGTTATTAAGTGTGTTCAGTAGTTCGTCCAGTTTGTAAGAGAATATAAAGTGTACTTACAGTAAAATTATAATTTCTTTAAACATGGAGGTTGGGGGTCGATGTCGGCTCGATGGAGGGTGACGGTGGATGATGGCACGGTCAGCTCTCGATCGATGTCCGTTCGATACGTAGAGTCCGAGTCCGTGTGGTTTACTTCTCGAGTCCTTTGGATCAGGAACTGCCGTAGAAAGATTCCTCGTCACGTAAGATGGGATGAGTTCCGTATTTTTTCACTTGAGTATCACTGATGATTGCAGGATTGACTCGTTGATTCGTGATTGGCAGAATTTAACGATAAAAATCGACGAATTTGTGAATTTGAACGAATTGAACACTTGGTTTTCGATTCACAAATACTTGTTTGCCAATCCTACCGACTGCGCCAATAATAAATTTGGAACTCAAATTTAAGTTTTTAAAAAAAAATTATTTTAAACACAATGAAAACTTACATTAGCAGTAGCTAAACAAGGAATGTCTTATCTTACTAAGTACATCTTATATATACAAGGATCGTCTTCTTTTAAGAGATCTCAAGTTAAAAGTGCTGAATTTATGAGAAAGAGAATGATGCAATTTATAGTTACATTACGCAAATAAGGGTGGTGTCTCTATATAATTTGTATGTTTAGTTTATTACTGCAAACATTCTTATTGTTAAGAAAAGTGACTCACGCGAGAATATAAATTATAAAATAAAATCCACAATGCAATTTGCAGAAGATGGCGGAAGGTGTATCTAACGTGTTAACTTTGACTGGCGATAAAATAACCGAAAAAACCTGTAAAAGATGTCATAAAACTGCTTTAACGGGGCTAAAATGTGTGAATTGTAGTGTAATAAGTCATACTAGCGCGAATATTCTAAAATTTCCCATAGTGAGTGACAATGTGATAAATTGTTGCAACAGTGTGGAAGAAGAGGATGAAAATGATGAAAACGATCTATCATTTGCCAGTATCGAAGATTCAGAAGTTAATCAAGTACATATGCTTAAATGTAAACTATTTTACCTAAAGCAGCTTCTGAAACAAAAGGACTTACTATTAAATGAAAAAGAAACATTAATTAAGTCACAACAACTAACAATTAACTTGCTAAAAGACAAAGTCCAAACTAAAAACAACTGCTCAAAAGCAACACCTCCTCCATCTCTCAGCGTTTCTGCAGACTTGAAAACAAAAAAAGATAAACAAATTCTTGTACCGACGGTACCGACTCAATCAAGGCCGCAAACAATAAACACAAAAAATGGCGTTAGTAGTGATGTCAAAACGGCCAAGGAAAGATCTTTGCAAAATAATAACGCTGTCACAGCAAAGACAATTCAAAATAATAAAACTGACAACTCGGCATCAGCTGACGATGAAAATTCTAATTCTTATAAAACAATACCTAGAAGAAGAAGGAAAAATATTTCTGTTTTTGGAAACATGGAAACAAAATCTGACACGGTAATTAAGGCAGTACCTAAATCTTTTGACCTCCATGTTTTCAGACTTCATCCAAATACACTAGAAGAGGATGTAAAAAAACATTTACTGAGTATTTTTCCCGAAGTAAGGGTCGAGAAACTCAACTCAAAGTATCCTGAGATGTATGCGTCTTTCAAAATTACAATTCATCATGGAAACAAAGAAAAATCTCTAGACCCTTCCATATGGCCCTCAGGAACTTGTGTTAAACCGTATTTTCAAAGGACACAGAAATTTATGTTAACAAAATAACATTGGATTTTAGTGTAAATGCACACGATAAAAACAATTTCAGTATTTTCCATATTAATATTCAGTGCCTTAACAATAAAATTGATCAATTATCTATATTTTTGAAGGAGCATCCTTTTGATGTTTTTTGCATTTCTGAACACTGGCTAGATATTTTATCAATTCAAAATGTCAATTTGTATAATTATAAATTAATTTCTTGTTTTTGTAGAGAGTTGAACAAGCATGGAGGTGTGGCAATCTTTTCAAAAACTGATGTGATTTCTGAGTCTTTAGATCTCTCTGAATTCAATGTTGCTTATCATGCAGAGTTTGCTGGCATCAATTTGATTAAGCAGAATGTGTTACTCATTGCTGTTTATAGGTCGTCTTCCTCAGGTATATTTGAAATATTTTACAATAAATTTGAGGAAATTTTAAATAAGTACAGATGTTCATTTAAAAATATAATTGTTGTTGGCGATTTTAACATTGAATTTAGAAATGAATATCATAAATTGGAAGGAATGGATTTTAAAAATCTCATCCAGAGCTTTGGTATCACAGTCACTATTGATAAACCGACAAGAGTTACTGAAACAAGTAGCAGCTGCATAGACAATATTTTGACAAATTTAGAAACTTCAAATTACGAAGTAGGTATAGTTGATCCCTGTCTTTCTGATCATAATGGTCAAATTATTATTCTAAAAACCATACAGGACGAAGAAAAGAAATGTAAAACTGAAAGACGAAGTTTTTCTCGAAAAAATATTGAAAATTTTAAGTACGCTTTAAATGTAATAAATTTTTATACTATTTTTACGTATTGTTTATCTAATGCTACAGATCATGCCTTTTCTTTGATGAACTGTTTAGTGTATCTAATTGATATTTATTTTCCAGTTAAAAAAGTATCGAAGGTTCAAAAAAATTCGGTAAATTGGTTTGACTCTGCTCTCAAATGTATGAGACAAGAATTGAACACTATCAAAACCTGCTTTGACAGCACTCAGTGCAAATATTTTCTTGATTTATATAAAAGTAAACTTAGACTATATAGAACTGAAATAAAAAATAAAAAATCAACAGCTTATAGTGCTTTCTTAGAATCTTCAACCAATAAGTGTAAAGATAGTTGGCGGTTGATAAACTGTGAACGCAACAAAACTGATAAGAGTACAATCCATCCTGATTTATCTGCCGATAATTTAAATGACTATTTTTGCTCTGTAGCTTCAAATATCATTAACGAAATTTCAAATAATTATTTGAAAGCCGATGATATTTTGATGACTAATTTTTCGCCTCCGACCTGCGTTTTTAATCTTGATCCTGTTGATATTGTAGAGACATATAATGCCATTAAATCATTGAGAAATTCAAACTGCCTTGATATTTACAATATGAGCAATAATTTGTTAAAAAACATAATAGATTTCATTGTTGAGCCATTAACGAGTATATTTAATAAATGCATTAAAGAAAGCTCGTATCCGGACTGTTTCAAAATTTCTAAAGTTATTCCATTTTATAAAAAGGGTGTGTGGCGACGCGGTTAGATTTAAAATGTATTTAAGATCCGTACGACCGATTGCGTCTATATGCGTTGCGTGGATCCGAAAGGACTGAAAGTAGTGACGGAATGTGAAACACCTTTAAACAAAATGTAACGACGCGAACTATCAAGAATACCAATCAGAAATAATAGATACAAAGTTAATAATGGTGGTTAGGTATGACACTCTTCACCTGCAGGAGCGATCTACAGGACTTACACAATTGATTGGAAGCTCGTGGGAAGATAGGAAAAAGAGGGTTGGCCCACAACTATTAAATAGGAACGAAGCTATACAAACTTGAACTACCAACAGCAAAGTAGACGCAATAGCTGGAGTTAGAATCAATGTGCAAGTGTACAAAGCGTGCTGCTAACCAGCGCCAATAAATTCATGCGATATGAATGTTTAAATTAAGTATAACAGTGCAATAAATGCGAGTAAATAATACAAAATAAAGCATAAAGCGTGCAGCAAATGTGCAATGTGCACCTGGCAAATATTATAGAATCAGTCTGAAAGACAGGTTCGTAAGTAGAATAAAGTAAAGCGTACTTACTGCGTGCCAGATGTATAAAGTAAAGCGATTTTAAGTCTACCTTGAGCAGCATGCAGCAGATAGAACAGTGATACAAACTTCTGGAGATGCACTTCTAAGCGATTGTTAGTACATGCAGTCTTCCAATTGGAATGCAATATAGCCAGTGCTGATAATTTTGTTCTATTGCTAAAAATGCTGAAAAAGCAACAAATAAATAAAGAAAATAAAGTATATGCACGGTGAATGCACCAATGCGGTGGGTATGTATTTTAGGTTAGCAATCCAAAAAACAATAGAAAAAGCTGTGCAAAGCACAAACAACTTGGATCACAAAACACTGCGAATGATATTTAAATTATCACTAAACTAGAACACCAAATGCTCTTAGTTCACGAGATTTTTAAGGCAAAAAGCCGTAATAAAAATTTACATGTGCGTTAACTTGAAAAACAAGACAGAGAAGAGTTTGTCAAAAAAACGCGCAAAATATAGTAAAACTGCGGGAACGACAGTGGTCGGTCCGTCCGCCGTTAGATGGCACATGCGGTCCGAACAGGGTGATTCATCTAAAGCAGAAAATTACAGACCCATCTCTATAATTCCTACAATTTCTAAAGTGTTCGAGATTATATTAAAAAATAGATTAATGTCTTACTTTGAAAACAATAAATTGTTTTGTGATAATCAGTTTGGTTTCCGTCGAGATCGCTGTACAATTCAAGCATTTTTGAGATTTATTGAAGATATAGTTGCTGGCCTGGAAGAGCGTCAGTTTACGGCTATCACTCTTTGTGATCTCTCCAAAGCTTTTGATTGCGTCTCACATGATACTCTTCTTAAAAAACTGGAATTTTACGGTATACAGGGAGCTGCGCTTTTACTATTTAAATCTTACCTAGAAAATCGTTTTCAGAGTGTTTTTATTGATGGAAAAAAATCAGATTTTAAGAAGGTAATACACGGTGTACCTCAAGGCTCTATTTTAGGCCCACTAATGTTTATTATTTACGTAAACGATTTCAGCAGCTTTTTGCGACCATTAAATAGCGTACTCTTTGTTGACGATACCACGATAACAAGTAAACATAAAGGTATAAACATTCTTATCCAAATTAGTGATTTGAATCTCTTAAAAGCAGAAGATTGGTTTGCCGCCAATAACTTATTTTTAAACAAGGACAAAACTCAGCAATTGATTATTTCCAGTAATCAGTCTTTTGTTCAAAATAAATCAGTTTCCCTTTTAGGAATGAAAATTGATGATTCGCTAAATGGAAATTCACACATTGAATCTTTATGCAAACGTTTAGCTAGCTTTATCTTCCTTCTCCGGAGATTAAAATCACTTATTGATAAACCTACGCTCAGATCAGTTTATTTTGCTCTTTTTCATTCTGTTATTTCATATGGTATAATTTGTTGGGGAAATTTCCCAAATGCACTTAAAGTATTTAGACTCCAAAAAACAGCAATAAGAATCATTTCTGGTATAGGTCATAAAGATCACTGCAGAGCACATTTTGTAGACCTTAGAATCATGACGCTTTCTTGCCTTTTTATTTATTTCACGCTCATTGAAATTCATAAAAACAAAGTTAAGATACCGAATAATGGAGATTGTCACACTTACAATACTCGTTCAGCGTCACTCTTAAGAAAACCTTTTTTAAAACTCCAAAAATCTGTTAAAAACTCTATCAATTTGGACATCTACAATATTCTTCCTGAAGATATAAAGAACCTTGACAGTAAAAAATTCAAGTTTAAAATCAAAGAGTATTTATTACAACACTGTTGTTACTCAACACAAGACTACTTAAACTCTAATTTTTCTGAGTTTTGAGAAGAAAATACTGAAATTTTTTGTTACTTTTATTTTAATATACTTTTAATCCTGTTGTTATTTCCACTTTTTAGTTTGTACTATTTGACTTATCCTGACGTACTATAAACACAACTGTGTAACATGGTAAATTGTAAATAAATAAATAAATAAATAAATAAATAATGCGTTCATGCGCCATTGTCGTAAGACAAAATGTAAATGAATTTTCTTGACCGGGGTAAATAAGCAATCGCAGTGCTACTTGGAATGGATACCCGGCTGCCGGCTGTCGGATCCGGCGTGTGTGAAAGCTCAATGCCGAACCGACTAGCCGGTTGCCGGCTGCCTGATCCGATGTGTGTGATAAGACTCTAAATGACAAATATATTTTACGTCGACCGGCTTTTGTTTTTTTTTTTTAAATTGTTAGAAATATGTCATGTTTGGTATCAAATGAAAGGTCTCGTTGTGGGCTAGAGTGTAGAAATGACAAAGATGTTCCATGTCGATTGCCTTTGTTTTATGCAAAAAGTTGACAGGAGTACATCATGTTTGGAATCTAATGAAAGGACTCAGTGAGTGCTGACAAGCAGATATGAATTTTTTTTGTAATGTCGATCGACATTTTTTTTTATTGACAGCGGAGCTCTAGGGAATGCTCGGCCTAGCCGAGAATTCGCTGGTCCTATACTGTTTTGGTTGATTCACTATCTATATATCTATCTATGTATCTATCTATATTTGATTTAATCACGACGATCGGGCATCGTATGTTCAGCTCAAACTCTTAGACCATTCAAGTAATTGCAGTAATTTTTTTTTTTTCAAGTTGTAGGGTCTAATGTGCCGCAGTGCATTTTGGGAGTCTCATATATTACTGTGAGTGGTTTTTGTTTAAAAAAATAAAAACTGCGTAAAATTGGTACACTGAAACAATGAATCTCAGAGGCCATGTCTACATTTAAGAAGAATCACGGTTGTCATCCGTCAAATTTGACAATTGAATATGAAACTTTTATTTGATTTATTTTGAAAATGAAAAAAGATATTGTAAATATAATTATATTTCTATACATTATAATAGTGAGCGAAATATATCCAAATACACTAAATGTTAAGTGTGGTGTATTTAAAACATTTAATTTTATGACATCCATGTCTTAATCTGAGAAGAATCACGTTTGTCATCCATCAAATTTGACAATTCAATATGAAACTTTTAATTGATTTATTTTGAAAATGAAAAGAGATATTGTAAATGTAATTATATTTTTATACATTATAATAGTGAGCAAATTAGATACAAATAGACTGAATGTTAAGTGTGGTGTATTTAAAATATTTAATTTTATGACATCTGACGTTTATCATCCTTTGGTCTATAATCCAAAAATTCGTTACACAAGTTTTATATTTTCAAAGGGAAATATACAGAAATATAAAGTAAACTACGTTTAAAAGAACAAGTACAATACACTTTGTGATGTCAGTATATCATTTTAAATTTGTTTCCCTGTATTTAAAT
The DNA here is from genome assembly GCA_035578165.1 of Stenolophus ochropezus. Classification (NCBI taxonomy): domain Eukaryota; kingdom Metazoa; phylum Arthropoda; class Insecta; order Coleoptera; family Carabidae; genus Stenolophus; species Stenolophus ochropezus. Next base: position 29,722,076 of record JAQOWZ010000017.1, read on the forward strand.
ATGTATTTTCATTTCAGTTACAATTTTTAATTGGTTACCTAAACAACAGTACATTATAGAAGAGAAATAACATAAAATTACTGAAAATAAATCTACTGAAGTGTAACTGATTATAATAAAAGTGCATTGTACATAATAATTTACGGCAAACCTTATTTACAATATTTAAATTTTCAAGACATATGACGTTTGTCAAAACGTCAGTTATAAACAAACAATCATAATGCAAGTCTTGTATTTTCTTGTAGAAATATATAGTAAAATTAGTTTAAAAGTAAAATTACACTACATTTTGTAATGTAAGTATGTAATTTTATATTTTCTTGGCTGTATTTAGATGTGTTTTCATTTCAGTTATAGTTTTAATTTGTAAGTTATCCAAACAAGATTATATTTATAAAAAAAAATATCATAAAATTACGGATAATAACACAATTGACAAAAAACTAAATTCTGGAAATCAAACAAGGCGCGTCGCATCCAGTCATAAACATATTTATTTAAAAATACTGACAAACCTTTCCTTCATACCCTTTTGGAAGAAATGTTTAACAATTTATTGTACAATAATTATTTTGAATTATGTATCTGGATTATATTAAACTGTAAGTAACTGCATTATATACATTCTTTATACATTTCATCAAATTTCAGTTGAAATTAGTTGATTACAACAAGGATTAGATTTTTAAAAATTTTATTGTATTTTGTTATGGAATGATATGATTTTTTAGATGAAAACAAAGTATCTATCCAATTATTCATTTTAATTGATATTTTAAACAATAAGCACTTTCTGAACCCAAATATTAATCGAGAAATGAGTTTGATGATATACGCTTTCAGTCGAATGTGAATGTGAATGGATTGCATGAAAATTAGTTTAAGGTAAATTTTGGATGATAAAAGTTGCGAGCAGAGTTTTCAAGTTCTCACAGTTAGTTTTAATTATTCTGTAGTTATAAACATATATCATTTTAAAATATATTAATATTCTTTTATATTCATTGGGTAGTAATTGAAAACTACTTTATAAACATTATTATTTCATATATTTTACTTATTTTATTCAATTCAAATTTGTCAATCTAACATCTAAAATTCATTTTCATAAACGAAGTGTACCTATTAAAACGATAAGATATATTTTAAAGGGATTTATTTAGAAACCAAAAATAATAAGCATTTAACAGTGAGCCTTTAGATTCCCGAAAATTTAAAAGAAAATGGCCAGCTTTGATAGTTAGCTGCTCTTTTCGTAAATTTTCTGGACTCTAAAGGCCCATTGTTAATTGTTATGGTATATTTATAAAAAAAATTAAAATCATGTTGTGTTCTAATTAAATTTATTAACAAGTGCCTTAGAATTTAAAAATTTACACTAAATTGTCACATTCAGTAATCCGACTGTATAACACATGTTTAAACGCATTCAAAATAAAGTTGTCAAATTATCTTGTCATTTTGGCATTGCTGAAAATATAAATATTGGACTTTATTATGCATTTAAAATCAATAAAACTAGATATTCATTATGCTGTATTACCATAAAGAGACTTCATTTTATTTAGAGATGTAGAGAAGTTAGCAATTTATTTTGTATCACAACTTGTACAAATGAAACTATTGCAAGAAACAAAGTATTTGTTTACGGTATGTATTATTTCTATAATTTACCTTCAATTATATTTGTGTGGTGAAGTCACATTTAAATAAGAATTCTAAAATACAGTCCAAAACTGATCAGTCTATCATTTGGAACAAGCCTTTACAAGCACAGGTTGAAAAATATCACAAAGTTTCAATAAAATCATTCTACATAGACACGTCTTGAAATTTTCTTGAGATTCTGTTTATATTTTCAGAACATAAGCAAAGAAATTTTGTCTGAAACGAGTGCATAAAGTATTATACGTATAGAGAAATTGAAAGCAGTATAAAAAGGGCTGTAAATGCAAAGGAAACATGTAAAGAAGTTAGCAATTTATTTTGTATCACAACTTGTACAAATGAAACTACTGCAAGAAACAAAGTATTTGTTTACGTTATGTTTTATTTCTATAATTTTACCTTCAATTATATCTGTGTGGTCAAGTCACATTTAAATAAGAATTGTAAAATATAGTCCAAAACTGATCAGTCTATCATTTGGAACAAGCCTTTACAAGCGCAGGTTGAAAAATATCGCAAAGTTTCAATAAAATCATTCTACATAGATACGTCTGGAAATTTTCTTGATACTCTTTTTACATTTTTAGAACATAAGCAAAGAAATTTTGTCTGAAACGAGTGCATAAAGTATTATACTTATTGCAAAATTGAAAGCACATTAAATAGGGCTGGAAGTGCAAAGAAAAAATGAGTAGAAAGTAAAAGTCAAATAATAAAAACCGTAATAAAAATTCCATACGATAGACAAATTCGCAATTACACTACATATTCTGCTATGAACTCTTTCATTGTTGATGTATATATGTACCAAGAGAATTAAATTGGTACAGAGAAAATATGACAATGATTATTATAATGAAAATGTTGTTGATAAGAATCAGCGGCTACAATTTTTATTGCAATCAAGTTATGCGTCATGGCTTGGAAGCCGAAAGTGAAGCGAGATCAGTATTTCAAGCTTCAACTAATATATTATACATGAAATTGGACTTGTTATGTTGTAATATTATCAAACGAACCATACTTAGCATGTAGTGATGATGGTTTTATCAAAACAGAAAACGGATTTGAACTTCTGGATATAAAATGTCCTTATTCCTGTCAAAACAAATTCATTGTAGATTTACAAAATAAGAAGTCAGTAACGGTAAACTCAAGAAGTCCGACAAATATTACACATAAGTCCACCTTTTAAAGCACATACTACATATTACCGTTTGCTATTTCATTATTCGTAGAGAGAGATACGAAGTTTTAATTGTATATTTATGTTACCAATGCTTGAAATAATGGGTATAGTAATCAATTTTTATGCATAGTAATTAATAATTATGCACTTTGATCAAATATTTCATAACAATATTTTCAATAATAAATATTATAAAAACCCTTTATATTTACTCTGGAAATTCAAGTTTTTTTCTTTTCACATCATACTGGTGATTTGGAAATAAATAAAACAACACTAACGCCTCCAGTTAGTTTGGTATGTAACAATGTATTCAAAATATTATTATGTTCTTGTTTTTGCTTAGAATAATAAATTTCATTTATGCCTAAATATAATATTTTATTCATATACATAATTAAATATAAAAATATTTAATTGTTGAGTAATTATATCGATTCCTTCCTTAGTAGATGCAATGAAATTCATAATTAGTGTCATCTATGTGATTTTTTTTAAACTATTAAAAATACTGATTTTTTTTTTATATACACAGAAACAAATTTTACAAAGACTGGTTAAATGGTATTGTTAAACCTATAAAAATTATGAGTATATATTATATAAAAATATAGATTTATTAATTCAAAAATATTATTATATAGTAATTTATAAAAAAAGTTATAGTTATTTTCAATACAAGAATACAAAAATTTTAAATAAAATAATAATTTATCGATAAGCGGAAAGTGTTAATACATAATTCATTCAAAAATTTGTTTAAATTCTCAAGGCAACCTTAATTCATTTTCTAAAAAACCTGAAACTTTATTTTATTAATATATCGTTAAATATGAATAATTATGAAATGAAGTTGACTTTATAGGATGCCTTTTTAAATTCTGAATAACTTCTATTGCTACACTTTTAGCGCTAAAATGAATAGGTAAAGAGATACAGAAGTATGAAAAAAATAACATTGAAATCTACACCCGGAACATAGGACTTTAACATGGGATTTCAAAAAAACTGCGAATACTCTCTCTCCTGATATATTTAGAGCAAAACTATTAAAGTACAAAGTTGTTCAAATTTCAATTCTACATGATATAAAACCATAATCGATGGAACAGCACGTCTGTTGTATGAGATATATTAAATATAAAATGTAACTAATTTCGCTAAGAATCAGACAGTTACAGAAATAAAAATCTGAGAGTTTATTATTGTTATTATGTCATACTAGTTAATGTTATATTTGATATTAATTATAAGTTTTTGTTAAAGTCTAAAATCATTTTAAAAATGGATGTTTTCTATGTAAATGTTTTCTGGCTTGCATAAATAACATATATATTTTACGTCGATCGGTATAAAATGAAAGGTCTCGTTGTGCCTTTTGGGTGTCTCATATTTTTAATGTTAGTGGTTTTCGTGTAAATTAAAACTGTGCACAAATGCTGCCTGGAAACATTGGATCTCAGAGGCCATGTCTAAATGTAAGAAAAATCACGCCCTCATCCATCACTTTTGACAATCTGTCTATGAACTTTAAATGATTATATCTTTTAATAGAACATTGATATCAAAGATTTAAAAACAGGATCATGAATAATAGTCATGAGCAAAGGTTTTACCAATATTTTAAGTTTACAACATAACACATTTAATTATTTTAAATTTTGACGATTCGAATTACATAAGTCAATGTTGCCAAATGTAATGAAATTACTAAACAAAAAAAAATATTCTTAAATGAACTTCACTGAAGACAGTGGCTGATATATTAGGATTACCGGTATTAATTTATAAATTTAAAACTTAAATACAATATTTTAATGCAAACAGAGTTGCCAAATTATAAAGTAACTAAATAAAAATTAGATGTTCCTAATTAAATTGAATACTTTGCTGTGTTTGAAATCAAAAAAAGAAAACAATAAGGGCCGGTTTTGAAATGACAAAAAAATGTGTCATGTCAATCTGCTTTTTTTTTCGGAAACAGTTGTTAGAAATAGGTCGTCCTTGGGTTTTAAGGAAACGACACAATATGGACGGGTGTGCACGAATGACAAAAATGTTCCACGTAAATTAGAATTTGTTTTTTGCAAAATGTTGTACGAAATATGTCGTGTTTGGTATCGAATGAAAGGTCTCGGCGAGGGCTCGAGTGCAGAATTGACAAAAAAGATCTATGTCGATCGGCTTTTGTTTTCTGCAAAAATATGTAAGAAGTATATCGTGCTTGGAGTCAAATAAAAGGACTCGATGGAGGCTGGCGAGCAGATATTTCAAAAATGTTCCATGACGATCGGCTTTTGTTTTTTGCAAAAAGTCGTCAGAAGTATATCGTGTTTGGTGTCAAATAAGAGGTCTCGTTGAGTGCTGATGTAGTGTTTGGAAAAATTTGTGAGAAGTAAGTGGTGTTTAGTATCAAACGAAACGGCATGATAAGGGCTGGCGTGTAGAATTAACAAAAATGATCAATGTTGAACGGCTTTTGTTTTCTGCAAATTTTTCTCAAATGTACGTCGAGTTTGGTCTCAAATGAAAGGTCTCGTTGAGGCCTAGCGAACAGAATTAACAAATATGTTCCATTCTGATCGGCTTTGTTTTCTGCAAAAAGTTATCAAAGGTATGTCGAGTTTGGTCTCAAATAAAACGTCTCGTTGTGGGCTAGCGTGCAGAATTGACAAAAATGTGCTACGTCGATCGGTTTTTGTTTTTTGCAAAAAGTTGTCAGAAGTGTGTGGTATTTGGTACCAAATGAAACGGCTCGATAAGGGCTGGCGTGTAGAATTATCAAACAGTGTTGCCAAATTATGAAGTAACTAAATAAAAACCAAATATTCCTAAATAAACTAAATTGAACACTTTGCTGTGTTTGATATCCAAAGAAAGAAAACTCTAAGACCCGAATCTGAAATGACAAAAAAAAAATGTGTCATGTCGATCTGCATTTGTAGGTCGTCTTTGGGTTTTAATGAAACGACACAATGTGGACTGGTGTGCACAAATGACAAAAATTTTCTACGTCGATTAAATTTTTTTTTTTTGCAAAATGTCAGAAATATGTTGTGTTTGGTATCGAATGAAAAGTCTCGGGAAGGGCTGGTGTGCAGAAATTAAAATTTTCCATGTTAATCGGCTTTTTTGATGCAAAAAGTAATTAGAAGTATGTCGTTTTTGGTATCTAATGAAAGGTGTCGTTGAAGGCTGAAATGCAAAATTGACAAAAATGTTCCATGTCGATCGGCTTTCGTTTTTTGCAGGAAGTTGTTAGAAATATATCATGTTTGGTATCAAATGAAAGGTCTCGTTGTGGGGTAGCGTGCAGAAATGACAAATATATTCCATGTCGATCGACTTTTGTTTTATGCAAAAAGTTGTCAGAAGCATGTCGTGTATGGTATCAAATGAAAGGTCTCGAAGAGGACTGGTATGCGTAAATGACAAAAATGTTTCATGTCGACGGGCTTTTGTTTTTGCAAAAAGTTATTAGAAGTATATCGTGTTTGGAATCTAATGAAAGGTCTCAGTGAGGACTGACAAGCAGATATAAAAAAAATTGTTTAACTTGTTTGTTGCACTGACAGCGGAGCTTTAGGGAATGCTCGGCGTAGCCGCGAATTCGCTAGTCTCCATACTAAAAGGATAGATTCACTATATATATTTTGAATAGTCTCGAGCATCGCAAAAATTTTGCTCACGGGTACAGATCAAACCATTCATGTAATAATTTTTATTTTATTATATGTGGTTTAATGAGGCCAATCGCTTTTGGGTGTCCCATATTTTTACCGTGCATAGTTTTTGTGTGAAAAATTGAAACTCAGGCCAAGAAGGCCAAGTGAAACAAAAGATCCCAGAAGCCATGTCTAAATTTGAGAAGAATCACGCCGTCATCCGTCACTTTTGACAATCTGTCTGTTGATATCAAAGATATGAAAACAGTGTCTTGAATAATAGTCCTGACCAAAGGTTTTACCAATATTTTAAATTTATAACACAACACATTTAATTATTTTAAATTTTGACGTTTCGAATTACGTAAGTCAATGTTGCCAAATGTGTGATGAAATAACTAAACAAAAAACAAATATTCCTAAATGAACTTTACTGAAGACAGTAGCTGTTATATTAGGATTGCCAATGGTAATTTATAAATTAACTACAATATTTTAATACAAACAATGTTGCCAAATTATGAAGTTACTAAATAAAAATCAAATGTTCCTAATTAAATTAAAGACTTTGCTGTGTTTGATATCAAAAGAAAGAAAACCATAAGGGCCGGTTTTGAAATAACAAACAAATGTGTCATGTCGATCTGCATTTGTTTTTCGCAAAAAGTTGTTAGAAGTAGGTCGTCCGTGGATTTTAATAAAACGATACAATGTGGACTGGTATGCACGAAGGACAAAAATGTTCTATGTAGGTTAGAATTTGTTTTTCGTAAAATGTTGTCAGAAATATGTCGTGTTTGGTATCGAATGAAAAGTCTCGGGAAGGGCTGATGTGCAGAAATAAAAATTTTCTATGTTGATCAGCTTTTGTTTCATGCAAAATGTTAATAGAAGTATGTCGTTGTTGGTATCTAATAAGAGTTCTCGTTGAGGGCTGAAATGCAAAATTGACAAAAATGATGTATGCCAATCGGCTTTTGTTTCTTTGCAAAAAGTTGTCCGAAATATGTCGTGTTTGGTACCGAATGAAAGGTCTCGGCGAGGGCTCGCGTGCAGAATTGACAAAAATGGTCTATGTCGATCGGCTTTTGTTTTCTGCAAAAAGTTGTTGTTAAGAAGTATATCGTGCTTGGAGTCAAATAAAAGGACTCAATGGAGGCTGGCGAGCAGATATGTCAAATATGTTCCATGACGATCGGCTTTTGTATTTTGCAAAAAGTTGTCAGAAGTATATCGTGTTTGGTATAAAATGAAAGGTTTCAATGAGAGCTGACATGTAAAATTGACAGAAATGGTTCATGTTGACCCGTTTTTGTTTTTTGTAAAAAGTTTTCAGAAATATGTTATGTTTAGTATCAAATTAAATGTCTTGATGAGGGCCAAGTTGATCTGCATTTATTTTTTACAATTACTTGCCGGAAGTACACCGTGTTTGATATCAAATGAAAGCTTTTGACAAGACATGTCTTGCAGAAATAAAATTAGGTATCAAATGTTAATATTTCACTGACGCCGGAGGCCTAGGGAAAGCTCGGCGTAGCCGAGAATTCGCTTGTCCTATACACTAAAAGGCATGTGTCCTAATCTATTTTTATTGTCATCACGACGATTGCCAAACTTTGGCACAAACCTACAGCCTTAACCATTTATGAAATTGAGATGTATAATAATATCAATTTGTAGAGAATGATGCGTAGTTTTGCTTTTTTGGTGTTTCATATTTTTACGTTTAGTAGTTTTTGCGAAAATTAATAAAAACCACACAATTTTTTAATCTTGAAACAATCTTGAAACTAAAAATCCAAGAAGCCATGTCTAAATTTAAAAAGAATCAACCTGTCATCTGTCATTTTTGACGAACAGTCTGTGAACTTTAAAGGATTGTGTTTTCAAATAGAACATTGATCTTAATTAAATGAATAGAGTATCATGTATAATAGTCTTGAGCAAAGGTGCTACAGCTAATTTAAGTTTAAAATATAACGTATTAAATTAATATAAATTTTGACGTTTCTAATGTCAAAAGTCATTGTTGCGAAATGTGTGATAAAGTTACTAAATTAAAACCAAATATTCCTAAACTAACTTCACTGAAGACGGTGGCTGTTGTATTAGGATTGACAATATTAATTTATAAATTTAAAAATTAATTACGATTTCATTCCAAACAGTGTTTCTAAATTTAATTTTTGACATTTTATATTACATGACATTCAATTTTGCCAAATTACTAAATAAAACCAAATATTCTTACTACCTATAATAATATTTTTTTTCTTTTAATAATTTTGACAAATAAACTGTCATTTTGCAAAATTGACTAATTTAAATTTATAATTATAGCTAAAAAAAATTAAGCTCATGTACATACACACATACCGGGTGTCTCAGCTCGACCGACACATGGGAGTTTTACATGGGAAATCAGTTAATTATGAATAGTATCTCCCCAGTGCAAGATATTAACTTAAAATTTTGTATACTTATCGGAGAATATTAATTCTATGTATCACACTTATTTGAAATATGCAATTTCGTCTGCAGGGCGAGATTTACTAAATTTAAAACCTAATATTTTCGTTCAAAATCAGACAGCCATGGAAATAAAAGAAAATATTTATCTGACAGTTTAGTGAAGTATCATTAATTTAAATCTTATTCCCTGTATTTTAATATTATTTAAATTGAATTTAGTTTCATTTTGTTAAATAATATACCAATATTACAAAAATATAAATATCTACAATGGCATGTCATTAACTGTCAGATCTGTCACATAGATATTTTCTTTTATTTCCATGGCTGACTGATTTTGAACGAAAATGTTAGATTTTATAATTTAATAAGTCTTGTCTTGCAGACGAAATTAAATATTTCAAATAAGTGTGATCCATAGAATTAATATTCTCCGATAAGTATACAAAATTTCAAGTTAATATCTTGCACTGGGGAGATACTATTCATAATTAACTTATTTCCTATGTAAATCTCTCATGTGTCGGTCGAGCTGGGACACCCGGTATATGGGCCAAAATAAATATTTTCTTCAAATTATAACTACGTTGCTCTTAATACGATATGATTTATTGTTATTAAGACTGAGTAGCTGAAAAGTTAAGTTAGTAAAGAAAATCTATACTATTTTCGTAAATTTAATTAGATCAGACGTTTAAACAATTAGGTACTGTTTCTTGGAAGTATTTCTTTTTAAATTTATACTAACTGTGAAATTTTGAACATTAATTACTCTTTGTTGTAATCAATTTTATTTTTGTAATCAAATATTGATTATTTACAGGCAATAACTTATTCTTTCATATTAATATATTGATTATTTTTGTGATGTTAATTAACGCGCTATATAATATTTCATTTAAAAAAATCCACATAGATTTACTTAAGAATAATAAGAAGAATTTTAAAAAAGATTTTGTCATAGCTTCTAGGATCACATTACTGAACTACAACAGCATAACCGGAAGTTTAATTTCACTTTCAATCACTCTTTCAAGGTATCAAGGCCTTGATTGATTGTTTTATCACTTTCTGTGAAAAGCATAGTTTCACATTGTGCCCTGTGCCAATAGAATTAGTGTTGAAAAAATCACCATAAAATATAGTATTTGTGTATTTGTAGTGTAATAACATAACATTATATACTACTATAGAGTATGCAGTATTGACATTTTATAATTCAAGAGAAGCTGATATCTGACGGGTAAGAGCTATATTTTATATTAGGCTAAAATGACTTACAATGTATTTCAGGTCAGTGTTTCTCAAAAGTTATGTTGCGGCAAATTAGTATATTTTTTGCTCTCATTATATAAATAATAATTTTTTAAATTTTACATTATATTTGGTTTGGTTGGGAAAACCAATAAATTTGAGGCATGTGCAGAAGTCACTTCACTTTTACCCTATATTATTATTCATTTTTATGACATAATATTTTAATCAGTAAAATCTGATTAATTTTAATTATCTATATGCAGTTATAAGGTGTTCTGGAAGTTCTGATAATCATGATTATAGTCTATTACTTACAACATTGGTACTAAATTCTGCACAGTAATAAATAAGTTGTTACGTATTTTTCTGTACCAATATCAGTTCATGATATCATATGGTTTTAGGCTAAAAATATGAAATTTATTTATAATTTGCTAACTAAAATTAAAAAATTACAAATAACTATTAATTAAATTTTAATAAATCCAATATCATTACAATAAATCCTGGTTATTCATTAAAGTCTAATTTAATTTAAATTAAACATATACTTATATCGTATTCCGAAAAAATAAGTCTTATATAAATTCATTTTATAAACTAAATACAATATCATCGAAAAATAAAATTAGATGAAAAAATTAAGCTTTAAAAAGAAAACAACAGAATAAATTACGATAAGGTAAATAAAAAAAGTATAGAATTTAGTATATTAGAATCAAATAAATATTTAAATCCGAATAAAGGTAAATTAGCGGCATCAAATTTAAAAGAGATTTTTAAATTAGGTAAGCAGGATGAAATAAAGATAAAAAATTGGTGTTAATCAAGGGAAAGTAAATAATTTAAATTCAGAAAATACAAAATTTGAAAATAAATTAATTCAATGTAATCTAACAAGTCACGATTTAGATACAGTAATAAATTCCCAGGGTTTTTTAGAATACATTTATATTGATACATTTTTTCGATAGTTCAATCTGTTTCACAATTTAAACCTAAGATTATTGCTTATATACAAGCACCAGAACGCATTGTTCCTATACCACAAGGTACACAGCATATTCAAATATTAATTTTACGTGGTTGTAGTATCGGCGGCATTGGACATTGGATAGGTTCATATTATGATGGCTCTGTAATTAATATTTATGATAGCTTAAAGTCTCAAAATTTAAATGAGGGCGCAACAATATATTTAGAAAAATTGTTTCCGTTTAGACCATTCGTTAAGTTTGTTTGTGTACAGCAACAACCAAATAACTATGATTGTGGTATGTTTGCTATCGGTTTTTGTACAAGCATTTTATTAAATAGAAATCCCAAAAATGAAACATATGATATTAATAAATTAAGATCAAATCTTCTTCAGATGTTTAGATCCCGTCAAATAGTAATGTTTCTAATCACTCGCCAGCAAAAATTACACGAAAAATATTTAAAACGTAAAGCAAATGAAACAGAATAAATTAAAACTCAACGCATAAATAAACAAAGAAATTAATAAAACACAAATAAACAATGAATCATTAGACAAAAAAATCAAGAGAATAGAAAAACAGAAAGCATATAATATAAATCTTACAGAAAACGAAACACTTAAAATGCGACTAAAAAGATTAGATAAACTTAAATGTAACTTTATAAATTAAATAAATAATGAAAGTGAAGAGCAAAAATTAGACCGTTTAGTACGTTATAGAAATAACTATTTAAATTTAATTAAAAATGAGTCATTATTAGAAAAACAGACAAGATTAAAGAAAAATTCTGAAAATAAAATTAATGCAAGAAAACTAAATAAAGATAGTAATACACGAGGTAATACATATATGTTAGCAAGTAAAGGTTTAAAGATAGATGTTGAACCGCATAGTTTAGGGGCAATGACAATTATTTGTAAATATTGTTCGTCCAAAAATTCGAAAAACCTCAAGATGGCAAATTTACACACTATTGCCGGAAAAGTAAACTAAATCCAGATATAATAGAGGACTTTCCAGAATTTATAAAAAAATTAATGTTAGATAGAGACACAAATAGCAAAAATTTTAAAGATAATGTCAGAAAATATAATAGTGCCTTAGATTTTGCTTCTATGGGGGCAAACTTATCGCCACCACCTGGGTATGGACCATATTGTTTTTGCATTCATGGTCAAATTTAACATGAATCAGCTACATGTTTGTATCCAACTAATGGAAAAATACAAAAATATGCTCAGTTATATATTATTGATACAAATGAGGCATTAGAAAACAGAATGAATTTAGAATATAATAAAAAATGCAAACCGGATATTATGAAAAATTTTGATTGTGTTATTAGAAATATTAATACATATTCCAAAGCATACATGACGTTTCAAATTAGAGAAGTCAATGTTGCCAAATGTGTTATTAAGTAATTAATAAAAACCAAATATTCTTATAGGAATTAAACTAAAGATAGTAGCTGTTATATTAGAATTGCCGATAGTAATTTATATATAAAAAATTAACTACAATTTTTTAATAAAAACAGTGTTGCCAGTTTATAAACTAACTAAAGGGCCGGTTTTGAAATGACAAAAAAAAATGTGTCATGTCGAGCTGCATTTGTTTTTCGCAAAAAGTTGTTAGAAGTAGGTCGTCCTTGGGTTTTAATGAAACTACACAATGTGGACTGGTGTGCACGAATGACAAAAATGTTCTACGTTGATTAGAATTTGTTTTTTGCAAAATGTTGTCAGAAATATGTCGTGTTTTGTATCAAATGAAAAGTCTCGGGAAGGGCTGGTGTGCAGAAATAAAAATTTTCTATGTTGATCGGCTTTTATTTCATGCAAAAAGTTAATAGAAGTATGTCGTGTTTGGTTTCTAATGAAAGGTTTCGTTGAGGGCTGAAATGCAAAGTTGACAAAAATGTTACATGTCGATCGGCTTTTGTTTTTTGCAGTTAATTGTCAGAAGTATCTCGTGTATGGCATTAAAAGAAATTTCTCGATGAGGACTGGCGAGCAGAATTGACAAAAATGATCTATGTCAATCGGCTTTTGTTTTTTGCAAAAAGTTGTCAGAAATATGTCGTGTTTACTATTGAATGAAAGGTCTCGGCGAGGGCTCGCGTAATTGACAAAAATGATCTATTGTATAAAGTATGTCATGTTTAGTTTTAAATGAAAGGTCTTGAGGGCTCAAGTGCAGAACTGACGAAAATGGTCTACGTTGATCGGCTTTTGTTTTCTGCAAAAAGTTGTCAGAAATATATCATGTTTGGTGCCAAAGGAAATGACTCGATGAGGGCTGTTCTGCAGAATTGACAAAAATGTATAAGTTTTTAAAAAAAGGTCTTGATTAGGGCTAGAATAAAAATAGACAATATTAATCCATGTTGATAAGCTTTTGTTTTTTGCAAGAAGATCTCAGAAATATATCGTGTTTGGTCTCAAATGAAAGGTCTCGGCGAGGGCTCAAATAAACAATTGACAAAAATGTTCAAAGTCGATCGGCTTTTGTTTTCTGTAGAAAGTAGTATGAAGTATATCATGTTTGGTTTCGAATGAAAGGTATCGTTGAGAGGTCGCGTGCAAAACTGACTAAAATGGTCTTTGTTTGTCGGCTTTTATTTTCTGCAAAAAGTTGTCAGAAGTATTTCGTGTATGGTATAAAATGAAAGGTCTCGATGAGAGCTGATATGCAAAATTGACAGAAATGGTTCATGTTGACCCGCTTTTATTTTATGGAAGAAGTTGTCAGAAAAATGTCATGTTTGGTATCAGTCGATCAGCATTTGTTTTTCTAGAATTAGTTGCAGGAAGTACACCGTGTTTGGTATTAAATGAAAGCATTCAAAAAGACCTGCCTTGCAGAAATGAAGTTTACTATCAAATGTTATTATTTCACTGACGCCGGAGGTCTAGGGAACGCTCAGCATAGCTGAGCATTCGCTAGTATCATATACTAATATAACAAGATATGATATGAATTACTTTCTCCACACATAAAAAACGTGTTCTCTCGCTCGCAATCGTCCAACCTCCCCTCTCGCACGCCACCGCACAAAATTAAAATTCCCGGCTAAAATTGTAATTACTAAGAACTTAATAAAACTAATTAAATTTCCATTAGTACATATTTTAAATTTAAATCAAGGTAGACGACATAATTTTTAAACTTATTTCCAATATTAAATTAAATATCAGAATTTAAATAATTTTTAAACAAAAATTACCATAACATCATCCAATTTCAAGATAAAGTACTCACACTCGGACTGTAACACTGGCTATCATTTATAAACATATAAAATAAAAATAAGCAACTTTAACATTTCAAATAACAGAAAATCTGAATTAATAATATACGAAATAATATAGGAAATAAAGTAAAAATAATATAATAGATAAAATAAACTAAAACTCTATAATGCTCAAGGTTTACAATTAAGGTAACGGGACTTCAGATAACCACGAAAAGCACTCAAATCCTTATAACAAAACAACGTTTTATTATAATATACCTAAAATCCTAATAAAATTAAAAAATTGTGTCGCGTACTTTGAGAATCACTGGTCGAAAAAAATTTTTTTTTGCTTATTGTATTTGCTCTTGTAAAATGGTAGTTCTTTGCTAATTTAACTAACCTCGTAGCTCTTATAGTTCTCGAGATAGCAATGGTGGCACACTTAAAGGGAACACCTGTATATACAGGATATATTTTTTTTTCAATTCAAATCACGTCTTCTGTCAAATAGCTTTAATAAAAAAATACATAATAAATTATACATAAAATAGTGTATGATACATATGCTTGCGTAATGTGTATGTTTTATACATAGACGTTGTTATATAATAATGCATGTGTATCATGAACTAGTATTTTCCATAACTGTCAGAAAAGAACACTGAATTATGTAACCATAACAATTGTTACGAATATTTTATTGAGGAATTAAATAACTTGTTGGTAATTATTATTTCCTTTATAATGATATAAGTTTCCTAATTTAATTAGTAGCATGAGCAATATGCAGAGGGATTTACAATTATTCTTGCAGTATTTCTCTAGACCAGGGAGTACTCTAGACTTCAGAGCGGTCGCATAGGTATTGTGTAGTTTTTGATAGTGCACTAGTGCAAATATATTTGAGGTGAGTTAAGTTGCCGTATATGAATGATATGAGTTGAGTTAGTGAGTGAGATATTGTATTGAGTCTATGAGAGTGTTTGATGTTAACCGTGGTTGGTTTGCCGACGGAGCAGCGAGCAGCTTTGGGCTGTAGTGCACTGTGGTTCGGCCGACGGAGCAGCGAGCAGCTGTGGGCCGTAGTGACCCTAGCCAGGTTGCCAACGAGAGGTTGAAGCTGCTTTGTGCTGCAGTGGCTCTAACCAGGCTGCCCACGAGATACGATTGTGTGTGAAAGTGTGCGAGTGTTTGGGTAATTCCAGGAGCCATCAGGATTCTAGCTACATTATAACAAAACGTTGTTTTGTCATAAGAATTTGAGTGCTTTTCGTGGATATCTGAAGTCCCGTTACCTCAACTGTAAACCTTGAGCATTATATGAGTTTCAGCCTACCTCACCCATTATATTATTTTTACCTTATTTCCCATATGATTTCGCATATTATTAATTAAGATTCTCTGCTACTTAAAATGTTAAAGTAGTTTATTTCTATTTCACGTGTTCATAAATGACAGCCAGTGTTACAGTCCGAGCGTGAGTACTTTACCTTGAAACTGGATGGCGCTACGGTAATTTTTGTTTAAAAATTATTTAAATTCTGATATATAGTTTAAAATTGGAAGTAAGCTCAGAAATCATGTCGTCTACCTTGATTTAAATTTAAAATACGTGTTAATGGAAATTTAATTAGTTTTATTAAGTTCTTAGTAATTCCAATTTTAGCCAGGAGTTTTGCTTTTGCGCGGTGGCGTGCGAGAGGGGAGGTTGGACGATTGCGAGCGAAAGATCACGTTTCTTATGTGTGGAGAGAGTAATTCATATCTTACCTTTACTTTTTGGCCTCGTTCAAGGAAATTAAAGTGTGAAGAAGAATTTTTATTACCTTTTCCGGCGACTAACTACGTGAGAAATTTACTTTTATTTCTATTTAGTTTTTGACTCATTCTCGTGAGTATCACGTGTTGCTTAATTGTCATTAAAATTTTATCTAGGTCGATTTGATTCGATTTAAAGTAAATTTCTTGCCTGGGTCATTTTTACACTTTGATTTTCACGTTTTTTTCGCTCAGATTTCGTAATTTTTGCATAGTATTATCGATTCCCAAAATTTCGTTTCGTTTTAGTTATTTAGCGAGCAGAGTCAGAATTCCGTTTAGCGAAATCAAAATTAGTAAGTTTTTATCTGGAGTAAATCAAATTGGTTTAAATTTTACTTTAACTAGTTTTTTTTTTGAAGATTTTTTCCAATTTTATGACTTTTTCTTTTGACTCCAAAATTTGTCACATTTTAACCTGTGCTTAACAGGCTTGTTCAGTGACCAGGGTAGACGCTTTCAAGTTTTTATTTGTACCATTTCATAGTAATTCTGTCTACCCTTTCCATATTTTTTTAGTCACAATTATAAACTTAAGATTTTTTTTCTTTAAATTTGTGGGAAAATTTTGTGTTTTTGGGTATGTATTTTATTTTTAATTTAGTGAAGTACACTAAAAAGGAAAGATGGTATTACCGATCCAAAACCCACCCATATTTCCTTACCCAGCATGTGCGAGGAGTGATTGTAGTGTGTTTATGTACTAACTAGACCTTTTGACTAGGACAATTTTTCCGACTCGGTTTCTTCCATTTCTATAGCCGACTTCCGGAGAGTTACTGTTACCATTACCGTTTACCGTTGATTTTTAGTAGCTTCTCAGTCGTTTATTAATTGTCCGAAGTTTTTCTGTGCTCAATTTTCTCACTAACGCATTTTGGCTTATTACCTCGCGTTATTAAATTTTTCGAGTGTTAGAATACGGTCTAGTCATTTCATACTTACTTTCTACTTCTCTATGCTACTCTATTCTTCTTTCACGGCCGTTTTTATTAGTCATAATTTTTTTATTGTTAATTTTAAGGTTCAGAATATTTTCTTTGTATAATTAAAAAATCTGGTGTATCCAACACAATACCTCCCGCCACTGTAGTAATATATTCTATAAGTTTTTCAATACATTTAATTTGTAGTTTTAAAATTAGTTTGTTATTGCAGTTCAGAATATTTTTAATTCATTTCATACCTAAAATTTCCTTCATAAATTTTGTATGACCAATATGACAGCTATTTTTGACGTTACTAAAACCAGAACTGAACTTACTTTGATTCACGCATGCATATACATTCCTAATATATTTCTTCCATTTTTTTAAATTTTACAATAAAATTATTTCATTTTTACTTATTTTATCTTTTACACTTACTTACATAAAATTTGACATATGTCAAATATTATGAACATATGAATAACTCATCTGTTTTATCGAAATTTCTCAGCCTAAACGATATATAAAATTATTAAAATTTATATATTTTTTCTATCTAGGTAGAAGTTATATATATAAACGTAATTATGCAGATCGGTAGAAAATTAAAAAATCTTTGTATTTATAATAACGAAATTTGCGAAAATATAGTATTTAGAGGTATTTTTTAGGAAAAACGGTTTAAAGCTTCAAGTAAAGTACTACTTCCGGTTAACCAATTGTAGTCAAAATCTAATCAGTTCATCATATTAGAATAGAACTCTTAAATACCAAATATTATATTTTTTACATGTATCCTATTGGAGTTATCGTGGACGAAAAATCGTCACAGACACACACACATACACACAGACACACACACAGACATACAGACACCACGGTAAAAATAGTAAAATCGTATTCTAGGGACCCTAATTCGTGCTCATATGTTGAAAACACACACTCGAGAAATCTGACCAAAAACAATACCTCCCTTATCTATATATTGATAGGCGGGAGGTAAATATCTTTTTCAATAAATATATTAGTTGTAGAAAAAATATTGTGTCTTTAGTTTGTTCGATTGACTTTTTCAGTAACATTATCTCTCACGCACTAAAGACACAAACTTGGCACATATAAAAATAAAAATCCTATTGAACCCCAGGTCAGGTATCGTCCTATCTTTAATAATTCAAGCAAGGAAGGGATCTAGTGCACGGAAATAATTTGGATGTCATGATGATGATAATGTCGCCGCGTAACGGAATAGTTTGTCAAGCCCGATTGGACGGCAGCTCTAAGCGAAAAGTGGCTGCCAAAGTATTACAAATTAATAGGTGTATCGAAATAACAATGCATCATTTTTCTACAGGATACTACGAAAAAAAGAGCAGAAAATAGAGAAGCTACCAACAAGTAAACAAATGTCCAAATTTTGGAAGGATGTATAGGAAAAACAAGAAAAACATGACAATAAAAGTAAGTGGATAAAAAATTTTGAAGATAAAAACAATCATCTTAACATGACATGGACTCAAATTACAGATTCCATGTCACCATTGCTATTCTGCATGGATTTGTACCCGTGCCCAGACAACTGCTTAAAGAAACCAATCTTGGATACCAAAATAGAAAAAACAGTAAAAAGATCTCGCACTTAGTTTACGTTTACGATTTCAAGTTATCTGCTAACAATGAAGAATAAATAAAAGTAGTACTTAAAATTGTCAAAAACATCAGTGTATAAATTAGAATGGAGTTTGGATGAAAAAAGTGTGCAAAAGGAACTATAGAAAAAGGGAAATTTAAATCTATGAATAATATAGAAAACGACATACAAACTATTAAAGACTTGGAGACACATACAGGGTGCCCGGTTTAGACGCTAACTGTTGGGATATCTAGAACCGTAAAAGATGCGAAGTCGGTTTAATTGGAGCAAAGTTCCTGTATTAGTTAACCATTTTAATGAAGTTTTTGTTTTCCCGAAAAAATGAATAGGCCACTAGATATGAGTAAAAAACTGATTTTGACTAATTTCCTTTTCACTTATAACTTTCTTGTTTCTATTTATACAAGTTTCCAGTTTGCACATTCTACATATACTTTTCTACGAGGAATTCACAGGGGTCTTCAAAATTTTTGTAGCTCGAACATTATTCAATAAATTGATACAAACTTTCAATTTTCATATGGGTCTCAAAGTTACTTTAGACCCAAATGAATAAAATCAATAATTGTCAAATTTATTGATTTACTTTCGTTTTTATGTACATGTGTTTTATATAATTAAAAAGAGAAAAAAATGTCTATTTACAAGTACTAAAGACAATTTTGAGCCTCATATGACAATTGAAAGTTATTATGAATTTCTTGTAAAATGATCGAGCTACAAATATTTTGAGGAAAGCTGTCAATTCCTCTTAAAAAAGTGTCTGTACAAGGTGCAAACTAGAAACTTGTAGGAATTGAAACAATAAAAAAAGGCAAAAAGTAAATTGGCCAAAATTACTTTCTCGTATCTAGGGACCTATGTATTTTTTCAGGAAAACAAAAACACCATTGAAATGGCCAACTAAGGCGGCAGTAGTTATGAGCTCCGATTTGGCGACCCCAGTCTCAAATTTGCATATTGCTTACTTATAGATTATGATTTGTTTAATTTGCATATAGTACAGTTTTGAAAATGATTTCGTGTAGTCTTTTGTCGTAGGTTTAAGTATTGTTTGGCGATACAAAGGGCGGAGTGTAAGTTTGGTTACAACAGAAATTTTAGGTTAGTTATGAATATAACTGGACACCTGCAAAAGTTACTCTATAAAATATTGGTGACATATTGGTTCTTTGTTGACAAGTGTTTCTTTTGTTATGTATGAATCTTTTGAAGCCAGACATTTCATTCAAAATATTCACATGCACGTGTGAAAAGGCAAAAGTTACTCTAAATACGTATAAAAGAAAAGGCACACAGGTGTCGTTTTAGATAACGTGAGATTTTTTGAAAATATTTTGAAGCATATTGCAACCTGTAAGAATTGACAAAAGCCGAAAATTATGTAGGAAATGTATTTGTATCAAAAACATGCAGGTGTAAAAAGATATGCACAGGTTTATACAGTAAGAATTTTTAGAGACTTTACGATGAACAGTCGTTTGATAATATTTTTCTATTTTCTGAAGGAGATAGAGATAAATTAGGGTTAAGAGAGAGATAGAAAGCGACTAGATATATATATATATATATATATATATATATATATATATATATATATATATATACTTATACAGTTCATTTTTGTTGAGACGATCTGAAGAGCAGTATTGAAAATATTCAAGTAAGAAATATATATATATATATATATATATATATATATATATATATATATATATATATATATATACCGGGTGTCCCAGCTCGACCGACACATGGTAGTTTTACATGGGAAATCAGTTAATTACGAATAGTATTTCCCCAGTGCAAGATATTAACTTGAAATTTTGTATACTTATCGGAGAATATTAATTCTATGGATCACACTTATTTGAAATATTTAATTTCGTCTGCAAGACAAGACTTATTAAATTATAAAATCTAACATTTTCGTTCAAAATCAGTCAGCCATGGAAATAAAAGAAAATATCTATGTGACAGTTCTGACAGTTAATGACATGCCATTGTAGATATTTATATTTTTGTAATATTGGCATATTTTTTCACAAAAAGAAACTAAATTCAACTTAAATAATATTAAAATATAGGGAATAAGAATTAAAATCAGTGATACTTCACTAAACTGTCAGGTAAATATTTTCTTTTATTTCCATGGCTGTCTGTTTTTGAACGAAAATATTAGATTTTAAATTTAATAAATCTCGCCCTGCAGACAAAATTGCATATTTCAAATAAGTGTGATCCATAGAATTAATATTCTCCGATAAGTATACAAAATTTCAAGTTAATATCTTGCACTGGGGAGATACTATTCACAATTAACTGATTTTCCATGTTAAACTCCCATGTGTCGGTCGAGCTGGGACACCCGGTATATATATATATATATATATATATATATATATATATATATATATATATATATATATATAAAAATATTTAAATTATTACATTTACTATTATTCATTTATTTATTTGTTTATTGTAGAGACACTTTTCAAAGTTAAACCAGAGAGATGTATTGGCAGATTTAAATCCCGTAAGATAATTAACGAATTGGAAAAAGACACATTGTATCACTTGGTCGATTTAAAAGCTGTGAAAACCACACTTGGAAGAAAAATAATCGCGGAATTAGATGCTTTTATTATATATCTACCCGCACGTTTCGATAATTTAACAGACAAAGTTATATCTCAGCTTAAGAAGTCTGTTACCCATTGGGGTATTAAATATACAGGAATGAAGAAATATGGATCCGCTGGACGAGAGACTCTCCTATTAGAATTTGTACAAATGTAATATTGTACTTATTATGAATAAATAATAACAATATCTAATATTCTTTGTATATGTTATGATACAGACAACATGTGTTCCAATTTCCAACACCCGTTTTCAGCTATACTTGGTGGTCCTTTAGGATGTGGAATATCGTATTTTGTTAAAAAAAATTTAGATAATATTAGTGAAATGAGTGATACTAACTTTATGAAAATATCCTGGCATTACGGTGCATGGCAAGAATTATTCGGTACTATACATAATGTAGAATTTGTTGAGGATTTGCTCAATATTGATAGTATGGATGGAAAGCATCCTCAACTACTTATTATAGATGATTTGATGTCTGAAACAGATCAGGGAGTTGTGGATATTTTTACAAAATGGTCTCATCATAAAAATTTGTCAGTATTTTTCTTACTCCAAATATATTTCATCAAGGAAAGGGACAACGAAGCAAGACAAGGTACAAATATTACATTTATCGAGACAAGTATTTCCTGAAAATACAAAACTTCAGAACCACATGGTTATTATTAATTTTTGATTTTAAACAAAATACACCTGATTGGTTGCGTTTTCGTACATTAGGTGATGGTTTAAATATGTTTATTTACCTAAAAACAAGTATAAATACAATAGCATACATATGCCTGTAGTTATTTCGTAACAATCATACAACCAAACAAACAATAACAATCAAAGGACAGATTAACGCTATTAAAAAACGCTCATGATGTATTTGTGAATGCGTTTATAATATTATGCATGGCACAATACCTCGCAGTCGCAAACAGCAGGCTAATCTTATCAGAGATAAGAAAATATTACACTTATAAAACTAGGGGATAGTTGGAAAACAAATAACGTGTTTTAGTACAATCAGGTGGTGCACTTCTACCTTTTTTATTAGCTAGCCTCTTAACCGGTGTTGTTTTTTAAATCGTTTACGTAATAATAATAATAATAATAATTATATAAATGAAGAGAAAATAACTAGTCAACTGTATAAAGACATGCAAAATATTTTTAATTTAAAAATATCAGAATATGAGAAATGGGTAATCTACCAAGAAATATTACAAAGATATTTATACTTTCAAAAACAAAATAGAGAACCTATAAAATTACCTATAAAGCATGAATTTACTGCAGATTCAAAGTTAACTTTGGAGAAGAAAGAGAAAGAAGAAGAGAAAGACGATTTCAAAAATATATTTAATATTATATCAAAATCTCCAAAAGAAAAAGACTGTTACGTGCGATGCCTCTGGTACAGTTTCAATTTGTGATAAACAAATTTCGAAATCAAATATAACATATTTAGTTGTGGATATCGTCGGACGCAAGAAACGTAGTAGCCCTATAGGTTGGGTACAGTTTTGATATACATTAAAAGAAATAAACATTCCGACAGAAATAATTAATAATCCTCAAAGGAAAAAAAAATACTTCGATATCTCCCAGCCAATCTCCTATAAATCATAAAAGGAAACGGAAATATATACAAGACGACACTGGAGAATCAGCGAAAAAAGTTGAATGGAACCGATTTTCATTAAAGAATGGATTTAAATGAATCAGACCCTGCAGGTATCTCAGGAGTTAATAACTTAATAAAATCCGTGAAAGGAAAGTACAAAGCAAAAGGTGTAAGAAAATGGATTAGCTCACAAGAAACGTATACTTTGCAAAGGCCAGCACGAA
Organism: Stenolophus ochropezus; assembly: GCA_035578165.1. Taxonomy (NCBI): domain Eukaryota; kingdom Metazoa; phylum Arthropoda; class Insecta; order Coleoptera; family Carabidae; genus Stenolophus; species Stenolophus ochropezus. Next base: position 29,745,449 of record JAQOWZ010000017.1, read on the forward strand.
AAATTTTTGTAAGAAATAAATATAGAGTTTCAAACATAAACGATCTCATTCAGGCGGATCATAATGACATGCGCAAGTTACAACGATAATTACAAATATATTTTAACAGTAATTGATGTATTTAGTATTAGAATAATACATTCTAATAAATCAACTCTGTCAGTATCAAATCATGTCATGTAATAAAATCATAGACTATATTAAAAAAAAGAAAGGTTTTGTAGTTGTCATAATTAAAGAATTCTATTTACATTATAATATTCTGTTTTATTGTGTTTCTATAAATTCACTGGCTATATTCCATCAGGTTATGGGCCCAGTCGCAATAAATAAGGATATTTAATAAGGAATTGATTAATTGGATAGAATTGTATTTTTCAATATAAAAGACAGTATGAAATCAACAGAAGCACGGTATAGCATTACCAAGTTAACCAGCAGCAATTACTTTGTTTGGAAGTATAAAATGGAAATGCTGTTGTAGGAAAAAGGTTTATGGAAAATAATAATAGACGAAATATCAGATCCACGTACAGAAGCTTGGATGGTTTTAGAAGAAAGAGCTCATGCAACTCTAGCATTTAATATTGAAGATGACCAAGTTCATCATATTAGAGGATGCACATCCGCACAAGATAAAGCATGGAATAGTTTAAAAGATATTTATGAATTAAATACGCCAAGTAATAGAGTTCACGTTGTAAGAATAATTATGCAGAAAAGACTAGAAGAAGGTGGTGATGTAGAAAAACATGTAAATGAAATGAATGAATTGTTCCAGAAACTATTAGCTCTCGGCAGTAATATAGATCCTGAGTTTTTCATGAGTGCAACTTTATTAGCATCTTTACCAGAAACCTAGGCATTAGAAACAAGAGGCGAAGAAGAATTACAATTAAGTTTGGTTAGATCTAAAATTATAGCTGAAAGTAAGAGAAGAATGGACAGAAATGGTACAAAAGAAGATATTGCTTTAAAAGTTATTACGCCGTATGAATATTTCTTTTGTAAAAAGAAAGGTCACCTAAAGAAAAACTGTAAGAAATATAAAATCTGGATAGAAAAGAAAAGAAAAGATCATCAGAGTCAGAAAGCAAATCTCGCTGAAGTGGAATGTGAAAAAGGTTTTCTGTTTATAACACAAAAACCTTGGAATGGATGGATACTAGATTCTAGTGCAACTTGTCATATTCCTAGCTCAAAAGATTATTTTATTGAATTTGATTCAAGTTGTCAAGAAAAAGTAAGTGTTGCAAGTAGCCAGCAAATAACAGCAAAAGGAAAAGGCACAGTAAAATTCGAATTTCTAAACGACTTAAATAAGTCTACTTCTGTTTAAATAACTGATGTACGTCTAATACCAGAGGTGCAAGGAAATTTAATATCAGTAATGAAATTAACCGAAAGAGGCTAAGAAGATAATTTTAATAGTCACAAATGTGAAATAAAGAAACAAAGGCGTCAGATTACTGTAGGCGATATAAATGGCAATCTTTATAAATAAGACAACCTCAGAAAGTTTATTCAGTTGGGAAAGAGTCAAATAAATGCATCCACTATTGGCATAAAGTTTTAGGTCATCGGGATATTGAAGTTGTCAAGTCATTACCTAAGCGTAATATAATTCAAGACATTGATTTTGATAAATGTTCTTCTGACTGTCAAACAAATTTTAATTGTAAAATATGTCTAGAAGGAAAGATGACCAGAATAAAATTTCCAGAAAAATCTAATAAAAGTACTACTGCAGTATTAGATTTGGTACATTCCGACGTATGTGGGCCAATGCAAACGGTCACACCATCAGGTAATAAGTATATTTTAACATTTATCGATGACTGTTCAAAATATACAGTAAGCTACCTAATGAAAAATAAATTTGAAGTTTTCAGAAGATTTAAAGAATACGTCGAAATGGTAAAAGTTTTGTTTGGAAATAAACCTAAATATATTCGCACGGATATAGGAGGAGAATATACAGGCAATGAATTTCTTAATTTTTTGAAAAATAACGGCATACAAATCCAAAGAATAACTCCGTACAGTCCTCAGCAGAATGGTACAGCAGAGAGGAAGAACAGGACTTTAGTTGAAATGGCGCGCTGTATGTTAATCGATGCTCAGTTAGATAAGAGTTTTTGGGGCGAAGCTGTAATAATGGCTAATTACATTCAGAATCGATTGCCAACCAAGGGATCAGAAACAACTCCTTTTGAAACCTGGTTCAGTAGAAAACCAAATATTCAGTATTTTAGAAAATTCGGTACAGAATGTTATTTTCATGTGCCGGATGAGATGAGATGTAAACTTGATTCTAAATCAATTCCAGCAATTCTTCTTCGTTATGATTCTGAATCGAAAGTATACCGTTGTTATGTTCCATCTATCGGTAAAATTAAAATTAGTCGTAACGTCAGATTTGTTGAAAAGAAGAGTTTACTTTCAAGAAAAAGAGAAGCACGATCAAGAACAAATAATAGTTCATAAAAGGAAAGAAGAAGAACAACATAAAAGTATAGAAAACTGCAAAGGAATAAATGAAGATAATGAAATTAAAAATTTTATTGTAAGAAGACCTAGTCGTCTTAATAAAGGTATTTCACCGACAAGGTTCATTGATGAAATAAAGTTCACAAATTACGTTATACAAGAACCCAAAAGTTATGAAGAAGCTATGAAAAGTGAACAGAAAAATTTATGGATTGATGCTATTAATGATGAAATGAAAGCATTAATGGAAAATCAAACATGGGAACTTGTAGAATTATCAAGAGATGCAAATTTGGTTGGTTGTAAATGGATATTTAAACTGAAATATAATTCAGAAGATAAAATTGAATGATATAAAGCAAGACTGGGTGCTCAGGGATTTTCTCAAAAATATGAATTAGATTATGATTGTATTTGCAACAGTTATACGCCAAATAACATTCAGGATTTTACTAACTATTGCAGCAAAGGAAAATATTAATGTATTTCATTTTAATGCAAAAACCGCATTTCTTAATGGGGAATTATGTGAAGTAGTACTTATGCGTCAACCAATGGGTTTTAAAATAGAAGGTTAAGAAAATTTGTTTGCTTATTAAATAAAAGCTTATATGGACTAAAGCAATCTGCAAGAAATTGGAATAGAACAATACATCAGGTTCTAATCAATGCAGGTTGTACTCAAAGTAAAAATGATCAATGTTTTTATATATACAAAAATAATAATACAACATGTTATACATTAATTTATGTTGTTGATGTTTTAATTTTAAGTGAAAAAGAAGAATTAATAAAAGAATTAGAAAAAATATTAAACTCAAAATTTATAATCAACAACTTAGGACAAATAAAGCAATTTTTAGGACTTCAAATTACCAAAAGTCCTAATGGTAATTATACTCAAAATCAAGAATCTTACATTTTAAAAACTTTAAAACAATTTGGTTTACTTGATGCCAAAGATTCTATAGTTCCAATATCTGTTGATTATGGTAAAGGTGGCGATTCAAGTTTGTTGAAAAATACAAAAAGTTGATAGGATGATTATTGTATATATCTGTCCATACAAGACCTGACATTTCTGCAGCTGTATCTATTCTTGCACAAAAGGTTAGTAATCCAAGTGAAGAAGATTGGAATGAACTTAAACATGTGTTGAAATATTTAAAAGGCACAAGTAACATCCAACTATCACTTGGTAAAAGAAATAGTTCTGCACAGTTAGTTGGATATGCAGATTCAGGCTAGGCAGACAATAGAATGAGTCGCAAATCAAACAGTGGATTCGTTTTCAAATATTTGGATGGCATTATAAGTTGGAGAAGTAGAAAAAATTTTGTGTTGCATTTTCTTCTACCGAAGCTGTGTTTATTGCGTTATCAGAAGCATGTCAAAAAGCGCATTGGATTCGAAGTTTATTGAATGATTTTGATCAACATCTAAGTCAACCATTAATTATTTTTAAAGACAATCAAAGCTGTTTAAATCTAATTAAGAAGGAGAAAATATATCTGCGGACAAAACATATAGATGTTTGCATTTTTTTTTCAAAGATTATGTTGACAAAGGCATTGTCACATGTCAGTATTGTGCAACAGAAAATAATATAGCAAGTCTACTAACTAAACCTTTACCAGGTCCACGAATAAAATTATTAAGAAGTTTGTGCGATCTTAATTGATTATTAGAATGAGGAGGAGTATTAGAATATTACATTCTAATAAATCAACTCTGTCAGTGTCAAATCATGTCATGTAATGAAATCATAGACTGTATTAAAAAAAAGAAAGGTTTTGTAGTTGTCAAAATTAAAGAATTCTATTCACATTATAATATTCTCTTTTATTGTGTTTCTATAAATTCACTGGCTATATTCCATCATTTAGTAGGTATGCATGGGCTATTCCACTAAAAAATAAGAAACCCGGCTCAGTTATTCAAGTATTTGAAAATATATTTAATGACAGAAAACCAGTATGTTTACAGGCGGATTAAGGATCGGAATTTATTCCAAAATCAGTAAAGCCCTTTTTAAGGGAAAAAGATATTAAATTCTATATCACTCAAAATCCGGATGTAAAAGCATGTATTGAAGAAAATGAATTGTTTTCTATCCAAAGCACTCCTGTTTCAGCCAGATATAAATAAAATACATATAAATCTAACATGCATCTTTCTCAGTTATTTTGTAATATTAGTATATGATATGGTTATATCGTTGAATTCAGAAAAAAAAACTCTATCGAATAACCTAAAGATAAACATATGTTCCCATTTAAAATAAGAAAGTTGTGTCCCTTATTTTGAGAACCACTGTTCAAAAAAAATTTTTTTTGCTCATTATATTAGTCTTGTAAAATGGTGGTTTTTTGCTAATTTAACCAACCTTGTAGCTCTTATAGTTCTCGAGATAGCAATGGTGGCATACTTAAATGAAATACCCTGTATATATATATATATATATATATATATATATATATATATATATATATATATATATATATATACAGACTGTCTACTGAACTCCGGCCACTTAAGGGAATTCCTAAACTAGAAGAGTTACGACTTCGGTTAAATTAGACAAAAGTTGCCTTATCAGGGGGCTATTCCTGTGATGTATTTGTTTTTCCAAAAATATGCATAGGTCACTAGACAGAAGGAAAAATATGAAAGTAGTGAAAATTAATAAATCGTTTTTATTCTTAAACAATGATAGATAGACAAAAATGTTCCAGATAAAACTTTTAGAAGACAAAGTGCGCCATAAAGAGAAAAAATAATAAAAAAATTTTGGCCAACTGTTTGAGAGATATGGCAAGAATTTTTTTTTTTTAAATGGTAATCATAGGTGGCTATGGCATCATTAAAAGTAGTATTTTTATCTCTTTTTAGCAGTAGGTACTTTTATATCATTTATTTTAAAAATTATTGTTTTATGTATATAAATCATAAAACACTTCTTTCTAATGGCATTTTTAAAGTAAGTTTTGGTACAAACAATTTAAAACAACTGATTTTATAATATTTCTGTCATATTGTTAAAGTTTTTTGTGTCAAACTGTTAAATATAGGCCAATTCTGAACAAATCTGTAAGTCTTACAGATCTGTAAATCTGTAAATAATGAACAAAATCGCAACGAAACTAGTCGCTGTTATGCACAACTTTACATTAATCAACAAAAATTGATGCGTTTTTGTCAGTTTTTTACAGATTTATAGATCTGTAAGACTTACAGATTTGTTCAGAATTGGTCCATAAAAATAATTATGGACAGATTTACTTTTATTTAGTGCTTCTTATGTTTCATTTTTTGTTATTAATCTTATCTTAGGAATAAGTAAATTTGTTTATAATTAATTATAATAGATTATTGTTACGTTTTATATAGATAAATAAGACATAACCTAGATTAAAAAAATAAATGAATACAAAAAAAATCAGTTTTTTCAATTGTTTGTACCAAAGCCTACTTTAAAAATGCCATTAGAAAGAAATGTTTTATGTAAATAAAACAATAATTTATAAAATGAATGATATAAAAGTACCTACTGTTGAGAAGAGATAAAAATACTACTTTTAACGATGCCATAGCCACCTATGATTACCATCTAAAAAAAAAAATTTTTCTTGCCATATCTCGGAAACAGTTGACTAAAATTTTTTTATTATTATTTCTCTTTATGGCGCACTTTATCTTCTAAAAGTTTTATCTAGAACATTTTTGTCTATTTGTCATCGTTTAAGAATAAAAACGATTTATTAATTTTCACTAATTTCGTATTTTTCCTTCTGTCTAGTGACCTATGCATATTTTTGGAAAAACAAATACATTACAGGAATAGCCCCCTGATAAGGCAACTTTTGTCTAATTTAACCGAAGTCGTACCTCTTCTAGTTTAGGAATTCCCTTAAGTGGCCCGAATTCATTAGACAGTCTGTATATATATATATATATATATATATATATATATATATATCTCCCTGTGAGGTGAGGTGAGGTAAATGATAAAAATATATTAGAAATTTGAAGAAATCAGCGTAAAATAAAATAAAACAGGTACGGTCGCCTATGACGAAATCTAGTACCTGACATAAGGGTTTTATTACGTTTTGATTTAAGATCTAAACTTGAACTACTCTCTATTAATTTCTCTATATTCTCCACTCTTTGATCTTAATTTTATGTTGTATTTAATTACACTTTCTGTCTCTAATTAATAACAATTTACAAATTCTTTCTCTACTGTCAGAAAATGCGGTTTGTGTACATATCTATTTAACAATTCTTTTTTGAAAACTAACCAATCATTTGTATATTTACTTATACTATTATTCCTGACAATTTCTAAAGCATCTTTACCTAAACATAGTTTTGCAATTGCTACTTGTCTGTTCTCCGGTTGTTTACTAATTTATTAGAGTTATTCATATTTGACCACAATTAAAGACTTTACTTGTTTGAGTGGGTTTAAATTTAGAAAATATTTAGATCCCACCGCTGCCACCAAAATAAATGTAACAGGTACGGTCGCCTATGACGAAATCTAGTTCCTGACATAAGGGTTTTAATTTATGAGTTTTACTTGCCTCAAAAGTAATCCACGAATTATATTAATAAACAACTTTTACACGACACAAGGGTAACGATAGTCGCTGCCACCACTATCACTTTATTTAAAAGTCTGCCGTGATAAAAGCAGATAAGGGAATGATAATAATGATTATGGTCAAATTAGAACAATGTTTTAAACACGATATTCCAACAATAACAAAATTATATAAATTTTAATAATCAACCGCGATCAAAAACATTTATATAATTCAAATAAACTACAACGTGTAACTTGATTCTATATAAACTCTAAACTTTTAATTTTCTAATTTACAAACAATTTGGAAAACCTTTTTACATCAATCTACAAATCAATATTAATCCACACAAAATATAATAAAAACTACTTACAAATTTACACCACGATGAGAGAGCCTTTACACACAGTAAAACAAGTAATTGGTTATTTCACAAAGAAATACCAAGGTATGTCTGACGATTCAGTCAAGACATCCACAACAGTCGATGATTACAACAAGAGAGAGAGATTTTGAACTTCGGAGGGCCATTTAATGGTAAAAGTCCAGAAGTTCTCAACCTATGTTTATCCGGCTTTTCTCATCCCCTAAGCATAAACTATGCTAAAAATAACCCAACTATTGATGTCCACCGAGGGCATCACGTATCGGAAACGGACAGTTATTTCTTTGTCTACAAGCTTGAAGGCGCAAAATGTGCGTCTGTCACCATAAATCTGTCCATTTCGTAACATTTGGAGTACTGCACTATCAAAAATTTACAAAAACACACAGCCGCCAAGCGACCGTGTTACAAAAAATTGGAGATATTGTAAGAATATCGAAACACAAAAATATATTTGAAAAAGGTTATGAATGTAACTGGAGCGAGGCATTATTTTAAGTGTATGCTATTATTAATAGAACACCGGTCGTTTAAAAATCAAAAAAATTCAATAACAAAGTGATAGAGGGCACTTTTTACAAAGACGAGCTTCAACCAGTATATATAAAATCTGATGCTACGTATAAAATTGATAACATTCTAGCTTCTAATGGAACCGGTGGCAGAAAAGAGCTATACGTGAAGTGGAAAGTTTATAGTGATAAATTAAATAGCTGGATTCTTGCAAACTCGGTACATCTATTAAATAATGAATGACAAATATTTTTTTATAACATTGCCTAGCAATAATTCTATGCAATATTTTCCTGATAATAAAACTACTCGTTGTACTACACAATGGGGTATTCCAAGCCTACGGCTTTTAAAGAAATTCTTATTGAATATCATTGTTTACCATATATAAGTAATATTAAAGAGAATATAATCATTATTTTTCTGATTTTTAATACCATAATATCAAAATGAAATTGTAATGCATTTGAATCGAGTACGTAAAATTCAGTATCCGCCTTGTTGTGACGAAAAAGGCACTCGCGTCAGCCTATTGGCTCTTGTTCGAACGCGCCACGCCTCTGACTCAGACCTACGAATGATGTTCTCAGCTGATTCTCAGTGTCTGTGACGTCACACGCACGGCCGATTTTCTAGGGTGTAATTTATTGAAACTTTAAAAATTTATTTCTGGCGTGTTTGAAACCTTTCGGCGAAAAGAAAAAATACGGGTCTAATATTTTTATGCATAGAATAACATATTAAATAATGAAAAAAACTTGGAATACCCCATTACCTCATAATATAAAATTAGAGGGATCTTGGGACATAGCATTACCTGAAATTATTTTTCCTTGCTCAATTTACAATATTAATGAAAGAGAAAACAATATTGAAATAAAAATAGAAAGGAGAGAAGGGGTAAAGTTAGTAGACAAAAATTCCTACAAAAAATTATGAAAGCACTGAAAGAGTGTTCCATGAAATAAATGAAAATGTAGAACTTAATAAATATGTGGCATTCTCGAATTATCAGGGAAACGAGTTATAATAAAAATCAAATATGATGGCGTGCTTTCTCTGAAATTATCTCATCGTTTAGCATTGCAACTGGGCTCTCCACCATTTACAGATATATATACGCTGAGCGATCTGTCTCAAAATCAGTCTCCTAAATAATCATTCAAGAAACATATTGCAGAAGTGGGGGTTAAGTTAAAACGTAAAGCTGAAGACAAGATTGAAAAAAAATTGACAGGATCAGGCTACAAAAAGAAAAGAAGTGGTATGAAACCTACTCATTCGAAAAGTTTACTTGCTACTATAAAGAACAAAAAAAAGCGGTCTAGACTGTCAGATATATTCGATTAAAAATGGCATTTTTACATGCGCAGTCTTGTAAATGTATAAAAACTGAACTACATCTATTTGCTTTACCGCTAACTTAAACTAGTATTGAGAGTGGACAATGGGTTAATTATAAACCCCTATCCTCAATTACCGAAGAATGTCCTCTTGAATTTGTAATACCCGGTCATGGAGAAGATTATTTTGATTTATCTCAAACAATGATTTATATAAATGCTAAAGTACTTAAAACCGATAACACTTCTTTAATTGCAATAGATAACGTGGGACCCGTTAATAACTGGTTACATTCTGTTTTTACTCAAGACGATGTATATTTAAATCAAAAACTTGTATCTCCTCCAAATAAGATTTACGCCTGTAGAGCTTATATTGAAATGTTATTAAGCTATGGTAAAGATGCAAAAAAAATCTAATCTGACTTCATCTTTATGGTATACGGATGTCGCTGGAAAAATGAATTATACAGTTGTGGGGACTAATTCCGGATATGAAAAACGTCAAAAATTTGTGTAGAATAGTAAAAATCTCGACATGATTGATCATCTTCATGCTGATATATTCAATCAGAAAAAGTTTCTACTTAACAGTGTTGAAATGAGAGTAAGACTAGTTCGTTCGAGGGATAGTTTTCATTTAATTAGAAATGAGCCGAATTTCAAAGTACAAATTAATGAGGCTACATTAATTATACTTATACTTACTACTAACTGGTGAGTGGTGTGTGTTTGATAGTGCATCAATAAATTATCTCGAAAATCGGGAATTATTGTGCGAAATTAAAAACAATATAGGCAAAACTTTAGACAGTGAATCGAGCGAGTGTTATAAACTATAAATTTATAGGAACACAGAGTGTAAGTGTACAAAAACTATTGTGAAAAAATATTAAAACTATCAAGGTTAAATAAAATTTTTACCAAATTAAGCGGGAAGGCTGTCCGCAAGCGAGAGCCACGCGCACGCGCAGTCAAATAGTGAATCACTACTCTAAACAGGGGCGTATTCAGGAAGACGTACTCAGAAAAATTTTAGCACAGGCAAATGAGCAAAATAAATAGTTAAAGAAGCAACTTAGAATCAAAGAGACGGAGAAGCAGCAACGAAGAAGATACTGGTATATTTAAAAAGAGCAATCTACTAACAAGAACCCCGCCAAAGAAAGAAAATCAAGAAACTCTCGACATAAACATGGATGAAATAAAAAAAATCTTAGAAGGGCAATCAAGGGAGCTCATGAGAGCAATGAATGAACACAAAAACGACCTTAAACAATGTATTACAGAAAATAGCGATTTAATAAAGAAAATTCAACTTGATATTCTAGAAAAAGAGAAAAAATGGGAAGAGAAGAAAAGAGAAATATATCAAAGAATAGAAAAAATCGAGATACAGCTAGAAAAGAAAACTAAAGCAGAAAAGAAAAACAACATTGTTATAAAGGGGCTACAACTGGACACAAGTCAGCAGAATGTGAAAGAAGAAGTGAAAAAATTTATTAAAAATGAATTGGCAGTGGAAGCGGATATAAAAAAGATTAATACTATTAATACCAAAGACAACAAAATGTTAATAATAACGGAATTAAACAGCTGGGAAAATAAATCACAAATAATGAAAAACAAAAACAAATTAGGACAAAAAAGAATATATATAGAACACGATTTAACCAAAGAGGAAAGGAAGATACAGGCCATAATCAGACAAAGAGCAAGAGAAGAAAATTTAAAGAAAAATCGTACAAAAATAGGATATATGAAACTAACTGTGAATGGACAAATAATGGTTTGGAATAGACAAAGTGAACAGCTGGAGAAAATCGGAGAAGGAGATAGTGAATACATACAAATACAGCAGACAAAAAACTGCTAAACAACTACACCGTAAACTCCACGACGACGACAATGGCAAAGAAATCTGACGAGAATAGGAAGCAACACAACAATAGGAGACATACAGAAAAATTAATAGCAAAGACAAAGGACACGACTAAAGAACCACGGCATAAATATGTCAGAATAGGAACATGGAATATACGGAGCATAGCAGGAAAAGAATATGAACTCACTAATGAAATGAAAAAAATGGACATAAATATATTAGGCATAACGGAAACAAAAAAAAAAGGAAAAGGTAACAATAAAATATCGGAAGAATATTGGATGTTTTGGTCGGGAGTTAATGACACCGAAAGAGCAGCAGTAGGGGTCGGTATAATAGTCAATACAAAATTGCTAAATCAAATATCAAATGAAAAATACATAAGCGACAGAATTATGGCCATAGACTGGAGAATAGAAGATAAAAAAAAGTACACATTAATAATAGCTTATGGTCCAAATGAAGATGAGAAAAAAGAGAAGAAAGACGCATTCTTTGCAGATATGCAACGGGTAATTGATGAATCATCCAATAGTGTTATAGTAATGGGAGATTTAAATGGGAGAGTAGGTAACAACAACAAAGGGATAGAAAAAATTATGGGAAAAGAAGGAGAAGCAACCAGAAACAACAATGGAAAGAGAATTATTGACCTTTGTATAGAAAATGACTTCGTAATAACAAATACGTACTATACACACAGAGATGTACATAGGTACACAAGAGAAGAAGTATCAAGAAACGAAAAATCTATAATAGATTACTTCCTAGTAGAAAGCCGGAACAAATCTACAATATCCGATGTTAGAGTGTATAGAGGAGCAGAAATCGGCAGTGACCACTATCTATTAGTAATGAAAATGAAAATTAGCAATCAGAAAATAGGCTACCAAAATGTAAGACAAACAATAATTAAAGAAAAAATAAGAACACACAAACTAAAAGAAGAAAATATTAGAATAAAATACATAGATAAAGTAGAAGAAAAATTAGTAGATTTTAATAAGGATACAAATATAGAAGACATGTGGCAACAGTTCAAAATGGCCTTAATTGAAGCGGCAAAAGAAGCTTGCGGAACAACTAAACTAAATAACAAACAAATAAAAAAGTCATCCTGGTGGTCACCAGAGATAAAAGAAAAAATCAAAAAGAAAAAACAAATCTGGAAAAAATACTTAGCCAATAAAAACATAGAGAACTACAATGCTTACAAGGTCACTAGAGAAGACGTGAAAAATACTATAAAAGTAGCGAAACACAACGAGTGGATAAAGTTTGGACACAGATTAAATGAGGCGTACAGGGATAACCAAAAACTATTTTACGGAGCACTTAAATCAATGAGAAAAGAAAAAGCACCCACTTTAAACACTATAAATGACAAGACAGGCAATACATTAAATGAAGAAGGAAAAATAATGAACAGATGGAGAGAATATTTCGTAGAACTTCTAGAAAAAGACATCGACACAAACATAACTAGAGCGACAAACAACACAACCTCAGAATCGCGGGGAGTAGAAAAAAGAATCACAGAACAGGAATATTTAAAAGCGGTGATGAAAATGAAAATCGGAAAAGCACCTGGACATGACAGTATAACAGCGGAAATGATCAAGTACATGGGACATAAAGGACAAGACTGCCTTATAGAAATTTTTAATATGATAGAATAACAAGGCGCACCCAAGGACTGGAACATAGGAGTCATTACACCTATTTTCAAAAAAGGAAATAATAAGGAGTGCAAAAATTACAGAGGCATCACGTTACTCAGCGTACCAGGAAAGCTTTACGCGCGAATAATAGAGAATAGAGTACGTGAAATAATAGAACACAAAATAGAGGAAACTCAAAGTGGATTTAGACCCCAAAGAGGTGTGCAAGACCACATTTTCTCACTTAGACAGATTATCGAAAAGGCGAAATTAACGAAAAAGCAACTACACCTATGCTTTATCGACTTAGAAAAAGCGTTTGACAAAGTAGTTCGAGGAAAAGTATGGGAATGTCTTGATACAAAAGGGGTAGATAAGCACAACATCAATTGTATAAAAAGACTCTACGAAAATAGCAAGAACTATGTGCGAATCAAAAACAACAATTCAACAACATTTACTCCAGATACAGGTTTAAAGCAAGGATGTATCCTAAGCCCACTGCTATTTACAATATACCTAGACGAAATAATAAAAAGAACGAAAGACAAAATGAAAGGCTACACAGTGGGGTTCAGAAAAATGAAACAAGTCAAGGTGGCAGAATTATGTTATGCCGACGATATGGTACTGCTGGCTGAAAACGAGACAGACCTGCAACGCAATATCGAGGTATTAAACAATGAACTGAAAAAATGGAACATGGCAATAAACAAAGACAAAACAAAGACGATGATAATAAATGAAAACGGACAAGGACACAAAGTAGAAATAGAGGGTACAAAACTAGAGCAAGTAAAAACATATAAATACCTAGGAGTAGTTATAGAGGAATCGGGTGGTTTAGAACAAGAGATAATAGAAAGAGTGAACAAAGGAGGTAGACTATTTAACGCTCTAAAGGAAAAATTCCTTGGTAAAAAAGAAGTACCGAAAGAAACGAAAGTGGAAGTCTTTAAGAAAGTGGCAGTTCCTATCCTAACCTATGGCTGTGAATCTTGGACTACAACAGAGAGACATCAAAGCAAAATTAGAAGCATTGAAATGAGATTCCTCCGAAAAATAGAAGGAAAGACAAAGATGGACAGGATTAGAAACGAGGTGTTTAGAAACAACTTAAAAACTAAACCAGTGAAAGACTTAATAGAAGAAGGACAATTACGGTGGAGAGGACATGTACAGAGAATGGGAGAAGAAAGAACAGCAAAGTGCATATATGAAGCTATCCCAAGTGAAAAAAAGAGAAGAGGCAGACCAATAAAAACATGGAACACCGAAATAGACCGCGCATTGAAACGAAGAGATATAAATCAACATGAAAGTAAAGCTCTAATGAAAAATAGAAAGGCGTGGAAAGACGCCTGGAAGACAACGCCAAGAGAGTAGAAGAAAGGAAGAAAGAATTAACCAGCCTTACACCGCAAGGTAGAAAGGCACACGGATTAAGTAAGTAAGTAGAAATGAGCCGAATTTCAAAGTACAAATTAATGAGGCTACATTAATTATACTTATACTTACTTATATATACAGGCTGTTCCATTTAAGCGTGCCACCATTGCTATCTCGAGAACTATAAAAGCTACGAGGTTGGTTAAATTAGCAAAGAACCACCTAATACAATGAGCAAAAAAAATTTTTTTTCGACCAGTGGTTCTCAAAGTACGGGAAACAACTTTCTTATTTTAAATGGGCACATATGTTTATTTTTAGGTTATTCGATAGAGTATTTTTTTCTGAATTCAATGATATAAACTTATATACTAATATGACAAAATAACTGAGAAAAATGCATGTTAGATTTATATGTATTTTATTTATATCTGGCTGAAACAGGAGTGCTTTGGATAGAAAACAATTCATTTTCTTCAATACATGCTTTTACATCCGGATTTTGAGTGATATAGAATTTAATATCTTTTTCCCTTAAAAAGGGCTTTACTGATTTTGGAATAAATTCCGATCCTTAATCCGCCTGTAAACATACTGGTTTTCTGTAAGAGTGCTTTGGATAGAAAACAATTCATTTTCGTTTTAAAACTGACAGTTTAAGAACATAAAATTTAACAAAAAATAATCAAACAATGATAAACAGAACTATATGTCAATGTTTTCTAATCATAGCACTCTTGTTTCAGCCAGATATAAATAAAATACATATAAATCTAACATACATTTTTCGCAATTATTTTGTTATATTAGTACATGATTTGTTTATATCGTTGAATTCAGAAAAAAATACTCTATCGAAAAATAGACATATGTTCCCATTTAAAGTAAGAAAGTTGTGTCCCGTATTTTGAGAACAACAGGTCAAAAAAAATGTTTTTTTGCTCATTGTATTAGTCTTGTAAAATGGTGGTTCTTTGCTAATTTAACCAACCTCGTAGCTCTTATAGTTCTCGAGATAGCAATGGTGGCATGCATAAATGGAACACGCTGTATATATATATATATGTATATATATATATATATATATATATATATATATATATATATATATAACACAATAACCTAATATTCGTATTTTATCCCCGACCCTGGAGATGGGTGCTGCCTGTGATAATAGTGGATGGGCCATACCACCTCGATATCATCCCAGTTTTCAGGTTCAGAAAACTGTAACGACGTTACGAGTAAAAGATCAATAATAACAGTAATGATAATAGTAATATTATTAGTACATACATATACCTCCACGAAGGTTTCCAAATCTTCTCCTTCTTCCTCCTCTGGGAAGTACGTCAGCAGCTGAACGATAACAGAAACAAATTTTTATTAATACCAATAAAATAATAACAATAAATATTTATACATACCTCAGGATCAAGATTCAGCTCATCACCCCATCAACTTTTTTAGCTAAAATTTCGAGTAGCTGACACATAGTGATTTTCGTAAAAATGTGTTTCGCTTAGAAATAAGTTGCGTAATATATAGGACTGAGTTGTGAAGGGCACTCCCCCGAGCATAGTAGGGGAAACAAGTAAACTCCACATTCATAGAAACGTGAAAGCGATTTCTTTGTGTTTTACAAACTAGATGTGTTTAAATATTTTAACCATACCTTACTTACTTGTCTATTTATTATTATTATTATTATTATTATTATTACTATTATTATTATTATTATCTGAAATATTTGAAATTACGGACAAGGTTTTAATTCTTCTGAGTAATAATGAAATGATTAGTTAAACATGCACTTGTTTAAAGTAATAAAAAATATAAACTAAAATATTATTACTTATAGTTTTAAACTTACAACTAAAATACTTATTGTTACTCATACTTGCAGTACTACATATATATTTTATTATTATTATTTTTTTTGATACCGTATCGCAGACTATTTGTATCGTCTACTAAGCATCGTTTCATAAAATAATATCAAATGTCTTCTTTTCCTTTTTTTGTTAAAACTTTATGAGATCCGTTGTACATCTAATTCTATTATATTCTAACACGATGATATTTCTATCTTTATTGAGAAGTAATTTTTTTGAACAATTAAAATTTACAACTTTACTTGTTTTATAATTTAATGTTATTCCTTTGACTTTACAAACTTATTTTATTTCACTCGATTGCCATAATTCTTTAACCCCCCTGAAACAAATTCTATTATACAACTGTCAGTACCATATCTTTCTAACTCATTTTTTAAATCACCAAGGTAATTACCTATAGGTGGCTCATATTCGCTAGGAGAATGACAGTATATAATAGAATCAGTATCATAGTATAATACATTACTACCTAGAGGTTCTAAAAATGAATATAATTTTAACCGGGCTTGTGCTGTGGTATAAGCACCCAAGACAACGTTAGCTGTTTTTAATTGTATAATAGATTCGTTATTACGAGTATAACTCACATATAACATACGATCTCCAGCGGGGATAATTCTAATGACTTGCAATGCCGGATTAACAAGCATATACAATTCCTCGGTTGATGATACCGTAGATGTAGTCACCTTATTTTCTGTCTGAGCGAATTTTCCTGTAATAAAAGTAAATTTGGTTATAACGAAATATATGTTATATAATCATTATTTCATCTTACCCCAGAAAGAATTCAGCATTAGTTTAGCTATAGAACATTTTCTAGCATTTTTTTTTCAATTTGGGAAGAATGCAGTGAAACACCTTCGTTTATTTTATAAGGTCGTATATATTCATCTTTAAACAAGTCGTCTGTGCAATCTGCAAGATAACCGCTGGCTTCCTGTTTCATTTTTAAAAAAATTGTTTACATAGTCCACAAAAAAACCACCAGTTTCAGTATCTCGGTTGTACATTATTACTTTATATTGCCAATGTCGTATTTTTCTATAATTTTATAACCCATAGACATAGCGCAACGTACTTCATCCGCTACCCATGTTCCAATAAATTGTCTTTCTACATCAGTATGATTACAAAAGTCTTGCTGTAGTTCACCACAGCATGTACGGCATAAAACAAACATAAGTTTTCCATGTGCTTTTCGCGGTAACACGGGGTGAAAAAGATCAGTAGCCGGGAATGCAATGCTTTTAATGAACCCTTCAACTTTCAATATTATTATTAGGACACAAAATATAACATTCAGCACCTATAAAAATTTTCGGATGACCTACAGGATACTTGCCATTTTTGCAAATATACGGGTAAAGTGAACAAATATCTACGTATTTTATTTTCTCGTCATTTTTACCTTTTTTTTAGAATACAGTGCAGCTGTTCTCCCCCCGAATAACACATCCCTTGGCTGTAATGGTACATTATTTAAAATTTCATGGTTATTCAAGATTTCATTTAAAATTTTATCATTTTTAACTCTTTTCGAAATTCGCATTCCCATATTTTTATAACAGTGTATCCCAAATTTCTAATTTTGTTCAATCATATCTATCATCCAGTGTTTCTTTTGATGTATTAAATACTGGCTAATTTCTTTTTGTTTTATAACACAAAGTACACCCATGGCAAAAACAACCGAGAAATTCAAACACTAGCTTATTCGATGCGCAATAACCGTCAACTTTAAATAAGTTACCAATTATAGCCTCCGTCCCATTTCCTGCATTCTGTATAGATATACCTCTTATATTTTCTTGATGTATTAACCACGATAACGCTACTTTAGACTGGTTATCTTTTATACATTAACCTTTTTGCGGTACAATAGCTATTGTATCGGCTTTCAGGTATACTCTACGAAATACTCTATTACAGGCGGATGCTGTAGTAACAGATACCAAGAGTGGACATACCTTAGAGTCCTGCAGGAAATGGACCCTTTTCATTGAAACTGAGACATCTATAAACATTTTTCGGAACTAAAAATTATGTTGAATTGAAGTTCAAGGTCAGAACTGCCAACTGTTATGTTTACAAATGGCGAGAAAAAATGAGAAAAAACTACGTATTATTTTATATTCTTATTCTTTGCTTTTCATAAATGATTACTATTGTTTATTATTTATTCTACATAGCCACTATTATTTCATTTTATAATTTGAAAGAAAGAAACATTTTTATTTGTTATTGAATTATTTTTGCAGTCGGGAACACAACAATTGTTACGTTCCAATTTTCGATTATATATTTTTTTATTGGACGGAACCAGGCAACCAGGGTCTCTTCAGCGCATTCTAATCGCCTAGTGCGATCTATCGTAGTTTTTCACTAGATGATTCACAGGCCAGTAAATTCTTGCGTGCAAAATTCAGTCTTGGATTGCAAATTCTTTCTTTTCTAAAACGGTCGTGGTCAGAGTCACTTGTATTTAGTTTTGGTTGCATTTTCTGTGCCAATTTGCGTATTGCGATATATATATATATATATATATATATATATATATATATATATATATATTCCGACTTATGGGATTTTGTTAAACCTCGTAACTACAAGGGAAGGTATTCCTCGGAAATTATCCGGATTTATTGTGCCCACGACCAATGTTTTGAAAAACTTTACAAGCCGCACTCCATCAGAGGTAATATGAATTTTTGCATGCATTTTACTGGCCCAGTTCGATGCTAATTTCGTGTTGCATAAATTGTCGTTGATCAGATTTTTATTTCTGCAATTAAATTATTCTATCTTCCATCTTTCACAATTTACTGCAACACCAGGTGCGCACGCCACTGAGCTGAATGAGTTTTCTAATTCGTAATAAACTTTTAGGCTTTTATTTTACATTCGTTGTTTTACGATACGCCCTACAATCGGGTAATATTCATTCGAGGAAATTCCAGGGGATTTATCCTGATGATCAAGCAGTGGCGTAGGCAAGGGGCGGGTTTACGGGTCCGGACCCCCTCCTTGACGAATTTAAAATAACATATTCATATATATCCATTTATTTACATTTTCTTAATAAATAAATAGATATACATACCTATGTATTAAGTAACCTAATCTAATTTTGAACCCCCCCCCCCTTCCAAAATTCCTGGCTACGCCACTGTGATCAAGATCGATATTTGAGAGCCGTCCGCCGTTGATTTATCGAAGTCCGCCATTGTCAATTGCTGGTGCGCCAAGCTGCTAACCTTGGAGTCGAGTTGCGCTGCCTGGTGCCCAGCTGATCAACCGGACTTTAATCACGTTCAGGTAAGCCCTTGAATTTCATTTTGTATTATTTTTCACTAGATTTAGAACGTTTATAACGTTTGATAATCCCATATTTATTGCATTATCCTTGCTGTGACATTCGCGAAGTAATAACGTGCTTTAATTTTTCTTTTAAATATATTTAATTCGCTTGAATTGTGAAATTGATTCACTTTAATTAGTTATTTACATTATTAAGTATTGACCACGTAAACTTACGTATCTACTAGATTTATTGTCGTTTGATAATTATCAATTTATTGCTAGATCAGAGTAATGTGATGTGTTTCTTTCTTTATCTATCATTTGTTTAAGAAATTGTAAAATCTGGGTCAGCCTACGCAAATCGGGTTGTGTGTTGGCAAGGTTTTGCCGGTAAGCTTAGTTGTGAAGGGCGTAGTACGTCGCCAATAGTCTGTAGGACTGGTATTTGGTCATTTGATTATTTTATTGCGCTTGCACGTCGTAATCCGTTGATCGATCATCGTGTATACGTCGGGCTTCGTTGTTGCGCCGTTTAGTTCAGTTATTGTGGACACCAATCGCAGTCCACACTACTATCTCCGCAAACTACCACTCCCTTATCACGCCCTTACCTTTCCTTTTTTTTCAAATGAAATATTTTCGATTTTGCCTAGTTGTCGCCAGATTAATTGTAAAATTTACACATATTGTATTTCTCAACTTAAATTAATTTAACCTTTCTTTTAATTACTGGAACTGCTCTTTTCATCGTTATTTAATTATTTAATATTTCACTAAATAAAATTTATTCTACTCTAATATCGATTTTTGTTATATCGTTTCGTCCTGTATACCGCTCCGCCTCTCGATCCCGCTCGGGTTAGTTGACCGACCCTTAAGTTGAACGTCCCGGCAATTGGTAAGCTGGCGCCCTAAATTAAATCTTTGAGCTTCGAACCTCTCTTCCAAAATCCACCCCCATCTTCACTGTAGCTCGCCAGGGTTCAACCGGTCTTGCACGGGATAGCCCTTCAGGGGCGTAGCAAATTATTTGGCGCCCAACGTGAGGCCACATAAACTCAAATCTTAGGGACAGTTACACGCTTGAAATATTTACTTTAGGCATTTTAGTTTTTTTTTCTTTTTTTCTGTTGGGTATTATTTATATTGGTAAAATTATATTGCTTGTTAGCTACTTTTTGTGTAGGTTGGTTTTAGTTCAAAATTTACATTATAATTCGGAATCATGGATACTAAATTAGAAATTAACCGGTTGTCCAAAGAGGAATTAACTTATGAATTAAAAATTAGGGGGGTTCAGGACGTTAGTAATTGTGACGCCGTGAGAAAATCGTTACGGTACCTTCTGAAATTGGAAAGTAATCCAAATTATATTCGACCAAAATATCCTTTTAAATTTGAGGATGATCATGCCGCTCTTACACTACAAATCACAGAAATTAACGAGTTATTAGATTCTTTTGAGGGGTTGAAATCATCTTCAGACTATAAAAAAATTCTCACAAAAATTTCGCACTCTCTGGGACGTGTTAATAATTGCAAAGCTACTAATGATGATGAACGTTCTAAGCGTTCAACAATAATTAATTTACTTGCATTCCGACTTAGATTCAAAAGCTAAGAAATTCAAACTTTCGTCAACGGTTATAAGTGAAGTGCGGGAAAATAGTTTATTAGAGGCTGCTGAACAAGCGAGTGATTCGATATCTTCCGAATCTGATATAGAATCAGATTACGATCCACCTCGTATGTCTTTAAAATCGGTTCCTACTGCGAAATGGGATTTGAAATTTACAGGAAATACGAAATATATGTCGGTCAACTCATTTATCAAAAGGGTTGAAGAACTTCGCATCGCGCGTCATTTATCTCGAAAAGAATTATTATATACTGCGGTAGATTTGTTCAAAGATACCGCTTTGACTTGGTATAGGGCAAATAGGCATCTTTTTAGTTCATGGGAGGAACTTGTAGACGGGTTACGTGAGGAATTTCAACCAATTGATTATGAGGAGAAATTGTTAGAAGAAATTAAAAGGCGAACACAAGGACCTGATGAACCGATAGGTATTTATGTTGCGGTTATGACTTCATTATTTTCTCGACTTCGCGTTCAACTCTCAGAACAGGCACGTGTTTACATTTTATTGCGGAATATTCTCCCGTTTAATCAGTCGCAACTTTGGTTGGTTGATGTTAAGTCGGTCACGCATTTATTGCAACTGTGTCGTAAATTGGAGGTGCGGAAAGCATTGGTCTAGTCTTATGTTCCCCCACCCCGTCGTAGTCAGTCTTTTGAGCCCGATCTGGCTTTTATATATGCAGATCAACAGTCATCTGCTCCTATCGTACAACCACGTTCTTCTGGTCCTCGAAGATCAGTTGTCAACGCCGCTGCTGTTCAGAATTCGCGAACCTGTTAGAACTGCAGTCAGATGGGCCATTTAGCCTCTCACTGTAGTCAACCTCTCAGGAAATACTGTTTCCGTTGTGGGAAACCGGAAGTGACCACAAGAACTTGCCCATCATGTAGCTCGGGAAACGGTCACAAGATGCAGCAGTAAGCCGAAGGCTGCATCAAACTAGTTCGAATTCGGCTTTCTTTAATAATGTTCTGGATTTTATATTGTCTCACGCTCAGAACGACGAGCGTCCTTATTTAGAAGTATTTATTTTTGAGAAAAAATTCCTCGGTTTATTGGACTCGGGGGCATCATGTACTATTGTGGGTAATTCGGGTTGGAATATTTTAAGAAGTTTAAATTTACCGTTAAATAAATCTCCTTCTTTCTGTACGGTGGCAAATGGACAGCGCTGCGCTTGTCTTGGTAGTATTTCTGTACCAGTACGGCTGAGAGATCAAATTAAAATGATTGATATATTAGTAGTTCCGGAGTTGCCACACTGCTTAATTCTTGGGACAAACTTTTGGAGAACCATGGGAATAGTTCCGGATCTTCGCCGAAGAGAATGGACGTTTTCGAATGTTCCTTATGCGATGGTCGATTCTATAAGCGCGCGCGAGTGTCTAACATCAGCTCAGGAGGATCAGTTAAGCAAGTTAATTGACCGAGCGTTTGAAAATATGAATGACGAGACTATAGGTTGCACGAAGGAGGTTTTAAAAGATTGTGATTTCAAAGATTGTGATCCTATCAAACAAAGATACTACCCTATATCGCCCGCGATGCAGAAACATGTCGACAGAGAACTAGATTATATGCTATCCCATGGTATTGTTGAAAAATCGCGTAGTCCATGGTCATCCCCGATCCTATTAGTGCCCAAGAAAGACGGGTCGTACAGATTCTGCGTAGATTATCGCAAGGTCAACAAAGTTAGTAGTCGTGACGCCTATCCTATGCCTTATGTATCGGACACGTTAGATAAATTGCGAAACGCGAAGTTTTTGATATCCTTGGACATAAAATCCGCTTATTGGCAGATTCCCATGGCGGAAAATTCTAAGCAATACACGGCATTTACGGTCTTAAACCGCGGTCTTTTTCAATTTCAACGCATGCCATTCGGGCTTCATAACGCTCCTGCGACTTGGCAACGGTTCATCGACCAAGTTATCGGTCAAGATCTAGAACCTACGTATTTGTAGATCTTGATGATATAATCATCGTAACTCCAACCTTTGACAAACATCTAGAAATACTTGAAATAGTCTTGACACGTCTTACAGAATCTGGATTGACTTTAGGACGAGAAAAATGTAAATTCTGTCGTGATGAATCACGCTACTTAGGGTACGTTGTAAACAAGCAAGGATTGCTGGTGGATCCTGAGAAGGTACGCGCGATTATGGATATTCCTACTCCCCGTAATGTCTCTGAGGTACGCCGCCTAGTAGGTATGGCTTCTTGGTACAGGCGATTTGTACCGCATTTTCTCTACCGTAATTTCGCCATTATCAAACCTTCTTCGTAAAAGTGTAAAGTTTAGTTGGGACCAGGCTTGCGAAGAAGCCTGGTCAAATATAAAAAATAATTTGATCTCTTCTTCCATTCTTTCTTGCCCCGATTTCGACAAGGAGTTTATTTTATAGACCGACGCGTCTAATTATGGTTTAGGTGCTGTGCTCTCGCAACGATATGACGATGGAGAAAAGGTCGTGTGCTATCTTTCCCGCTCACTCACCCGTCAAGAAAAGAATTTTTCTACGACGGAAAAAGAACTTTTGGCTTTATTGTGGTCCGTGGAAAAGCTTAGGCCTTATCTGGAAGGCACCCGTTTTACGGCCATCACTGACCATTACTCCCTTCTCTGGCTAAACAATATTCAGAATCCGTCTGGTCGTCTCGCTCGATGGGCGGTCAGATTGCAACAATACAATTTCAACATCGTTCACAGAAAAGGCAAGGAACATGTTGTTCCTGATGCCCTATCGCGTGCGGTGCCGGTTATAGATGTGTTAGGTGTAGCGAGTTGTAAAGATGAATGGTATAATAAATTGTTTCAGGCCGTAGTCGATCACCCCTTGCACTATCCTGATTTTAGGGTAAAAGACGGTCAGCTTTTTAAGTTTGTGAAAAATGATTGAGCTGGTCTACTCGATGAGTGTGAAGCGTGTTGTTCCAAAGGACCAACGTAGGGATCTTTTAATACAATGTCATGACATACCGACTAGCGGTTATTTGGGAGTTTTCAAAACGTTCCACCGCTTCGCGCAATCATTTTATTGGCCGAAAATGAAGGCTGACGTTTCTAATTATGTTCGTAGGTGTACTGTGTGTCTGTGAGTGAAATCAGAGCAGAAAGCTCCTGGCGGTCGCATGGGTGGTCACTCGAAAATCTCTCGGCCATGGGAAGTAGTTTGTACCGATCTGATAGGTCCATTGCCATCCTCGTCTCAAAGGTATCGTTTTGTGTTAATTGTGTCAGACTGCTTCAGCAAATTCACAGTCGCTTTTCCTCTTCGTAGAGCTACGACTCAACAGGTTATTCGTCATTTAGAAAACGATGTATTTTTGTTGTTTGGTGTACCGCGCACTTTGATTTCAGATAATGGCGTACAGTTTCGCTCGAAGGAATACGTCAACCTTCTCTCCTTGTATAAGATTCAGCCCATATATACTTCTTTCTATCACCCGCAAGCCAATCCTGCTGAACGGGTGAATAGAGTAATTAAATATATGCTTATCTTTTATGTTTCGGAAAATCATAGATGCTGGGACAAATATCTTCCAAAGATATGCTGCGCCGTTAGAACTGCTGTTCACGAAACTACCGGCCACAGTCCTTATTTTATAAATTTTGGACGGGAGATGAAATTATCGGGCGCTAACCATAGAATTGTGAATGATGACTCGGAAGTAGAACGCTCAGATGATAGACAGTTTACTGAGCGTGCCTGTCACTTCTTTAAGTTATATAAAGAGGTACAGTCTCGACTTCAAAAAGCTTATATTAAATCAAAAGCTCGGTATGACCTTCGCCGTCGTGAAGTGCAGTTTTACCCAAATCAGCTGGTGTGGCGTAAAAACTTTGTTTTATCTGACGCTGCTAATTATTACACGGCCAAATTAGCTGACAAGTTTGTGGGTCCTTTTATGATTCATAAGAAAATTTCCTCAGATTCTTATCAGCTGAAGAATTTAAAAGACGAAATTCTTACTGGTACTTGGAGCACTCAGCATCTTAAGGCACATCCTGAAGACGATACGAACTAGAACAAGAAATTACGATTTTTGTACAGATTGGCTTATTTTTTATGTCTCTTTTACGGGCGATCTTGTCAGAAATTTCCAGGGAAAATTTCTTCTTTTTGCGTAAGGGGGATGTTATTCTACATAGCCACTATTGTTTCATTTTATAATTTGAAAGAAAGAAACATTTTTATTTGTTATTGAATTATTTTTGCAGTCGGGAACACAACAATTGTTACGTTCCACTTTTCGATTATATATTTTTTTTATTGGACGAAACCAGGTAACCAGGGTGTCTTCAGCGCAGTCTAATCGCCTAGTGTGATCTATCGTAGTTCTTCACTAGATGATTCACAGGCCAGCAAATTCTTGCGTGCAAAATTCAGTCTTGGATTGTAAATTCTTTCTTTTCTAAAACGGTCGTGGTCAGAGTAACTTGTGTTTAGTTTTGGTTGCATTATCTGTGTCAATTTGCCTATTGCGATATATGATATATATATATATATATATATATATATATATATATATATATTCCGACTTATGGGATTTTGTTAAACCTCGTGACTACAAGGGAAGGTATTCCTCGGAAATTATCCGGATTTATTATGCCCACGACCAATGTTTTCAAAAACTTTACAAGCCGCACTCCATCAGAGGTAATATGAATTTTTGCATGCATTTTACTGGCCCAGTTCGATGCTAATTTCGTGTTGCATAAATTGTCGTTGATCAGATTTTTATTTCTGCAATTAAATTATTCTATCTTCCATCTTTCACAATTTACTGCAACATTAGGTGCGCACGCCACTAAGCTGAATGAGTTTTCTAATTCTTAATAAACTTTTAGGCTTTTATTTTATATTCGTTGTTTTACGATACGCCCTACAATCGGGTAATATTTATTCGAGGGAATTCCAAGGGATTTATCCTGATGATCAAGATCGATATTTGAGAGCCGTCCACCGTTGATTTATCGAAGTCCGCCATTGTCAATTGCTGGTGCGCCAAGCTGCTAACCTTGGAGTCGAGTTGCGCTGCCTGGTGCCCAGCTGATCAACCGGACTTTAATCACTTTCAGGTAAGCCTTTGAATTTCATTTTGTATTATTTTTCACTAGATTTAGAACGTTTATAACGTTTGATAATCCCATATTTATTGCATTATCCTTGTTGTGACATTCGCAAAGTAATAACGTGCCTTAATTTTTCTTTTGAGTATATTTAATTCGCTTGAATTGTGAAATTGATTCACTTTAATTAGTTATTTACATTATTAAGTATTGACCACGTAAACTTACGTATCTACTAGATTTATTGTCGTTTGATAATTATCAATTTATTGCTAGATCAGAGTAATGTGATGTGTTTCTTTCTTTATCTATCATTTGTTTAAGAAATTGTAAAATCGGGTTGTGTGTTGGCAAGGTTTTGCCGGAAAGCTTAGTTGTGAAGGGCGTAGTACGTCGCCAATAGTCTGTAGGACTGGTATTTGGTCATTTGATTATTTTATTGCGCTCGCACGTCGTAATCCGTTGATCGATCATCGTGTATACGTTGGGCTTCGTTGTTGCGCCGTTTAGTTCAGTTATTGTGAACACCAATCGCAGTCCTCACTACTATCTCCGCGAACTACCACTCCCTTATCACGCCCTTACCTTTCCTTTTTTTTTCAAATGAAATATTTTCGATTTTGCCTAGTTGTCGCCAGATTAATTGTAAAATTTACACATATTGTATTTCTCAACTTAAATTAATTTAACCTTTCTTTTAATTACTGGAACTGCTCTTTTCATCGTTATTTAATTATTTAATATTTCACTAAATAAAATTTATTCTACTCTAATATCGATTTTTGTTTTATCGTTTCGTCCTGTATACCGCTCCGCCTCTCGATCCCGCTCGGGTTAGTTGACCGACCCTTAAGTTGAACGTCCCGGCAATTGGTAAACTGGCGCCCTAAATTAAATCTTTGAGCTTCGAACCTCTCCAAAACCCACCCCCATCTTCACTGTAGCTCGCCAAGGTTCAACCGGTCTTGCACGGGATAGCCCTTCAGGGGCGTAGCACAATATACACCAACCATTTCACCAAAGACAGAAATAAATTTTTTTAAAGTTAACTTGAAATATAAATAACGTATATTGTTACCCACATGACAACTGTCACAAACTAGTGTGAAGTAGAAATAGTAATATAACTTACTTCACAGAGAACATCGGATCTCTCACTCTAACTCAGCAAGCATGCGCACATCAACAATGAAAAGAGTCAATTAGTTCAAAATTTATCACAGGCCCTTCGTAATATATTCATGTCTGCTATACAATACTCTACGATTTTTTTCCGCATATCAAATATAGCATTTTCCTGTACCTGGTTATTGTACGATGCTAAAATGTTCTGACGTGTAGAAGTAGTCATGCTGTCTACCCCATTATATTCAGTAGAAGGTAATGGTCTAATATAATTATTATTTTCCAGTTTATTAAAAAAAAAGGAGAAAATTACCTTTTTTACCTCCCGCCTATCAATATATAGATAAGGGAGATATTGTTTTTGGTCAGATTTCTCGAGTATGAGTTTTCAACATATGAGCACGAATTAGGGTCCCTAGTATATGATTTTACTATTTTTACAGTGATGTCTGTATGTGTGTGTGTGTGTGTATGTGTGTGTCTGTGTGTGTGTCTGTGTGTGTGTCTGTGACGATCTTTCGTCCACGATAACTCCATTACAAGACATGTAAAACTATAATATTTGGTATTTAAGACTTATATTCAAATATGATGAACTCATTAGATTTTGACTACAATTGGTTAAACGGAAATAGTACTTTACTTGAAGCTTTAAACCGTTTTTCCTAAGAAAATACCTCTAAAACCATTTTTTCACAAATTACGTTATTATTAAATTATAAAGATTTTCTAATTTTCTACCGATCTGCATAATTAGGTTTATATATAACATCTAGCTAGATAGCAAAAAATATATAAATTATAATAATTTTACATATCGTTTAGGCTGAGAAATTTCGATAAAACAGATGAGTTATTCATATGTTCACAAAATTTGACATGTGATGTCAAATTTGATGTAAGTAAGTGTAAATGATAAAATAAGTAAAAATGAAGTAATTTTATTGTAAAATTTAAAAAGATGGAAGAAATGTATTAGGAATGTATTTGCATGCGTGAATCAAAGTAAGTTCGGTTCCGGTTTTAGTAACGTCAAAAATAACTGTCATATTGGTCATACAAATTTTATGAAGGAAATTTTAGATATGAAATGAATTACAAATATTCTTAACTGCAATAACACACTAATTTTAAAACTACAAATTATATGTATTGAAAAACGTATATAGAATATATTACTACAGTGGCGGGAGGTATTGTGTTGGACACATCAGATTTTTTTATTGTAGATGGTATATCCATAGTTTTAGGTAATGAAGATAGAGGCGTGGGTAGATAATTTATTGAGTCTAAAAATCCGATGTGATTGTATTGTATAATTAAAATTTTGCAACCGTTTAAAATTAATTTCGGTTTAATATTCTCTTCTTCTACTAAATATTTTAAATATCGAAGGCTTTTGCATTATGTGCGATGCATACATCCGAAGAAAACGAATTTCGAGGGAGAAACACATATTCTAAAAATTTTAATAGGATCTTTTGTATAAATATGTTATCGTATGCCGCATGAACTACAAAAGTTTTTTAAGTCGAAATTTTTGTAACAAGCGGTATACGATTGTTGTATTACACATAAATTTACTTTATGTTCAAAATTACCATTAGCGCTAGGTTTACTTCACGTGTTTCAAAATCATAATAAATAAACAAACTATTGTCTCTAGCTATTGTTTTATCATTCTGCATATAAAATAAATGTCCAGATTTTTTATAACTTCCACACATATTATAATATATCTCACCACAAACATGTTGACGATATTTTCCTTCATTAAGGTACACTTTTAAACATTTATCACACTTTTTTATTGTTTTACATATTGAAATTTCATGATTATCGAAACATATTTGTCCCCGAAAACTTCTTCCACACACATCGCATTTAATGAGTTCAAAAATAATAGAGCATTGCGGAGAATGTTTGCATAAATAACAAATATTTACACACGAATGCTGGGCTCTTACGTTGTAAGCTACGTGACATTCTTCGCAAAAATATTTGCAAGAAAACGCGGCTGTTAAACTTATTATAACATTGTAATGATTTTGGTGGTACAGAAGATTCAGTCTTGGAAGTTTTTTATATTTTGATCCCTCAAATATCACCTTCCCGCGACTATTATACTAATATACACAAATGTTATATTGAGAATAATATCGTTGGAACTCTGGAAGTATATCTATACCTGTTCCGTTTTCAGGGATATGTACATTTGCTTTTAAACATAATTCACGTGCCCTCAAGCTTAGAATACCTTGTTTGTTATTTACTAAGTTTTTAAAACATTGTTCTTTATTACACAGTGCTTCTGCAACTATAAATGCTCGTGGAAGACATGAATCATTATTCATAATCTCTATAATTCCATATGTTCTCCGGCTAGCTTCAGCGAATAAAAAACCATAACGGCTTCCTAGGACTGCAGGCATAGAAACCTTGGTCAATTCTATGGAGAATTCTCCGTCAGAAAAAAATTGTTTATTGCTTTGTAAGATTTTTTCCAGTGATTCCCACACAGCATCGATATATAGTTGATCTGCCCGTCGAAAACTCAACCATGAAGGTCCTTGTTTTAATAAGAGCGTATGAAAAACGAATCCCACGTAATCCGATGGTTCTGTAGACTCCATTACAAATTCTGTAACACTTTTTACACAGTCATAGAACCATTGTACACTCCACTCTTGGAGGGTCGTTAATGTTTTACGTCACTTTTCGCCCCTTTAAATTAAACCTTCGGCAATGGCTCTCTTGATCCATAGCTATTGTATAGTGGACATCACCGACTCCACTCTGATTAAGACTCTCATCAATGATGTCTTCACACGTTTAAAGAATGCATTAAAATTCTCGTGAACCTCACCTCTTCTTACAGATGTCTCAATAATTTCTTCACAGATGTTAAAGAACTCAGTATATTGCGGATCCATCTTGTCACCGTTTCAATGTTATAGAGAAACTAACGCTTTCTATTTATTTGCTTCCAATATAAATATATATGAATGGGACAGAAAACTACCTGAGTGAGGCTATTGTGCGGGTGCTGCTACTCTTAGTCCTTTGTATTCAAATTTAACACGGTTTACCGCTAACAGGACGAGATTTTACCTGATTCACGGAACTTGGGGATATTATACAAAATTCTTATTTGAATTAATTGAATAGGAACTATAAAGGTTACTAAGTAAGTTGTCAATATTATTATAAATAATCACGACAATTTGAAAGGTTGTAGATATTAAAATTTATTTAATTACGTTTTAAATTATATATTTCTTTTCTGTTTCAATAAATTCATGTATACATACCAAATCTTTATAAGTCTTATAATAATAATACGTAAATAACTCAATACACAGATTCTTAAAAACTACATTTTCTATATGTATATATTTTTACAGGCTTACATCTAACTTGTACTTAAATCTTATACTATACAGGGTGTAAATGAAACTAGGGAACGCGATTTTTCTTGGAAGTTATAAGATATACAAAGAAATCTTTCAAATAAAATTGTTAGTGTTTTTAGTAAGCTACATAAATTAATGTAAATCAGAAAAAAAATATTTTCATTTTCGGAGATATATCTATTTTTGACTTTTTTTAAATGGTACGGCCTGTATATTTTTATACTATTTAGTACGAAATAATTTTTGCTTTAAAAAAGTTTCATAAGTTGTACCTTCTAAACTTCATAGAATTCGAGATATTGAAGAAAATATTAATATAGTTTTACTCGAAATTAAAGCTGGCTATGAATACTAAATTATTGAATTAAGACACATTTTAATTTACAAATGTACATCCAATTCGTCACATTCTCGTTAATTGAGTATTCTTCCATTTTTACAACAAATAATAGTCTAAATTATCAATCTTTTTCACAAACTTATAACAATAAACTAATACAAATGTCAAATTTTGTTCCATAGCCAGCTTTATTTTCCAGTAAAATTATTTTAATATTTTCTTCAATATCTCGAATACTATTAAGTTTAAAAGGTATAACTTATGGAACTTTTTTAAAGCAAAAATTATTTCGTACTAAATAGTATAAAAATATACAGCGCATACCATTTAAAAAAAGTCACAATTTTTTTCTGATTTACATTTATTTATGTAGCTTACTAAAAACAATAACAATTTTATTTGAAAGATTTTTTTGTATCTCTTTTAACTTGGAGAAAAATCGCGTTCCCTAGTTTCATTTACACCCTGTATACTGCTTTGTCTGGAATTATGTTTTTATTAATATTATATATATTGCAGAACTTAACACTATATTTTAAAATATTCTGAGTTATTACTAATTCTAAACTAATTTAATTCTCTATGTATTCTCTGTTTAATACTAGATATTTGTTATTTATTTGATATTTCAACTGTCCTTTAGGAATTTCTGTGAATTGTTTGCCGCACATTATATATTTTTTATTTAGGTGAGCTTCTCCAGATTCAATAAATTTTAAAAAATTTATAAATTTACTGAAATCAGGAACATTGAAATATATTTTTTTTGTACAGATCACCGAGCACTCGCACTACTACCTGCATACCATAATTAGGGTCAGGACCTATGGATATGAAAGCTTTTCTACCTTTACCCAGAGGAATGGCAAGGACATCCAGCAACCTGTTGTTGTTGTTGTTGTTGCGGATATCTTTGTTTGGCGGAATAAAATATTTGTAATCTACTGCTGCTCCAACGAGGACATCAAGTTGATTGTTGGGAAATAACTCAGGAAAATCGACATCATCATCATCCTGGGTATTTTCCTCACTATAAACGGGTGGCTCACTAGACTCGGCTGCAGACAAACAAGGTCGTTTCAACTCCTCCGAATAAACCTCTTAATCTCGAAGTCTCTTTGAACTTTTTGTATCCTCTGTCCATATTGAAGATACCGCCATATCAAGTATCTCATCAACGACAGATGTTGTATTTTCAGAAGTCATAGATGTCGTTGGAGATGGTGCACTAGCATTGACCAGCTGGGTTCGCATTGGAGATGGTGCCCAGATGTCGTCAATGAGGTTTATAACTTCCTCCACAGGCCCTCGGAGTTGAATGTCGGAGTGTACTATAATCTTCTCCTTACTGCTCGGACCAGCTCCTGAAGGTACCAGACTGTAAAGGTCGAATTCAAAAACGGATGCTGAAGCCTTGATAGTAACACACACACAAGCGCTGTATACTAGAGAGATCTATATTTTTTCTTTTTTATATATATTCATCTCCATCAAAATATCCCCTAACTCCCTCAAAAAAATATATTTCTATTTCTTTCAGAAAATATAAACATATTTCGATTATCAAACAGCCCAATAAGTAAATACTTATCAAACGACTGTAAATCGTTAAGTCTCTAAAAATTCTCACTGTATAAACCTGTGCATGTCTTTTTACACCTGCATGTTTTCGATACAAATACATTTCCGACATAACTTTCGGGTTTAGTCAATTCTTACAGGTTGCATTATGCTTCAAAATATTTTCAAAAAATGTCACGTTATCTAAAAGGACATGTGTGTGCCTTTTCTTTTATATTTAGAGTAACTTTTGCCTTTTCACACCTGCATGTAAATATTTTGAATGAAATGTCTGGCTTCAAAAGATTCATACATAACAAAAGAAACACTTGTCAACAAAAATCCAATATTTCACCAATCTTTTATAGAGTAACGTTTGCAGGTGTCCAGTTATTGAATGAAATGTCTTTAAGAAGAATCCTCACGGTCAATAATGGCCATTCGTAACTCTCACATTTAATACTAACCTAAAATTTCTATTGTAACCAAACTTCAACCCCGCCTTTTGTATCGCCAAACAATACCTAAGCCTACGACAAAAGACTACACGAAATCATTTTCAAAACTGTACTATATGCCAATTAAACAAATAATAATCTATAAATGAGCAATATGCAAATTTGAGACTGGGGTCGCCAAATCGGGGCTCATGAGCCAATTTCATTTACTCCCCGATTCCCTTCACCTTCATGTCAGACAAACATTGAACTTCATTACTTTTTAAGTTGTACACGGTAAAATTTAGAGTGTTAATTTTCGAATCGTATTAGAAATTGGAAACGTCACCTCTTGGACAAGGCAAAACACCTTGCAAATCATAGACTGCTACAACACAGGAGATATTTTTATCATTTTGTCTTTCTCCTTTTTTTGTCGAGACAATTTTTTCTCATATTAAAAAGCATTATAATTAGACTAAAGCTGCAATTTGGTTTCATCAGTCGAATTAAAGATAGCCGTGCAATCTTCACATTGGTCCTTCTTTGGCTGGAAAAAGGCCATATCATATTCGGAATAGAAAATGCGGTGATAAAGAACATAGTTTTCACAAGGCATATTTTTAATTTGCAGGCCTGGACGTAGTCTCTATGTACTTCACCTATATTTTTCTCTCCATCAATAAATTCTCTTGTTGTGTTCGTTCTACAATAGTGGCTTTCAATTCTTGGAATGCCGTTAATGTGCTGGCGAATGCCATCTTTTATAAAGCTCTCGAGTTTTTTTATGGTAACCATGTTTCCCACGAAAATCTGGTAAGAATATCACCTGGTAAATGTTTTCTTTTGGAAAATACTGTTCTTATAGGACGATCTATTATACCGAATGTAGATCTGAAAAATGGCTTGCACACGTGAATTTTAGATTCGTCGACTGTAAAGTAGAATGCATTTTTGTTTCCATAGTTGTTGTTCGCTACTCGATATGAATATTTAGATTTAATAGCTGTAATATTTGACGACAGAAACTGTCTTTGTCTTTGTAGATAGCCAATATTCCAATAAGTTTCAATGATTTGATGCTGCTGCCCTTCTGTTATTTTCGAGTGTCACTGCAACTTGTATTTTTCTGTTCAAGGGCGGCCCATTTTTGTTTTCAGGAACAATTTTTTTATTTTTGTTAAATTTGAAGTGTAGGACTTTCCCATATTTCTCAATCATTTCGCCTTTTCTTTTATTGATCCTAAGGGATTAGATGTTCGTTTACGCGGTTTTTTCTCATTTCCAGATGGTAGTAATTCTTCAGTTGATGAAAGGTTATGGAGTTGATTTCCATGAAGAATCGGATGATTCTGATAAAAAATCAGATGATTCTGATGAAGAATCAGATGATTCTGAGGAAGAATTGGATGATCCCGAAGGGAAGTAAGGTGGATCCTGTATACTGTCGCATGATGAATAGTCATCAAGGGCATCATTGTCATTATATTCTTGCGAGCTTTCTTCTTGAGTATATGAAAGACTTTGATTGGCCTTATTTTCTGTCGTAACTTGTAACATATTGGTATCAATAGATGTTTCTTTTTCTTTGGTTTCTTTTAGCACGTCTTCATTCATTGTGCTTATGAAAGATTCGCCCTCTTTGAATTTGTGCAATAAGTTCTCACTATTATTATGAAATTCAGGATTGAGGATTTCCCGTTGATCTGGCACCTGTTCATAGTATTGTCTGTTTAATATTGCTGGAAGAACATCTTTGGCTTTTGCTAATTCCAGCATTACCCTAGCTCGAGAGTGCTCCATTTTAAGGCCTACAAGTAAAATTCATCATATTTAGTATATTTAGATTAGCAAATATTTAAGTAACTTTTGTCACAATATTATTTACAATCTCTAAAAGCTTGATTTTGGAAAAATAAATTACCGTTATTTGACCATTTTTATCATAAATAATGACATATTTTAAAACGCAACAAAAACTATTTTTGTATTTTTTCACGAACAATGTCATATTTGCAGAAAATTTATTTGTAAATAAATAGCTGTTTCTTTATCATAATATATTATCATAAATAATGACGTGTTTCAACATATGACATAAAATATTTATTATTTATTTCACGAACAGTGACACATCTACATGTCAATATTGCCGAAGGTAATAAAAATGATATAATTCACTTTCTATCAAGAATAGTGTCACATTTTAAAATATGTCATTGTTTTATGTGACGTTATTCTTGCACACAAGCAAACACACTGTTCGAAGGTTGTGTCACAACTGGATATGAAACATTATTCGCGATGGAATACTAATAAATTTGGTAATAAAGAAAAACGACATTAGCGCTATCTCATAGAAAAACTTTGAAGTAATGGTAAATGACCTTATTCTTGATAAAATACAAATAAAATGCAGTTGATCTTTATTATTAACTAAAAATGGTCGTTTTTTTGGATTGTGTCATTATTCTAGAGAGGCAGCGATATTTATATTCCTCTTATAAAAAAAATCAGCAATTTTGGATACAGCTTGAATTTGAGAAAAGCGATGAATTAAACCAAAAGCATAAATTAAATTAAAATACAACATTGAGATAAAAGTCTCTTGCTTAAGAATCTAGGTTAGATTTCAGCAAACAAGGTACTTACTTACTTACTTACTTTTGATAAGATATGTAATTTTGATAGGAATCTGCAATAAATATATTTAAAATTATTATTGCGGAAATTGTTTATGTATGTTTGTTTAATTTTGTGAATGTTGGAATGTGATATTGGTTTAAAAATTTCCATTATGTCCTATAATTAAATAGTAATTGAGATTTGGTATTGTGTACAAAAGAATATTTGAAAGATTATGAATATTGAGTAAATGAGTTTTAATATTTTCTGACGAAATGCAATTTCAATATTGTGCATATTTTGGTAACGATAATTGCCTGCCTGTGATGGGGGACATTAAAATAATATTCTTTGCAAATTATAATGAAATTGCTATTTTACTAATGATCAATAAAGGTTTTAAAGTATACAAAATTTGAATAACTTAAAAGCAGGGCATGTAACCGAAAAAAATACTGGTTAACGGTTAACCCTTATTGAATACGTTATAATAATAACGGTTTTAGTTCGAAAACCGGTTTTTGAAAATTGGAAACCGGTTTAATTATAAAAATTTGATAAAAAAAATTACAGAATAATTAATTTAAAAAAAATTATAAAAAATTACCATCTGAGAAAAATATAACAATTAAAAAAAAAAACAATTTAATTAATGAATATTCACAAAAATTCCCGTAATATCATCAAGAAAACGCAGGTCACTTTTCAATTTTAAACTTGCCTGTGCTGACACAGGCCGTATTTATTTAGGACTTTTTAAGTAACTACCTACATTTATGACTCTTCAATAAAATGTTAATTGTAAAAACTGACATGACTCATGTTCAAATACAAATAAAAAACACAGATATAAAAAAAAATATTAAAATTTTTTCTCGCTAAATGATATTAAAATAAAGGTTAATGTTCGCTAAAACCGGTTATTTTTTTTGGTTAACGGTTACCGGTATTTTCGGCCTGAAAAATATCGGTTAAAATTACGGTTAAAGTTCGCAATTTTCGTTCAAAATATCGGTTACCGGTTTTTATTAACCGGTTTTTTTAACCGATTACATGCCCTGCTTAAAAGTAATGATTACAAATTTTGAGTAATTCGAATGATAGACAATATCATTACAAAGGTGGACAAACTATCAGATGACCTAAACACATTTAAAGAGTCAATAAAAACTCAAGAACTTGAAATTAAGGATATAAAAAACACTATTATCGATCAACAAAAAACAATAAACACTATTCAAAAATCAATCAAGAGTCATAATTTAATCATTATTGGTGCAATGGAAACTGAGAACAATAATACAGAGTTAGAATCCAATGTAAGAAAACTCTTCATAGATAAACTGAATGAAACAATCAAAGAAACCGATATCGACAATATCTTCAGAGTGGGTCGTAAAGATAAAAGCAACACCATACCTCGCCCTATCTTAATCACATTCACATCATCAAAACGAAGAAATACAATTTATAATAAACGGAAGCTTCTTAAAGGTACCCAAATATATATATAAACGAATATCTGTCAAAAGAAGAACGCAAAACACAAAAAGAGCTACGTGCCCAACTAAAGGAAGCCAAAGAGCAAGGACTACACGTAAAAATAAAAAATGGCAAATTAATCCGCAATCAGCCATCAATCTCATCTGAAGACTCACCAGAAAATCAACACCAAAGAAGCAAACAATCAAAGTACCTCACATCGGCCAGCAAGTCGCCAGCTCCTCCAAGGGCTATCGGACAGGTTTTTACACCAGCTCCACCAAATCTCAAACAAAAGTAGCAGCACCCAGAGACGAAATATCTAACTTGCCGCCGGAAACTACACAGCAACAAAGAAAGATAAGTTCAAACAAATATTGTAATCTCAAATGCAGTAAACCCTCAAATTCAAAACTGTCTATTACATTCTGGAATGTAAATGGTTTCAAAAATCTAAACGATTTAGACAACGAAGACCAATCTTTACTAACACAAAGTAATATTATTTGTCTTTCTGAAACTTGGTGCATTCGTAAAATAACATCTCTTCCACCATTCCTGAATGATTTCGCGCCAAACATATTTTGTCAGCCCGCATCAAAAGAAAAGAGTAAGGGAAGAGGAAGTGGAGGTCTGGTCATTCTGTGTAAAATAAACTCTAAAATACAAATAGAACTAATTGAAACTACAAACCTATGGATATTCGTGAAAATCAAATTCAATAATTCTCATTACATTCTAGGTTCTTTATATCTAAAACCTGCTTTGAATAACACAGAATGTATTAACCTCCTTTACTCATCCCTTACCAACATATTAGAAACATTTAATAACAACAAAGTAATAATTGTAGGGGACTTCAATGCACACATAGGGCAACTTAATCAAATTGAAGGAGACATTTTTGCCAATGAAAATATCTCAGAACAAAGGAATTCGTTTCACAAGGAGACTAACGATCGCGGCATCAAACTAATAAACGCTATGGAGGACCTTGGTCTATATGTCATCAATGGTCGGGCAAAGGGAGACTTCTCTGGTCAGTTGACTTACTTAAGTAAGACAGGTAACAGCACAATCGATTTAGCCTGGCTTAATCTCGATTGCATGGAAGAGGTAAAATACTTTAAGGTATTCTCGCATTTGTCAAGCTCTAACCACTGCATTTGTAAAATATCTTTGTCTAATGTAAAATCGAATAGCGAGAACAAAAATACTACTGCTGAGAGCAGACAGAATAAAAAATTCGTAATAAAATTTAAATTTGATGTTATCAATGCACACAAGTTTCAATACTATCTAAAAAATTGCCCTCATATATACGCAAATAGTAATAACATTGATACCTTAAATTCTAATTTAATAACAGCTATAAAAGAAGTTGCAAGCCAAACAAACATGCTAAAGACAATAAAAATTAAACAAAGTAATATAAAAAATAAACCTTGGTTTGACCAAAATTGTCATAATGCCAAAATTCTATGCAAACAAAATCTAAGACTATTTCGGAAAACACGTAACGATATAACATTAAAACTATTTGTAAATGCTAAAAATGAATATGTTAAAATAAAAAATCAAAACAAAATCGACTATAGTAAACAAATAACTACCTCTTTAGGAAAAGTAAAAAATAATATAGAATTTTGGAAAACTGTCAACTACCTTAAACCCAAAACCAAATTAAAAAACGAAGTAAGTTTAAAGGATTGGGAAAATTTTTTCACAAAAATATATCCTCCAATCGATAAACAAAGATTAACCTACTATGATTGTAGCCAGCAGTACTTAGATGGTGCAATCACCCTGGATGAACTCCAAGCAAGTATTTCCACAAGCAAGTCTGGTGTGGCACCGGGGCAGGATGACTTAAATAACGAGTTTTTTAAATATCTTAACCCTGAATGGGAACACTACATCCTTAATATGTTTAACCAGATAATAAACACAGAATTACTCCCAAAATCTTGGTCGGAAATAATATTGTTCTTGATATATAAAAAAGGAAATCCTAAAGACCCGCAAAATTACAGAGGTATTTCTAAAATAAACTGCATTTGCAAAATATTCACTAACATCATTCAAAAGAGAATCGTAACCTGGTGTGAAGAAAATAATGTAATCAAGGAATAGCAATTCGGATTTAGAAAAGATAGAAGCACTTCAGATAACATTTTTTCTTTGAACTCAATAGCGCACCTTACACTACGATTAAAAAAGCAAAAAGCATACGCGATATTCATAGACCTCAAAAGAGCATTCGACTCCGTGCCACACTGTTTGCTTTGGAAAAAAATTGTACGAAATGGGAATATCGGGCAAGTTAATTCGTATAATAAAACACTTCTATGAATCAGCACACTTAAAAATAGAATTACAAAACATCTTATCTAATCTGATACGGATAACACAAGGAGTATTACAAGGGGACACATTAAGTCCACTTTTATTTATACTATTCATAAATGACCTGGAAGACTTTCTTAGAGCCAAAGGCTTTGAGGGATTAAACATAGATGGTCTGCATGATCTACTGCTGTTGGCATTCGCGGACGATTTGGTAATCTTCGGTAAATCACCCGCAGACGTTCAAAAAAAATTAGATGCGTTATTAGAATACTGTAAATTAAATTGTATGGAAGTAAATATCAATAAAAGTAAAATAGTTATAATTCATAAAGGTCGCACACCACGGAAATATAATCAATTTAAATATAACAATTTGGAAATAGAAGTCACTAACAAATTTGAATACTTGGGTGTAATGTTTTCCTCCTCGGGAAAATTTGGGGAAGCAGCAAAAAACGCTTATAAAAAAGGTATAATAGCAACCCAGAAAGTAACTAGTATTCTATGTAATGGAAAATCAAATAAGTGGGCAGAAAAAGAACATCTTCTCAATGCTATAACCAGAGCCACACTTGTATGGGGCAGAAACATGGGCATTACAAGAGGAAAACGTCCACGTAATACTCCAAATGTTATGATCAGATTAGAAACGGGTACCACCCACATATCACTACAAATTTGGAAAAAAGCGTTAAATTGGTGGTTCAAAATACTTAAAATGCCTGATTCTAGAATTACGAAACAATTGTACAACCGTCTAAGAAACTTAGACAAATCAACAATTAATAAACCAGAATACAATTGGTGCACAATTTTAAAAAACTTTCTTAACAAAGTAGGTTATGGCAATATTTGGGAAAACCAAGAAATAAATAAAGGTTTAATAACTGAAATAGTAAAAGAATATCAAAAAATATTACATAATAAAGATCTAGAAAGCTGTACGGAATTAAGGTATAGTACAATGTACAAATCTTTGAAAAGTAATAATTCAACAGAAACATATTTAACATTAGACTTAAATATAAAAAAAATAAGAGTCCTAGCCCAAATCAGACTATCATACAAAAGAACTATTAAAATTTGTTTTAACAATATTACATACATAATAAATACCGAAGAATTATGCACCATGTGTAATAGTCAGAAACCAGAGAATATCTTCCATTTCTTTATTGGTTGCCCGATCTTTGCTCCTCACCGAAGCAAATTCCTTTCAAAATATATACCTAACATAAAGGAAAATAATATTTACTTGCTTTTTGACAAACTAGATATCGAAAAAGTTAATAATATATTTTATTACACCATAAACTCTTTAATGACACGAAGCCACCAATTAAACGAATAAAATCAAACTGCATTTAAGAAATTATAAATAAATGGTAAAATAGAAAACAGGGTCCACTATGTATACAAAATTTGTAAACATGTTATGTGCAAAGACAGTGTAATTATATAGAAAGTTGTAATTGTTCACTATATTATTATTACTCAGACAATCCGATGTACTTATATTGTATGAATTTTTCAAGACAATAAATCTTTATATATATATAATCTTTCAAATATTCTTTTGTACACAATACCAAATCTCAATTACTATTTAATTATAGGACATAATGGAAATTTTTAAACCAATATCACATTCCAACATTCACAAAATTAAACAAACATGCATAAACAATTTCCGCAATAATAATTTTAAATATATTTATTGCAGATTCCTATCAAAATTACATATCTTATCAAAAGTAAGTAAGTAAGTAAGTACCTTGTTTGCTGAAATCTAACCTAGATTCTTAAGCAAGAGACTTTTATCTCAATGTTGTATTTTAATTTAATTTATGCTTTTGGTTTAATTCATCGCTTTTCTCAAATTCAAGCTGTATCCAAAATTGCTGATTTTTTTTATAAGAGGAATATAAATATCGCTGCCTCTCTAGAATAATGACACAATCCAAAAAAACGACCATTTTTAGTTAATAATAAAGATCAACTGCATTTTATTTGTATTTTATCAAGAATAAGGTCATTTACCATTACTTCAAAGTTTTTCTATGAGATAGCGCTAATGTCGTTTTTCTTTATTACCAAATTTATTAGTATTCCATCGCGAATAATGTTTCATATCCAGTTGTGACACAACCTTCGAACAGTGTGTTTGCTTGTGTGCAAGAATAACGTCACATAAAACAATGACATATTTTAAAATGTGACACTATTCTTGATAGAAAGTGAATTATATCATTTTTATTACCTTCGGCAATATTGACATGTAGATGTGTCACTGTTCGTGAAATAAATAATAAATATTTTATGTCATATGTTGAAACACGTCATTATTTATGATAATATATTATGATAAAGAAACAGCTATTTATTTACAAATAAATTTTCTGCAAATATGACATTGTTCGTGAAAAAATACAAAAATAGTTTTTGTTGCGTTTTAAAATATGTCATTATTTATGATAAAAATGGTCAAATAACGGTAATTTATTTTTCCAAAATCAAGCTTTTAGAGATTGTAAATAATATTGTGACAAAAGTTACTTAAATATTTGCTAATCTAAATATACTAAATATGATGAATTTTACTTGTAGGCCTTAAAATGGAGCACTCTCGAGCTAGGGTAATGCTGGAATTAGCAAAAGCCAAAGATGTTCTTCCAGCAATATTAAACAGACAATACTATGAACAGGTGCCAGATCAACGGGAAATCCTCAATCCTGAATTTCATAATAATAGTGAGAACTTATTGCACAAATTCAAAGAGGGCGAATCTTTCATAAGCACAATGAATGAAGACGTGCTAAAAGAAACCAAAGAAAAAGAAACATCTATTGATACCAATATGTTACAAGTTACGACAGAAAATAAGGCCAATCAAAGTCTTTCATATACTCAAGAAGAAAGCTCGCAAGAATGTAATGACAATGATGCCCTTGATGACTATTCATCATGCGACAGTATACAGGATCCACCTAACTTCCCTTCGGGATCATCCAATTCTTCCTCAGAATCATCTGAAGCCCTAAAGAAAATCAACATTCCAATAGAATTAATTAACAATCGTCAAAGAAAAATAATTACTTCGATATCGGATATTCAAACTCGATGTAACATAGAAGAAAACGGATATAGATATAAATATATGTATATATATATATATATATATATATATATATATATATATATATATATATATATACTAGCGAAGGCTCAGCTATGCTGAGCTTCACTAGGCCTCCGGCATCAATGAAGTATTTACAGTTAACGTCTAATTTCATTTCTGTACACCAGCTCTCGACGAGACCTTTCATATGATACCAAACACGACATACTTGTGACAAATTTTCCAAAATAAAAAAAACAAAAGCCGATCGACCTGGCCAATTTTTGTTATTTCAGTATGGCTGCCCTACTTGAGTGCTTTCATTTGATACCAAACACGGCATACTTCTAACAGTTTTTCACAAAAAAACAAAAGCCGATCGA
The DNA here is from genome assembly GCA_035578165.1 of Stenolophus ochropezus. NCBI lineage: Eukaryota > Metazoa > Arthropoda > Insecta > Coleoptera > Carabidae > Stenolophus > Stenolophus ochropezus. The sequence goes on from JAQOWZ010000017.1 coordinate 29,788,464, forward strand.
AAATTTTGTGATTTTTAGGCTATAAACCTTAATTACAAGTTCATTTTTGTTAAAAAAAGGATTAATTAAAATAGGCTTTGTGGTTGATATAATCAAAATTAAAATTTTATAAAATTTGATTACACTTTCTTCTATTATCTTACTCAAAATTTTCACTTCATTTTAGACTATTGCATTTAACGAACAAACCTTTTGAATGGATAATTTTGGGGAACAAATTATAATAATTTGAAGAAGAATTTATAATATTTACCGACATACCTTCTTAATAAAACAGTTATTATTCAACAAAGTACATTACTTGCTTCACTTGAAAGTAATTTTGGTTACATTTGAGGAAGTTACTACAAGTCTTTTAGTTGATATAATTAAATGTGTTGTTTGTAATCCTTAATGGGATATATGACCTAATTTATTTTCTTCCATTTTATGGTTCTGTACAAAAAATAAAATACCCGTATTTTTTTAAATAATTATTTTGATAATTCCGGAGAAAAACAATAATAAAATTTTGGAGAGGGGATTTGTGACGTCACGTAGGAAACTTTGAGGATTTGAATTCATTCGAAAAAAATCATTTATCATGGAATAATGTACATTTTGCAAATTACCCCGGTTCCATTTTCAAACCAATGTACATATGTAACAACTAAACAGCCTTTGAAAATCATACGACATTGACAATGTTAACAGATGAGTACAGACATTTCAATGTCAACCAAATTTGATTCCATGTTTTCTAGCTGTTGTAAATAAAAGTTGAATCCACAAAACATTATCATAACAAGAAGCGTAACCCAATGGATCAAGTGTGCAGCACGGAACTGCTGCCATCTGATGTTCTCGGGGTAGAGTTACTCTAAGCCTACTTGATCATTAAATTTTGTATATGTCACATAAACGTGGAGATATAATTAATAATGATGCCGATATAATAGTAAGATGGAAAGAATATTTCGAAAAACTATTAGAAGCGGAAAAAACAGACATAGAAATCACCCCACTGATTTTAAACGAAATACAGAACGACGGAGACACTATAACGATACAAGACATTAAAGAAGCAATCAAAAAAATAAAACTAGGTAAAGCTGCTGGATATGATGACATCAAACCCGAACAAATTAAATATATAGGAGACCAAGGTATAGAAATGCTACATGTAATATTTAACAAAATATGGAACGGGGATAATATACCAACTGACTGGGAGAAAACAGTAATTATGCCCATATATAAAAAGGAAGATAGCAGGAATTGCTCGAATTATAGAGGCATATCTCTACTAAGTATAGTACCTAAAGTTTACGAAACAATACTCACAACAAAACTACAACAGGAAATAGAACACAAACTAGAAGAATCGCAAAGCGCTTTTAGAAGAGGGTATTGCACTCAAGATCATATCTTTACCATCAGACAAATTATAGAAAGAACCATCAATTATAATAAAGAAATATATATATGCTTCATTGACATCGAGAAAGCATTTGACAAGGTAGACAGGAACTTACTGTGGAACTTCTTACAGAATTTGAAAGTGGGAGATAAATTAACAAGAGCCATACTAAATATGTACAAGAACACAAGGAACTATGTACGGACAGGGAACTACATATCAGGAGAATTTAAGACAAGCCAAGGACTAAAACAAGGGGGAAACCTAAGCCCACTCCTATTTATTCTGTACATGGACGAAATCACAAAGAGAGCAACAAAATTAACGAAGAAAACAACTGTAGGATACCTAAATCTCAACAAAGTAGAAATATCAGAACTCTTGTTTGCCGACGATATGGTTATATTTGGAAATACAGAACAAGCACTACAACGTAACATTAATACCTGGCATGAAAAACTTGCGAAAGCCAACATGACGATAAACATTGATAAAACAAAAGTAATGGTAATAGGTAAAGAAGAGAAATATGTAGATATAGCCATCCACGATAGGACAATACAGCAAGTACAAAGCTTTAAATATTTGGGAAGTATAATAGAGGCAAAAGGAAGCTTTGAAGAAGAAGTAATCAATAGAGTCCAAACAACAGCTAGAACATACCATCAGATAAAAACAACCTTTCTAAGGAATAAAAATTTAACAATTAAATCCAAACTGACCATTTATAAAACCATTCTTCTTCCCAGTTTATTGTACGGCAGTGAAACTTGGACAGTAAATCAAAGACAGAGTAGCAAAATCCAAACAATGGAAATGAAGTGTTTAAGAACAATCTTAGGAACAACCAGATTAGATAGAATAAGAAACGAGGATACAAGAAAACAACTTAAAGTAAAGTCGGTCAAACAACTTATAGAAGAGAAACAACTTAGCTGGCTCGGACACCTGATTAGATTACCACAGGGAAGAAATGTAAAAAATGTATGGAAATCCCGCACAACAGGAAAAAGAAGTAGAGGAAGACCTCAAAAAACATGGGACGACACTATAGAAGACATATTAGAAAAAAAGGAAACAACAACTAGAACAGCATTCCAACTGGCAAAGAATAAACTAGAATGGAAAAACTTTGTTAACAAGTAGAAATGGACGAAACCTCGACACCCCAAGGGTACCAGAGGAACCGACTATATATATACATAAACGTCAAATGCAGCTGTCAATTTTCATTTGTTCATTTATTACTACTGGATATTTTAATTTTAAATAAAAGATATACATTTGTTATCATTATATTTATTATTTATTTATTCATTTAAAATAAACATATATGATGAAAAATGTTCTCTTGGTGCCATTTGTCGAAGCGATGTTCTCTCATCAAAAGTTTTGGAGAGATATTCTCTCGGTGTCCTTTGTGGAAGATGTTCTCTCGGTGAAATTTGTCGAAATGATGTTCTCTCAGCAAAAGTATTGGAGAGATGTTCTCTCGGTGCCATTTGTGAAAGAGATGTTCTCTCGGTGAAATTTCTCGAAGCGATATTCTTTCTGCAAAAGTTTTGGAGAGATATTCTCTCGGTGTCATTTGTGGAAGTGATGTTTTCTCGACGAAATTTTTGGAGCGATGTTCTCTCAGCAAAAGTTTGGAGAGATGTTTTCAACTGTGATTAATGAACATGCAAGGAATTTTATTAACCTGTTTTACAATATTTTCTACCAATTGATTAGATACTATTTGACTTATATATTTTTTAGCATAATTCATTTTTGAAAGCTTGTTCTTCAATTTTATATTTTTTATTTTCTCTTGCCTATAAAATTTATATAATATTCTTTCTTTTCCAAATAAATTTGTAACACACAAAACTCTATTTTTATTTCTAGAATCACATGCCGAAACTGCGGTATTAGAAGGAATTTGATTTAAATTAATTTGACGTATAACGTTACACCTAGATCCTAATTCGGTTCTGGAAAACTCTATCCTATCATTGAGACATGACAGATCTGCATTTGTATCGGAGTTTAAAAGTGTCTGGGAGCCAGAATGAATGCATTTTTAGTTAACAGTGTTTCGATATGTTGTAAAAAGAATTAATATCAAAATGATCTTCACAAAGATAAGAATATGATAAATTTGTACCTGCTTTAATTTTACAAAATTTTATCCACACATCACAGCTTGTTTGATCGTGAAGAGGAAAATTAAAAAATGTTTATTCTGTGTGCCGCGGACATTCACACTTCTTTTATTTTTGCAGTTGGGGTATTTGCATCGGTACTTATATGCTGAACTCTAAATAAAAAAAATATTTTCTAAAACATAGATAAAAAATTTCCGAAAATATTACTTACGATGTTATCATTATAATTTTTTATATTATTGGCTTTGTGGTAATTATTTATGTTCACTGTTATACTTTTTTCTTTTTATTTTTCATTGTCAATTGACATTGTTTAATATTGTTTACCCAGTTAACTTAATTTTAAATTAAAATTAAAATCAGAAGTTACTAAATTTTCCCACACATATGAAAGCATTGGAATATAAGTAGTTCAAAAATTAAAAAGGCATCCTATAATTCAAACTACTTTCATAAATATTCATATTTAACGATATATTAATTAAATAAAATTTAAGGTTTTTTGGAAAATGCATTAAGATTGCCTTGATAAATAAAACAAATTTTTGAATAAATTATCTATCAACACTTTTGACTCATCGGTAAATTATTATTTTATTTAAAATTATTGTATTCTTGTATTAAAAATTACTATAACTTTGTTTATAAATTTAATTACTATATAATAATTTTTTTGTATTAATAAATCTATATTTTTAAATAATATATAAACATAATTTTTATAGGTTTAACTATATCGTTTAAACCATTCTTTGTAAAATTTGTTTCTGTGTATATCAGAGAAAATTAATATTTTTAAGTTTAAAAAAATCACATAGATGGCACTAATTATGAATATTATTACATCTTCTAAGGAAGAAATCGATATAATTGTTCAACAATGAAATATTTTTATATTTAATTTTATATTGTGAGGTTAAGATTTACATTTGGCGCGAAACCCTAATTAGAATCTGAGTGCATGCATTTCGTATGGGAGTACATTTTCAATTCACGATATTAAAGCATTTTGGCGATTCTTAATTATAACATAGAGAATTTTTATGTAAAGTACAAATAGAATAATAAATTAAGAAAAATTTCATTTTGAAGAAAGTAGTATCACAAATAGTAACATATGTCGTTATTGGTGCAGCAGATTAAAAACGCCGAGTTAAAGTGGCAGGTTCAACTGAATACTAAGACAACTACGACATACGTTTTCAGAAATTTGCACCTACTGTTTAAATTGAAGTTTATTAAACAATATGTTTTTTGGGTGTGTATATTACATTAGAAGATAGATAAAACATTAGAGATTAGTATTTATACGGTTTAATAATTAGGATTTGCATTTTATAATACTTTCCAGCAGCTTAAAGATAGCATATTTTTATTCACATAAGAATAACATGGGCGCATAAATCGGTGGAGGCGAGTTAGGGTTTCAGTTTGAATTTGACGCCACAAAATGACTGTTACACTAATGCAATCTATTAAAACTTACTCAGAACAAACTGAATTAAATATTTCAATTAAAAGTCTTGAATCTTTAAAATTAATGTAGATAGAAACTTCTCATCTCTTTCTACGAATAATGAAATGGTAAACGGTAATATAAAGTAGGTGCTTTAAAAAGTGGTCTTTTGTGTAATATTTGTCGAATTTTTTGAGTTTAACGTTACTATTTTCATCGAATTCTAAATCATTTACAGCTGACTTCTTATTTTGTAAATCTACAATGATTTTTTTTTGACAGGAATAAGGACATTTTATTTCCAGAAGTTCAAATCCGTTTTTTGTTTTCAGAAAACCATCATCACTACATGCTACGTATGATTGGTTAGATAATACTACAACACAAGTCCAATTTCATGTATAATATATTAGTTGAAGCTTGAAATACTGATCTCGCTTCACTTTCGGTTTCCAAGCCATAACGCATAGCTTGATTACAATAAAAATTGTAGCCATTAATTCTTATCAACAACATTTTCATTATAATAATCATTGTCATATTTTCTCTGTATCAATCTTATTCTAATGGTACATATGTACATCTACACAATGAAAGAGTTCATTACAAAACATGTAGTATTATTGCGAATTTCTTCTTTCTACTCATTTTTTCTTTACACTTCCAGCCCTATTTAATTTGCTTTCAATTTCGCTAAAAATATAATACTTTATGCACTCGTTTCAGACAAAATTTCTTTGCTTATGTTTTAAAAATGTAAAAAGAATATCTAGAAAATTTCCAGACGTATTTAAATAGAATGATTTTATTGACACTTTATGATATTTTTCTAACTGGGCTTGTAAAGGCTTGTTCCAAATCATAGACTGATCAGTTTTGGACTGTATTTTAGAATTCTTATTTAAATGTGACTTCTCTACACAGTTATAATTGAAGGTAAAATTACAGAAATAACATATATGTAAACAAATACTTTGTTTCTTGCCGTAGTTTCTTTGGTACAAGTTGTTATATACAATAAATTGCTAGCTTCTTTACATTTCTTAATAAAATGAAGTCTCTTTATGATAATACAGCAAAATGAATATCTAGTCTTATTGATTTTAAATGCATAATACAGTCTAATCCTTATATTTTCAGCAATGTCAAAATGACAAGATAATTTGACAACTTTATTTTGGATGCGTTCAAACTTGTGTTAAGTGTAAATTTTAAAATTCAAAGACACTTGTTAATAAATTTAATTAGAAAATAAATATATTTATTTTAATAAAAATATTATAAATATAACTTAACAATTAACAATGGACCTTTAGGGTCCCGAAAATTTACATAAAAGGTAGCCAACAATCAAAGCCGGCCATTTTCTTTTAAATTTTCGAGAATCTAAAGGCTCATTTTCAAATGTTAAATATTTTTGGTTTCTAAAAAAATCTCTTTAAAATATATCTTATCATTTTAATAGGTACACTTCGTTTATGAAAATGAATTTTTAGATGTCAGATTGACAAATTTGAATTAAATAAAATAAGTAAAATATGTGAAATAATAATGTTCACTTTAAAATGACATATGTTTATAACTACATAATAATAACGAAAACTAACTGTGGGAACTTGCAGACCTTGCTCGCAACTTTCATCATCGCAAATTTTGGCATAAATAATCCATTTTTTAAAACTTTATGGTTATATATGAAAGAATATATTATATTTACTCTTTTTATAACATTATTTATAATAAAAATAGCTTTATTTAATTTCATTTGATTACACTCTAAGCCAGTAACCTAATATGACATCTGTAAGTGATAAAAATTAAAAATGTACTTAAAAATATTTGTATCATACCTTAAATTAATATATAACAATTTTCAAACATTCTTTTGCATTATTTCGTAGTAAAAATATGAATTTTCATGCAATCTATTCACAGTCACATTCGACTAAGAGCATATGTCATGAAACTTATTTCTAGATTAATATTTGGTTTCAGAAAGTGTGTATAGTTTGAAATATTAATGATAAATGAATAATTGGATAGATAATTTGTTTTTGTAAACGTTTTCATCTAAAAAATCATCTCGTTCCATAACAAAATACAATGGAATTTTTAAAAATCTAATCGTTGTTGTAATCAACTAATTTCATCGGAAATTTGATGAAAGAATACATAAAGAATGTATAAAATCCAGTTACTTACAGTTTAATATAATCCAGATACATAATTCAAAATAATTATTGTACCATAAATTGTTAAACATTTCTTCCAAGATGGTATGAAGGAAAAGATAGTCAGTATTTTTAAATAAATGTGTTTATGACTGAATACGAGTCGCCTTGTTTGATTTCCAGAATTTATTTTTTTGTCAATAGTGTTATTATCCGTAATTTTATGATATTTCTTTTCTATAAATTTATTCTTGTTTGGATAACTTACCAATTAAAAACTAGAACTGAAATGAAAACACATCTAAATACAGCCAAGGAAATATAAAATTACATACTTGCATTACAAAATGTAGTGTAATTTTACTTTTAAACTAATTTTACTACATATTTTTCCAAGCAAATACAAGACTTTCATTATGATTGTTTGATTATAACTGACGTTTTGACAAACGTCTTATGTCATGAAAATTTAAATATTGTAAATAAGGTTCAGTAGTGTTATTATCTATAAATGTACTCTTGTTTGGGTAACCAATAAAAATTATAACTGAAATAAAAATACATATAAATACAGCGAAACAAATTTAAAATTATATACTTACATCACAAAGTGTATTGTACATATTCTTTTAAACAAAGTTTACTTTATATTTCTGTATATTTATCTTTGAAAATATAAAACTTGTGTAACGAATTTTTTGGTTATAGACCAACGTCAGATGTCATAAAATTAAATATTTTAAATACACCACACTTAACATTCAGTGTACTTGTATATATTTCGCTCACTATTATAATGTGTAAAAATATAATTACATTTACAATATCTCTTTTCATTTTCAAAATAAATCAAATTAAAGTTTCATATTGAATTGTCAAAAATGACGGATGGCACAGTAATTCTGTTTTTAATTTAAACCTGGCATCTAGGAAATTTTTTTCAGTTTTGTTCCACTTTTTCATTTTGTCTTAGTTTTTGATTTTTTACACAAAAACTATGCACGGTAAAAATATGGGACACCCTAAAGCGATTGGTCCTCATAAATCCACATCTAATAAAATAATATTAAAATTATTACATGAATGGTTTGACCTGTACCCCTGAGCAAAGTTTTTGCGATGCTCGAGATGAATCCAAATATATATAGTGAATCTATCAAAATAGTATATGACTAGCGAATTCTCGGCTACGCCGAGCATTCCCTAGAGCTCCGCTGTCAGTGCAAAAAACAACTGCCAATCGACATGAAACAGTTTTTTCATACGTGCACGTCAGGCTTCACTGAGATCATTCATTAGATTCCAAACACGAATTTTGTTTGTTCTCCGGGAAAGTAAGTTTTTAAAAAGAATTAAAATTACAACGGGTCTAATCTACTTTCTTTATTCGTGTTAGAAGTACAAAAGACAAGATACATAACACGTACAGGCTGTTTTATAATGTACGTTATCTCTACAAGTAGGTTTCATGTTCATGTTAATAGTCGGCAGATTGTGTTTCTTAACTCCTCCGGCCTTAGATGAGAACTATGGGGTTTTAGCCACAAAGTTCGATGAAAATGACATATTTAGGGGTGCGGACGTTGAAGCCTCGATGTTCCTTGGCTGTAGTATTCTGGACTTCCTTCTTTTATTAACAAAATATAGTATTATACATACAAAACAAATAATTATGAAACAATACAAAACAATGGTAAAAATACTTATTCGACTATAATAAATGGGTTCATTATTTATTTCTTTTAAATTATTCTTATGTCTACTAATAAGGGACAATATGTGATCTGTGTCATCTAGGTTTACAGAATCTAATTTAAATGTTTTAAAATGTCTTTATCACTAAAATTGTTCGAAAGGGGTATATTGGGTAGATTAATGTTTTTGAAATTTGTTTTTTGGGACTGATATGTTTTGAGCACGGAATCTTTCACTTTCACTTCACATTCACTATTTAGTTCAAGGAGGTAGCTACCAAATAGAGGGATGTTGTCGACGTTTTTGCTGCATCTTTGGGTGGCTACGATGCTGTTCGGGGCGATGATGATCCATTGATGTCCTTCGATTTTTCGGATGGTGGTGTTTGGAATATTGACGGCTATTTGTTTGCAATTAGTGGAATTTTTTATGTAATTCAATAGTTGAACTTCGCATGGGGTGTCGGCATTTATTGTTGCTGTATGCGCCTCATAACACAGGAACTCTTCTGGGATAATTTCCTGGCATTTGGTCTCGAAGAATGCGTAAGCATGCTCATTGGAAGCAAGGAATTTATTTCGGGGTATAATATATTCTGATGTGGGGTTGGTAAAGGATAAAGATGATAGTAGGTGAAGCTTTCAGTTTCGACTATTGGAATTTCGATTAAAAATGTGATTTGATTATTTTTACTAAAACTTTTGATTTCGATAATTTTTTCGAATAAAAGAAGGTTTTCTAAAGATGGTTCAAATAGGAATTTATTGTCGTTTAAAAGTTTATTTATTTGGATAATTTCAGATAGTAAATCCTTTGGTTCAATGATTGAATTATGAAAAGTGTTAAGTTTCGAAAAGGAAATAGCCACTTCAATTTTTTCTAATAAATCGTAAATAATTTGTAGGCTAGTTATGTATTGAGTAAGGACGGTTTGGAGGAAAAAGCAATTAGCTGTTTCAACTCTTTTTATGTATGTACTATTTATGAATTTTTCTAATTCGTTAATTTTGAAATTAAGAGATTGTTGATTTTTTGAAAGAATTTTTACATCGTTGTCAAATTTTGATATTGAGGTTTGTAAGATAGTTATTTGATCATCCATTATAGTTTTAAATTTATTTTGATTGTTTGTCAGCCTTGATATAGCTTTATCGTATTTTTCAGCATCGTTTTGATCGAGATTGCCAGTTATGGCATTTATTACGGATCCGAGACCATCGATTATACCTCTCTTTTTTCTATGCGATAATGGGTTTAGTTGTTGAATTTGTAATGACACTTTATCTTCCAAAATTGTTGTAATTTGATAATTTTCTTTATTTTGTTTTGAGGTTTGAATTTCACGTTTTATTTTTGAGAAGGAATTACGTAAGTTATTATATTCACTTATGATATCTGTAATATCGTAAATTTGTACGAAAGTCCATTGATCTGTTTTAATCTGAGCATGTCCAAGTTTTAATGGTAACAGTCCGGGGTTGGTGTTCAGGTTGTGGAATTTTGGGATTTCGAGAGTTGCGGTGGTGATGATGAGGATAAGGGATCTGAAACAGGTGGTTGTCTCAGTTCTTTTATATGTATAATTTCTACCTTATTCTTTTTCTTTTCATTGCAAATTTCAACTTTATTTTTGTCCAAAAGTTTAGTTATTTTAAATGGTCCTAAAAATTTCAATGACTTTTTACTTCTATTTAAAGGATTTTGTTTATAAACGGTTTGTCCTATTTTAAAAACGTAATTTGTATCACCGTGGGTGTTATGTTTCGTTATTATCTTCTTTTTATCGGAATGTAGTTTATCAGAGACTTCTTGATAAACATGTTTTAATTTGTCTTTATGATTCTGAATGTAATCGTTGTAAAAAGAATTAGGAAGGAATATTTCGTTTGGATTTCTGGAATTTGTGTGTCCGAATGCTAATTCAAAGGGGGGGGGGGGGGGGGTGTAATTTGTAGCGCTGTGAATAGAGTTATTGTAACCAATTATTGCATATTGCATTTGATCAGTGTTATCGTCCGGATACATTTCTTTTAGAATTCTTAGATGTTCAATTATTGTTGAATGAAATCGTTCTACAATGGAATTTGATTCGTGATGTAAAGGGGTGGTAAAATGGACATTAATTTTATGCAATTTTAAAAGTTCTTTGGTTGTGTTGTTATTGAACTCTTTACCGTTATCCAAAATTAAATTTTCGGGTATGCCAAATGAAGCAAAATATTTTATTAAAGCATTACTAGTATGAATAGCAGTTTTTCCTTCTATGAAAATAGCTTGTGCGAATTTTGTAAAGGCATCTACAAGAGTAAGATAATTTTTATTATCAAACATAAAGATATCTACGTGTATTATCTGAAAAAGTCGTGCGGCTGTTTCAGTCAGCATGAGCGGGACATATGTTTTTTCCTAGCATATTTCGCTCTTTGACAAATTTCACATGCGTTTATAAAATTTGTTATTGTTGTTTTCATATGTTTCCAATAATAATTTCTTTTAAGATATTTCAAAATTTAATTAATGCGTCTATGGTTAGTACTACCTTCGTGATGGTTTTTTATAAGTAAAATTTGTTCTTCTTTGTCAGTTACAGGGTTCGTGAAGTTAGCAACCACCGGAAAGCACAAACGATGAAATTTATGCCAAACGTTTGTGCTTCGTTTGTGCTCAATTGTGTCCGTAAATAAAACTCAGCAACCCTTACCGTTCGTAAGTAATAAACAATTTAAATGTGGTTGCCAACTTCACGCCTAGCAACCACTTCTGAAGCACAAACAATGAAACATATACCAATTGTTTGTGCTTCGTTTGTGCTCAATTGTGCCCCATTATAAAACTCAGCAACCCTTACCGTTCATAAGTAATAAACAATTTAAATGTGGTTGCCAACTTCACGCCTAGCAACCACCTGTGAAGCACAAACAATGAAACATATACCAAACGTTTGTGCTTCATTTGTGCTTAATTGTGCCCCTATATAAAACTCTGCAACCCTTGCTGTTCGTAAGTAATAAACAATTTAAATGTAGTTGCCAACTTCACGCCCACCAACCACCTGTAAAGCACAAACGATGAAACATATACCAAACGTTTGTGCTTCGTTTGTGCTCAATTGTGCCCCTATATAAAACTCAGCAACCCTTACCGTTCGTAAGTAATAAACAATTTAAATGTGGTTGCCAACTTCACGCCCAGCAACCACCTGTAAAGCACAAACGATGAAACATATACCAAACGTTTGTGCTTCGTTTGTGCTCAATTGTGCCCCTATATAAAAAACAGAAATCCTTACCGTTCGTAAGTAATACACAATTTAAATGTGGTTGCCAACTTCACGCCTAGCAACCACCTGTGAAGCACAAACAATGAAACATATACCAAACGTTTGTGCTTCATTTGTGCTCAATTGTGCCCCTATATAAAACTCAGCAACCCTTGCCATTCGTAAGTAATAAACATTTTAAATGTGGTTGCCAACTACACGCCTAGCAACTACCTGTGAAGCACAAACGATAAAACATATACCAAACGTTTGTGCTTCGTTTGTGCTCAATTGTGCCCCTATATAAAACTCAGCAACCCTTACCGTTCGTAAGTAATAAACAATTTAAATGTGGTTGCCAACTTCACGAACACCAACCACCTGTAAAGCACAAACGATGAAACATATACCAAACGTTTGTGCTTCGTTTGTGCTCAATTGTGCCCCTATATAAAAAACAGAAATCCTTACCGTTCGTAAGTAATACACAATTAAAATGTGGTTGCCAACTTCACGCCTAGCAACCACCTGTGAAGCACAAACAATGAAACATATACCAAACGTTTGTGCTTCATTTGTGCTCAATTGTGCCCCTATATAAAACTCAGCAACCCTTGCCGTTCGTAAGTAATAAACATTTTAAATGTGGTTGCCAACTACACGCCTAGCAACCACCTGTGAAGCACAAACGATAAAAAGTATATTAAACGTTTGTGCTTCGTTTGTGCTCAATTGTGCCCCTATACAAAACTCAGCAACCCTTACCGTTCGTAAGTAATATACAATTTAAATGTGGTTGCCAACTTCACGCCCAGCAACCACCTGTAAAGCACAAACGATGAAACATATACCAAACGTTTGTGCTTCGTTTGTGCTCAATTGTGCCCCTATATAAAAAACAGAAATCCTTACTGTTCGTAAGTAATACACAATTTAAATGTGGTTGCCAACTTCACGCCTAGCAACCACCTGTGAAGCACAAACAATGAGACATATACCAAACGTTTGTGCTTCATTTGTGCTCAATTGTGCCCCTATATAAAACTCAGCAACCCTTGCCATTCGTAAGTAATAAACATTTTAAATGTGGTTGCCAACTACACGCCTAGCAACCACCTGTGAAGCACAAACGATAAAAAGTATATTAAACGTTTGTGCTTCGTTTGTGCTCAATTATGCCCCTATATAAAACTCAGCAACCCTTACCGTTCGTAAGTAATAAACAATTTAAATGTGGTTGCCAACTTCACGCCCAGCAACCACCTGTAAAGCACAAACGATGAAACATATACCAAACGTTTGTGCTTCGTTTGTGCTCAATTGTGCCCTTATATAAAAAACAGAAATCCTTACCGTTCGTAAGTAATACACAATTTAAATGTGGTTGCCAACTTCACGCCTAGCAACCACCTGTGAAGCACAAACGATAAAACATATACCAAACGTTTGTGCTTCGTTTGTGCTCAATTGTGCCTCTATATAAAACTCAGCAACCCTTACCGTTCGTAAGTAATAAACAATTTAAATGTGGTTGCCAACTTCACGCCCACCAACCACCTGTAAAGCACAAACGATGAAACATATACCAAACGTTTGTGCTTCGTTTGTGCTCAATCTTGCCCCTATATAAAACTCAGCAACCCTTGCCGTTCGTTAGTAATAAACATTTTAAATGTGGTTGCCAACTACACGTCTAGCTACCACCTGTGAAGCACAAAGAATGAAACATATACCAAACTTTTGTGCTTCGTTTGTGCTCAATTGTGCCCCTATATAAAACTCAGCAACTCTTACCGTTCGTAAGTAATAAACAATTTAAATGTAGTTGCCACCTTCCTGCTCAGCGTACATTTATGAATTTCAAATTTAGAAATATGTGCCAAACGTTTGTACTTCCAAAATGTGCATAAAGAACTCAACCACCCCTATTGTTCGTACGGAATGTAATATTGAAACTCTGATGTAGCCAGCACATTACTATAATCAAGATTAACCTTTTTACAAGTAGCCTAGTCAATAGAAGCAAAAAAGGCTTTGCCATGTAGAGAGTCGGGAAGAATTTATATTTGGCAATTTTGTTCATTTTGAGCCCTAATGAAATTCTGAAATTTGTAAAAATGGGAAAAGGCCACTAGCACCCCTATCGTGAATAAAGGCGATAAAAATCTAGTTATTTGATAATATCTCGTTTCCGCAACTTTGCAAAGTAATAATATATTATACAAATGGCTGAGAATAAAATATCCTCCAAGTTTTGTATTTTTGTTTAGATTAACTGTTAACGAGTTCTGGCAGAGGACAATTGAGCCTATATTTGTAATTCGCAACAATCCTTGAATTCTCATTACTATTTACTGTTCGTTATTGTTATTATATATCATTATTTATGTAAAAATAGTAATAATATATGTTAGCCAGTAGCCAGTACAGTTGTGTGATCGTGTTGTGTCTTGTTTGATCGACTAGATAAGCAACATAACAATAACAAAATTTAAAATTTTGAATATTATAGTATTCTATATTTCTAATTTTTCAGATTTTTTTCTATTTCCAAAAATTTGTTGCCTAAAATAGATATAAAAATAGCCATTTTGCCTACCTATTTTTTATAATTGTAGAGCCTAAAAATCCGGTCTCTAGTAATAATAAATAAAAAATACATTGTATAATATAGTCATATACACAGTGTTCATTTTAAGTAGAACACCATTTCTATCTTAAGAACTATAAGAAATAGGTACGAAGTTAAAGTACCTAGGAAACAATTCCTATATCACAAGACTATTAAAATGAGCTCAATAATTTTTTATCAAACTAATGGTTCTAAGATATGAGAAACAATATTACTGCCTAAATTAATATAATTATAACTAAAGTAAGTAAACCTAGAAATTTAATATTTTTATAAAATGCAATTATTTAAAATTTAACATGGTAACCGCCTATGTCACCTTTTCGTAGGACACACGGTATGTTATATTACGTAAAATTTTTAAGTTCTTTGTATTGTAATTCTGAAAATAATATACACGCAAACGCATACAGACAAACAATGTTCATGTGTTTCTCTCCTTGCCTATCTTATACATTAAAAATCTGTTAAACTATTTCTTTTTCCTCTTCTTTAGAGGTTAGTTGTTGTTATATCTCTCCAAAAGCCTTAATTTTCGTAATTTTCCCCTGCCAGACCTTTGTCAATTGTCATTCATTGCTTCGGTTATACACATATGTATATTCAATGGCAATAGTGGTTTTCCTCTTGTTATTATTCTTGGTTTTTATTGTAATTTTAAACTTTAAAGCAACATTTTTTATATAACAATTACATACATTGGTTTAGCTATATCTGTTTGCTATCGAAATTTACGAGTATTTTTTCTCTTTTGACTGTACCATTTGAAATTTCTATGTACCCATGCGCACGTGAAAATAAATAAGCGAATGTTTGGGACATGTACACTCTCCGTAAAAGCATATTCTAAACTTGTGTGACTCGCTGCTATCTTCGTTGTCAAGATTTATAAATGACCCATGGATGTCAATGTAGTATTTGTATATTAGGTCAGTACACAGTAAAAGACAAAGCTTAAGGCAGTTAATGTATTTTAGTATGCATGTTGTGTTCACAAAATTACATTAGATGTAATAATAAAAACATAATAAGTAACATGGACATAAACATAGGGTAGAACATAAAACATAAATGAGGAGCCTTAGCGAAATTTTGTTCCCGATAGAGGTACTGCTATGTTAAAAATTGTGACGGTAAAAATAAACATCATTTTAAAATTTTCAATGGAACAAAGATACTTATGGATAAATGATTTTAGCACAAATAGTATTTATTTAATAAAGAGGATGTTATTTTGATTTTTTTTTGTCGTATTTCAATAAATTATCTACATACATTAATCAAAATAAAAATTGATTAGAACATACTTTGCAAAAATTTTGAATTTAATTGTTTTTTGTCCTTTATGGATTGCACTCGTTCTCTTTTTAAGTTTATTACTTTTCATTTTTCATATTCAAACACAATTAAATTTACTAAATATTGTTACGAGCCAGAATAAAAAAGAATAATGTTTCATATTTCAACATTTTCAAATGTTTTGCCGCAAAACCTTATACACACTGCGTAAAATTGCTTGTACTTCTTCTTTTTCTTCATATAATTTTCATCGTGAGAGTCGTACTTGAGTAACTTGCTCGGTTATGCCATCCACTTTTAGCTTTGCGCTAAGTTCCCATTAAAGTGCCGAGTATGTCATAGCAATGTATTTAGTTTAGAACATGCTTGTACAAGTAGAAAACCTCTTCAAAATATTTGCTCATTGCTCTACTATGCGTGCACAGGTATTTCAAATGGTACGGTTAAAAAGAAAATGACAACAAATACCCCACTAAACCCTCTTCCTCAGTCCTACACTATGGACCTTTAATTCCTGTATGTTTTAAACTAAAAATTATCCTTATTTTGTTTACGTGACATTTTATAATGAATCGAAAATATTTCATATGGTAATTTTTTTCTTTTGACTGTACCATTTGAAATTTCTGTGCGCGCATGCGAGCTTTGTAGGTAAATGACCTGATTATTTATTATACGTATTTATAAGATCCTAGGTCATTTACCTACAAAGCTCGCATGCGCGCACAGAAATTTCAATGGTAAAAATAATAAATGAGTGCAATCCATAAAGGACAAAAAAACAATTAAATTCAAAATTTTTGCAGAGTATGTCCTAATCAATGTTATGAATATATTTTAATGATGTAGAGTAGCTAAAATAAAAGTCTGAAATAATTGCAATCAATATAATTAATTAAATAATTGTACACTCTGATACGAAAATAACAATAAATATATAATACGCCAATAACGTCTTCTACTTTGGAACACCCTGAAAAGGAAAGTCAAAGAGTAAGCTAATGCTTAGTGAAACACATTGCACACAACTATATATCACTCGCACACACAACAACACTCACACTCAACAACAAACCAGTTAAGACGGGTAAAATTGAAAAGGATACTCCTCGAAAGGAGTGTCACATATCGAATCCACGATATGCCGGCTACCGAATCCACGGTAGCAGAACACTCGAAATCCATCGAGCAACTTGACATCTCCCACAGTGAGTTATACCAAGGCTTCAGGAGTATGAGTGAAAGCCGAGTACAAACTCATACTCCACCTCCCCACCGAGATGCAAGCGAAACTAAGGCACCTGTTCTAGCAGGGCACCGTTGGCACCAGGGTACCCTGGTGCGTCGCGCCTCGGCTTCACCCTCCTGTCAATGCAGTGTTAACGGGTTTACGCGCCGCGGATAGGGATAGGATAAAATCAAGATCACACTACAGTAAATATACTGTCTCACACTCAGTAACTCATAAGTATTGTGTCTCACCTATTGAACCAAACATCTCTGACACTTATCTCACGACTGCCAATAGAGTACTGATTCAAATAAACAATAACTGCATGTTATAAACTCTGTGTTATCAAACACATTGTAACTAATTAATTCAATTAAGAAAGATTGGGAGTGAAGTAAGTTGTTATCTAATGCTTGTAAATAATTACCCTCTAACAGTTCGGCCATCCTGAAAAACTCTCGCCCTCGAGAAGTTAATTTTCAATTCCATGAACATCATCATCTGACGCAGAGTGTCATTTTCTGAATTAATCGTCAAATCTTTTACTAGTACCCATCGTTTCATGTTGTCCATTGCTATTACGTTTTTGTATCCGCATCTCATGCTCCTATTTGATCCATTCATTTCCACAACTTAGATATATTCGTTTGAATAAACCTTCTCTATTTTAAATGGTCCAGCATAATGTAGTAATATTTTTTTTTTTTACTGTTTCTCTCTATCACTGTATATTATTTCTTTACAAAAACAAGATCTCCGCAACTGAATGATCTTGTGGAGCTTTTCATTTTATGTTAAATCAAACTGCTTGTTTTTGTTGAACGTTTTCTATTTTCTCAGCTACCTCGTGTCGCGTTTCTGCTATATCGATTATTACTGCTCTGAATTTTCTTCGTCAGCCTTGAGTCATTTTGTGCTCTTGGGCGGTAACCGTACAATAATTCGCTAGGCGTTTTTCCGGTTCCTGCGCAATTAGTATTGTTAAAGTTGTCAGAAGTATGTCGTGCAGGGAATAATGTGTAGTTATGCCCTTTGGGGGTCTCATATTTTTACTGTGAGTGGTTATTGTGTAAAAAAATAAAAACTATGCAAAACTAATAACTTGAAACAATGGATCCCAGTTGCCATGTCTAAATTCAAGAAGAGTCACGCTGTCATCCGTCACTTTTGACAACCTGTCTATGAACTTTAAACGATTATAACTTTTTTTAGAACAATGATATTAAAGAAGTAAATACAGTATCAAGTATATTAGTCTTGAGCAGGTGTTACAACTAATTTAAGTTTAAAACATAACGTATTTAATTAATATAAATTTTGACGTTTCCAATGTCAAAAGTTAATGTTGCCAGATGTGTGTTAAAGTAACTAAATTAAAACCGAATATTCCTAAACACTTTGCTGTGTTTGATATCAAAAGAAAAAAACCATAAGGGCCGGTTTTGAAATGACAAAAAAAAATGTCACGTCGATCTGCATTTGTTTTGCGCAAAAAGTTGTTACAAGTAGATTGTCCTTGGATTTTAATGAAACGACACAATGTGGAATGGAGTGCACGAATGACAAAAATATTCTACGTCGATTAGAATTTGTTTTTTGCAAAATGTTATCAGAAATATGTGTTTTGTATCGAATGAAAAGTCTCGGTGAGGGCTGGTGTACAAAAAAGAAAATTTTCCATGTTGATCGGCTTTTGTTTTATGCAAAAAGTTAATAGACGTATGTCGTGTTTGGTATCTAATGAAAGGTCTCGGCGAGGGCTCGCGTAGAGATTTGACAAAAATGATCTATGTCGATCGGCTTTTGTTTTTTGCAAAAAGTAGTATAAAGTATATCATGTTTGGTCTCAAATAAAAGGTCTTGTTGAGGGCTCGCGTGCAGAACTGACAAAAACGGTCTATGTTGATCGGCTTTTGTTTGATGCAAAAAGTTAATAGAAGTATGTCGTGTTTGGTATCTAATGAAAGGTCTCGTTGAGGGCTGAAATGCAAAATTGACAAAAATGTTCTATGTCGATCGGCTTTTGTTTTTTGCAAAAAGTTGTCAGAAATATGTCGTGTTTGGTATCGAATGAAAGGTCTTGGGGAGGGCTCGCGTAGATAATTCACAAAAATGATCTACGTCGATCTGCTTTTGTTTTATGCAAAAAATTCTCAAAAGTATGTCGAGTTTGGTCTCAAATGATAGGTCTCGTTGAAGGCTAGCGTGCAAAATTGACAGAAATGTTCCATTTCGATCGGCTTTTGTTTTCTGCAAAAAGTTCTTAAAAGTATGTCGAGTTTGGTCTCAAATGAAAGGTCTCGTTGAGGGATAGCGTGCAGAATTGACAAAAATGTTCCATGTCGATCGGCTTTTGTTTTTTGCAAAAAGTTGTCAGAAATATGTCGTGTTTGGTATCGAATGAAAGGTCTTGGCGAGGGCTCGCGTAGAGAATTGACAAAAATGATCTATGTCGATCTGCTATTGTTTTACGCAAAAAAATCTCAAAAGTACGTCGAGTTTGGTCTCAAATGAAAGGTCTCGTTGAGGGCGAGCGTGCAGAATTGACAGAAATGTTCCATTTCCATCGGCTTTTGTTTTCTGCAAAAAGTTCTTAAAAGTATGTCGAGTTTGGTCTCAAATGAAACGTCTTGTAGAGGGATAGCGTGTAGAATTGACAAAAATGTGCTATGTCGATCGGTTTTTGTTTTTTGCAAAAAGTTGTCAGAAGTGTATGGTGTTTGGTATCAAATGAAAGGTTTCAATGAGGGCTGGTGCGCAGAATTAACAAAAATTGTCAATGTCGATCGGCTTTTGTTTTTTGCAAAAGGTTGTCACAAGTATATAGTGTTTGGTATCAAATGAAAAGTCTTGGTGTGGGCTAGCGTACAGATATGATAAAAATGTTTCATGTCGATCGACTTTTGTTTTATGTAGAAAGTTGTCAGAAGTGTGTCGTGTTTGGTATCAAATGAAAGGTCTCGGTGAGGGCTGGGGTACATAAATGACAAAAATGTTTCATGCCGAACGGCTTTTGTTCTTTGCAAAAAATTATTGGAAGTATATCGTGTTTGCAATCTAATGAAAGGTCTTGGAGAGGCCTGAAGTGCAAATATGAAATAATTGTTTCATGTCGATCGGCATTTGTTTTTTGCACTGACAGCGGAGCTCTAGGGAATGCTCGGCGTAGCCGAGAATTTGCTAGTCCTATATACTAAAAGGCATGTGTCGTGATGTTTATTTATTTTCATCACGACGATCGCCAAATTTTGTGGACAGCCTAACTGCCTGAACCATTAAAGAGATTGTTGCAATTTTTTTTTTAAGTTGCAGGGAATAATGTGTAGTTGTGCCTTTTAGGGGTCTCATATTTTTACTGTGAGTGGTTCTTGTGTAAAAAAATAAAAACTGTGCAAAATTAATAACTTGAAACAATGGATCCTAGTAGCCATGTCTAAATTTAAGAAGAGTCACGCTGTTATCTGTCACTTTTGACAATCTGTCTATGAACTTTAAACGATTGTAACTTCTTATAGAACATTGATATTAAAAAAGTAAATACAGTATCATATATAATAGTCTTGAGCAAAGGTGTTACAACTAATTTAAGTTTAAAACATAACGTATTTAATTAATATAAATTTTGACGTTTCCAATGTCAAAAGTCAATGTTGCCAAATGTGTGATGAAGTAACTAAATTAAAACCAAATATTCCTAAAGTAACTTCTCTGAAGACGGTGACAGTTTTATTAGGATTGACAATATTAATTTATAAATTTAATAATTAACTACTATTTTTTAATACAAACAGTGTTGCCAAATTATGAAGTAGGTAACAAAATAAAAATCAAATATTTCTAAATAAAATAAATTGAACACTTTGCTGTGATATCAAAAGAAAGAAAACCATAAGGGCCGGTTTTAAAATAACAAAAAAATGTGTCATGTCGATCTGCATTTGTTTTGCGCAAAAAGTTGTTAGAAGTATATTTTCCTTGGGTTTTAATGAAACGACATAATGTGGACTGGTGTGCACGAATGACAAAAATATTCTACGTCGATTAGAATTTGTTTTTTACAAAATGTTGTCAGAAATATTTTGTGTTTGGAAAAAGTTGTGAGAAGTATGTAGTGTTTAGTATCAAATGAAAAGGCTCGATAAGGGCTTTTGCTTTTTACAAAACTTTCTCAAATGTACGTCGAGTTTGGTCTCAAATGAAAGGTCTCATTGAGAGCTAGCGAGGAGAATTGACAAAACTGTTCCATTCCGATCGGCTTTTGTTTTGTGCAAAACGTTCTCAAAGGTATGTCGAGTTTGGTCTCAAATGAAACGTCGCGTTGAGGGCTAGCGTGCAGAATTGACAAAAATGATCCATTTAGATCGGCTTTTGTTTTCTGCAAAAATTTCTCATAAGTATGTCGAGTTTGGTATCAAACAAAACGTCTAGCTGAGGGATAGACTGCAGAATTGACAAAAATGCGCCATGTCAATCGCCTTTTGTTTTTTTTGCAAAAAGTTGTCAGAAGTGTGTGGTGTTTGATCTCAAATAAAAGGTTTCATTGACGGCTAGCTTACAGAATTGACAAAAATATTCCATGCCGATCGGCTTTTGTTTTTCGCAAATAGTTGTCAGAACTATGTGGTATTTGGTCTCAAATGAAAGGTTTCATTGAGGGCTAGCGTGCAGAATTGACAAAAATATTCCATGCCGATCGGCTTTTGTTTTTCGCAAATAGTTGTCAGAAGTATGTGGTGTTTGGTATCAAAATAAAGGACTTGATAAAGGTTTCGTGAAAAATTAATAAAATTGCTTATTGTTGACCGGCTTTTGTTTTTTGTGAAAAGTTTTCAGAAATATGTCGAGTTTGGTCTCAAATGAAAGGTTTCATTGAGAGCTAGCTTGCAGAATTGACAAAAATATTCCATGCCGATCGACTTCTGTTTTTCGCAAATAGTTGTCAGAACTATGTGGTATTTGGTCTCAAATGAAAGGTTTCATTGAGGGCTAGCGTGCAGAATTGACAAAAATATTCCATGCCGATCGGCTTTTGTTTTTCGCAAATAGTTGTCAGAAGTATGTGGTGTTTGGTATCAAAATAAAGGACTTGATAAGGGTTTCGTAAAAAAATTAACAAAATTGCTTATTGTTGACCGGCGTTTGTTTTTTGTGAAAAGTTTTCAGAAATATGTCGAGTTTGGTCTCAAATGAAAGGTCTCGTTGAGGGCTAGCATGCAGAATAGATAAAAGTGTTCCATTTCGATCTGCTTTTCTTTTTACAAAAAGTTGTCAGAAGTTTATAGTGTTTGGTATCAGATGAAAGTTCTCGGTGGTGTGGGCTAGCCTGTAGAAATTGCAAATATGTTCCATGTCGATTGACTTTTGTTTTATGCAAAAAAAATGTCAGAATTATGTTGTGTTTGGTATCAAATGAAAGGTCTCGGTGATGGCTGGCGTGCATAATTGAGAAAAATGTTTCAGGTCGACCGGCTTTTGTTTTTTCAAAAAGTTATTACATGCATATCATGTTTGGAATCTAATGAAAGGTATTGGTGAGGGCTGACATGCAGATATGAAAAAACCGTTTTATGTCGATTGGCATTTATTTTTTTTGTACTGACAGCGGAGCTCTAGGGAATGCTCGGCGTAGCCGAGAATTCGCTAGTACAAATACTACATTGACATCCATGGGTCATTTATAAATCTTGAAAACGAAGATAGCAGCGAGTCACACAAGTTTAGAATATGCTTTTACGGAGAGTGTACATGTCCCAAACATTCGCTTATTTATTTTCACGTGCGCATGCGTACATAGAAATTTCAAATGGTACAGTCAAAACAGAAAAAATACTCATAAATTTCGATAGCAAACAGATATAGCTAAACCGATGTATGTAATTGTTATATAAAAAACGTTGCTTTAAAGTTTAAAATTACAATAAAAACAAAGAATAATAAGAAGAGGAAAACCACTATTGCCATTGAATATACATATGTGTATAACCGAAGCAATGAATAAGAATTGGCAAAGGTCTGGCAGGGGAAAATTACGAAAATATATTTTCAGAATTACAATACAAAGAACTTAAAAATTTAATTAAAAACTCCTAATTTTACGTAATATAACATACCGTGTGTCCTACGAAAAGGTGACATAGGCGGTTACCATGTTAAATTTTAAATAATTGCATTTTATAAAAATATTAAATTTCTAGGTTTACTTACTTTAGTTATAATTATATTAATTTAGGCAGTAATCTTGTTTCTCATATCTTGGAACCATTAGTTTGATAAAAAATTATTGAGCTCATTTTAATAGTCTTGTGATATAGGAATTGTTTCCTAGGCACTTTAACTTCGTATTTCTTGTAGTTCTTAAGATAGAAATGGTGTTCTACTTAAAATGAACACTGTGTATATGACTATATTATACAATGTATTTTTTATTTATTTTTACTAGAGACCGGATTTTTAGGCTCTACAATTATAAAAAATGGGTAGGCAAAATGGCTATTTTTATATCTATTTTAGGAAACAAATTTTTGGAAATAGAAAAAAAATTTGAACAATGCATGAAAAATTAGAAATATAGAATACTATAATAATCAAAATTTTAAATTTTATTATTTTGATGTTGCTTATCTAATCGATCAAACAAGACACAACACGATCACACAACTGTACTGACTACTGGCTAACATATATTATTACTATTTTTACATAAATAATGATATACAGGGTGATTTCTAACGTTCGGACGAAACTGATAGGGCAACTAGAGGGGACTAAAATATAGTTTTTTTTACAATAAACTTTTGATCAAAATCGAATAACAAGAAAGATACAATGGTTTAAAGTTCTTATAAACTAACGTCCACGTATTGAGTACCGCTGAGCTTACTGTATTCATTTATCGATTTGGAAATCGTTCCAAATACATACGTCGTGCGCGTTCAGCGTTTCCTTCAGCAGCTTCATACACCATAATCATGTCTACGTATTCTTCGTTAGTGAAATGAACAATTTCAGTAGAATTAATGACATAACAAATAACCTATTTAATTTTTGACGTTTAAGTTATTTCGACGTACCTACATACATGATTAGATTAAATAAATCAGCGGTTCTCAATAAACGAACACCTATGACCGAATATTTTAAAGAACAATTTAAATAGCCATATCTTTCATCTTATAAAAATTTTAATAAAATTTTAACTGAACTTTGTTTAATTAACTGTCAAATATTCTAAATTTGAATTCAAAACGTAAGTTATTACCGTATTTTATAAAAAAATGCTTAAGTTTATAAGAACTTTAAACCGTTGTATCTTTCTTCTTATTCGATTATGATCAAAAGTTTATTGTAAAAAAAAACTATATTTTGGTCCCCTCTAGTTGCCCTATCACTTTCGTTCGTACGTTAGAAATCATCCTGTATAATAACAATATCGAACAGTAAATAGTAATGAGAATTCAAGGATTGTTGCGAATTACAAATATAGGCTCAATTA
This sequence comes from Stenolophus ochropezus, assembly GCA_035578165.1. Classification (NCBI taxonomy): domain Eukaryota; kingdom Metazoa; phylum Arthropoda; class Insecta; order Coleoptera; family Carabidae; genus Stenolophus; species Stenolophus ochropezus. The sequence goes on from JAQOWZ010000017.1 coordinate 29,813,245, forward strand.
TCCTCTGCCAGAACTCGTTAACTGTTAATCTAAACAAAAATACAAAACTTGGAGGATATTTTGTTCTCTGTCATTTTGTATAATATATTATTACTTTGCAAAGTTGCGGAAACGAGATATTATCAAGGGGCTATTTCCCATTTTTACAAATTTTAGAATTTCATTAGGGCTCAAAATGAACAAAATTGCCAATTATAAATTCTTCCCGACTTTTTACATGGCAAAACCTTTTTTGCTTCTACTGACCAAGCTACTTGTAAAAAGGTTAATCTTTTATATAGGGGCACAATTGAGCACAAACGAAGCACAAACGTTTGGTATATGTTTCATTGTTTGTGCTTCACAGGTGGTTGCTAGGCGTGAAGTTGGCAACCACATTTAAATTGTTTATTACTTACGAACGGTAAGGGTTGCTGAGTTTTATATAGGAGCACAATTGAGCACAAACGAAGCACAAACGTTTCGTATATGTTTCATCGATTGTGCTTCACAAGCGGTTGCTAGGCGTGAAGTTGGCAACCATATTTAAATTGTTTATTACTTACGAATGGTGAGGGTTGCTGAGTTTTCTATAGGGGCACAATTGACCACAAACGAAACACAAACGTTTGGTATATGTTTCATTGTTTGTGCTTCACAGGTGGTTGCTAGGCGTGAAGTTGGCAACCACATTTAAATTGCTTATTACTTACGAACGGTAAGGTTTGCTGGGTTTTATATAGGGGCACAATTGAGCACAAACGAAGCACAAACGTTTGGTATATGTTTCATTGTTTGTGCTTCACAGGTGGTTGCTAGGCGTGAAGTTGGCAACCACATTTAAATTGTATATTACTTACGAACGGTAAGGGTTGCTAAGTTTTATATAGGAGCACAATTGAACACAAACGAAGCACAAACGTTTCGTATATGTTTCATCGTTTGTGCTTCACAAGTGGTTGCTAGGCGTGAAGTTGGCAACCACATTTAAATTGTTTATTACTTACGAACGGTAAGGGTTGCTGAGTTTACTATAGGGGCACAATTGACCACGAACGAAGCACAAACGTTTGGTATATGTTTCATTGTTTGTGCTTCACAGGTGGTTGCTAGGCGTGAAATTGGCAACCACATTTAAATTGTATATTACTTACGAACGGTAAGGTTTGCTGGGTTTTATATAGGGGCACAATTGAGCACAAACGAAGCACAAACGTTTGGTATATGTTTCATTGTCTGTGCTTTCCGGTGGTTGCTAACTTCACGGACCCTCAGTTACAGTGTTAATAATTTTAGTGCATTTAATTAATTTCGGACCTTTCATTTAAAATTTATTTAAATAGACTTTTGAAAAATCGCGGAAAAGTTTATCAGTGTGAAAATAAAAATGATAAATATTTTTTGAGTCAGTATAGTCTCTTAAGAATTCAAATATAAATTGGTGATTATTTTGTTCCGGTAATTTGATTTTAATAATTTTTTGATGTTCGTAATTGTTATGTGTAATAGAAGGATTGTTATATATATGAGGAAAAACGTGGATCTGATTCGTTTTGTTATTTATAATTTCGTCTAATATTGTTATGCCGGTGTTTGTATTGTCATTCTCAGTGGAGTGTTGTATAATAGATTCAGAGTCTGTGTCTACGCCTATGTCTTCGTTATCAATATTTTGTTGAGGATTAATATTTGTAGTGTTTGGAGGTTTGATTTAGATGTTGGATAAGATTTTGATTTTTGGTTTAGTCGGTTTACTAGTGGAAGGTTGGGGATGCAATTCATTTTTGTCGGGTGTAAAATTTTCAGCAAGGTTTCTAAAATATTCGATAATGTCGTTATTAATTTCGCCGGGATTATTAATTGTGGATTCTGTTTCAATGGCATTTAATTTTATTCTAGAAAGACAGTCTGCGTTGGTATTAAATTTTCCTTTTTTGTATTGTATGTCATAGTCGTATTCTTCTAACTTTAATCGCCATCTAACAAGTTTAGAATTTAGTTCTTTAATATTAAATAACCAAGTAAGAGGTCGGTGGTCAGTCATTATTGTGAACTTTCTACCATAAAGATAGGGACGGAAATGCTTACAAGCCCAAACTATCGCTAATAGTTCTTCTTCGATAGCGGAGTTGCGTGTCTCAGTATCATTCAAAGTTCTAGATGCATAAGCTATAGGTTTGTCACGTGAAATTTCGCCTTGCGAAAGGACGGCACCTATCGCGAAATCGCTGGCGTCTGTCGTTAGTACAAAAGGTTTTTCAAAATCAGGGTACTGTAATATGGGATCGATTGTAAGTAGTTCTTTACATGTATTAAAACTGTCTATGAATTCTTTGTCGTGAATAATTTTGGCGTCTTTTTTCAAACATTTGGTCATGGGTTTCGTTATTTTTGCAAAGTCTTTGATGAAACGTCTATAGTAACCTAGTAATCCTAAAAAGCTTTTAATTTCTTTTGGTGTTCGAGGTATGGGGAAATTTTTGATTGCCGAAATTTTATCTGGGTTAGGTTTTACACCATCTGAGGTAATTACATGTCCTAAATATTGAACGGTTTTTTGAAGAAATTCGCTTTTGTCAAGTTGAATTTTGAAGTTACTGATTCGTAAACGATTAAATACTGATTTTAGTCTTTCAATATGCTCCTGAAGGGATGAACTAAAAATAATGATATCATCGAGATATACTAAACATGTTTCGTGCTGAAGGCCGCGAAGAACATTGTCCATAACTCGTTGGAAGGTTGATGGGGCGTTTTTTAAACCGAATGGCATGCGTTTAAATTCATAATGCCCGCCTTCTACAGAAAATGCAGTTTTTTGAATATCATTAGGATCTACTTCTATCTGATGGAAGCCGCTAGCTAGGTCTAAAGTCGAAAAGTAAGTTGCTTTGCCAAGTTTGTCTATTATGTCAGAAATGTTTGGTAATGGGTACTTGTCGTCAATGGTTTGTTCGTTCAATTTTCGGTAGTCTATAACTACGCGCCACTTCTTCTTTCCAGAAGCGTCGAGTTTCTTCGGCACTATCCAGATAGGACTGGACCAAGGGGATACGCTGTCTTGTATTATACCTTGCTCAAGCATTTTATTAATTTGAGACTTGACTTCGTTTTTGTGAATTTCGGGGAATCGATATGATTTTACATGAATTGGTGTATCGTCTTTCAATTTAAATTTGTGTGTTATTTCGTTCGAAAAACTCAAAGGTGTTTTCTCGCAATAAAATATATCTCTATATTCAAAACATAATTTTCTAATTGATTCTTTTTCTTCTTTATTACAATGATCTATTCTAATATTTTTTAAATTTTGTTTTAAAAGATTATCGTATTCTATATCGGGTTCTTCATCAATTTCCATTTTTTCAACAAAATTAATTTCGATAGGGTCTAAAGGTTCAATTTCTAATGGTTCTAATATGTTTATCTGAACAGGGTTCTCATTAATATTTGTTAATGTAGTTATAGCAAAATTGTGTAAAACGTTTACAACTGCTTTTGGCATTTGTACGCCATTTTTAAAATTTGTATGGTTTAAAATTCCTATACCGTTTCTCATTTTAACAGGTAATTTTACTACAAATGATGTTCGAGGTGGTACAATAATGGAATGTGAAAGGGCTGAATTATTATGGACTTTTCTTTCGTTGTCGGGATTGAAAATTATGGGTATTACGGCATATGGTGTTGTTAGTTGTTTGTTTGTGACGTTTACATTTGCGTTTAATTGTCTTAAAAGATCAACACCGATGAGGCCATCGTATTTGTTATTGAATTTAAACAAATAGAATTTATGAGTTTCGGGAATATTAAAAGTTTCGAAAATAGGTATTTCTGCAACTTCATTGTGGTATGATACATTATGTGCTGTTTGAATATTAAAATTTTGATTATAAATGTAATTTGGATAAAATGTGTATGCTAATTCCGGATTTATTAAACTTTTAGTGCTACCAGTATCTATAAAAAAATTGGCATTTAATTCGGGGATATATATGTGGGGCAAATTTGCTTTTATTGTGTTTAGTTGTACTACGTCTGATTGTTGGCATTGTTGGTCATAGGAAAATTTACATTTGATTCAGCATTGTTGATAACGGGTTCTTCATACGTGATGTTATCATCATTGTTGTAATAGGAATCGTCGTAAGTTAAAGTGTGTGAATAGTAATAATACGTGTCATATTCATAGTCTACGGGATTGTTCTCATAGGTTTCATATTCGGTGTTATAGGATATGTCTTGGGAAGTTTGGGGTGATTGTTCGGTGTCAGACTGGATATTCTGATTAAATAATTGGGTTGATGTGAATGTTTTTTGAGGGTTACTTCTTCTGGAATGGATTGATGAGGTGTCCATCGGTTCGGGTTTAAATGGTTGGGGTTGATTTGGACTTGTAAAATTTTGTTGGAAATTAGGACGGAAGGTATTTTGTTGTATATTTGGGCGTGAGAAATTTTGTGGGAAATTTACTGGTCTCGGGATATGTTGAAATGTAGGTGGACGCATTTGGATTTGTGGTTGTCTTTGTGCATAATGCACGGGTCTGTAATTGGGTTAAGTAGTATTTTGGAAAGGCTTCATTTTTGGAGGTAAATGTAATGTAGGACGTTGTTGAGGGATTTGGTAATTTGGTGTAGGAATTGGATTTGGTCGGTATTGGTAATTTTGACTATAATTGGACGTTATTTGTTGTCTGGCTGGTAAAATTCTATGATCGGGTTTAAAATTTGATTGTGAGTTTATTGAACTTTGCCTCTGTGTAGAATAGAGGAAATTTTCTTCTTCAATAACTAAACTCATCGCTTTCTCTAAACTGTCAGGGTTCCGTAATCTGATGTTTGTTTGTATGTTTGGTGGTAAGCCGCGAATAAATGTTTTTAATGCTAAATCGTTATAATTTTCTTGTTTTATCTATCTTTCTTCAGCAGTAATTTCGAAACTATTTAATTTAGACATAATTAAGCTACGTGAATCTTGACATCTCATACCAAAATTATAGGGTGGTTCATTTTTATTTGGACGAAGAGATATCAAATCCTGAACTAGACAATCAATGTTTCTTTGATCTCCAAAACTTAATCTTAAAGCATTTTTTACTTCCTCCCATGTACTGAGTTCTGTACGGGATCCAATTAAAATAAGAGCTCTGCCTGTTAATTTTCCTAATATTTACAAGGAAATTATTTAATGTTATATTTGTATGAGTTCCAAAAGTATTAATTAAATTTTGACAAGAATCAAGAAATATATTTAATGTGTGGGGATTGCCTTCATAGTGTGGAATCGAATCTACATACAATTTTAAGAGTTGGTAATTGACTGGGGCTGTTATTTGGGGTTGAACTTGGGTAGGTGGTGGGGACATTTCTGTATCTGTGTCTCCCAAATTAAATTGAGTTAGTATTTCAGATAAGTTTAGGATGTCGTTATTAGACATAAATATTTCGATTGTGGCTTATTTTAAATTATTTTTATTCTAGTTGAAACTGTTGCTAAGGTATGTGGGAATAGTTTTCTATAGGATATGAGCTTTGTTTGTACTTACATAAATATTTCTATTTTCATTCTTCTTAACCTAATGCCTATAGGTTTGGACGATTTTTGTTCCTCTCCCAGGTCTTCCTAGTCTAAGGTCTGGCTACGGCGATGCTGTCCTTCACCAGGTCTGGCTTTGGCGATGCTGTCCTCCACCAGGGCGTTGTATTTTCTTCTCTCTCAAGACTCGTCTCCCGATTTCGGCTGCTGGGCTCGTGGTAAACCGATATGCGCTTGATTTTCACTCCCGTACCGAAATGTGATACTCGATTAACTGTTGAGACAGAAATTACTCGTTCGATACGAATAATTTCGAGTATCCTACCGACTGCACCAATTTTGTTTGTTCTCCGGGAAAGTAAGTTTTTAAAAAGAATTAAAATTACAACGGGTCTAATCTACGTTCTTTATTCGTGTTAGAAGTACAAAAGACAAGATACATAACATGTACAGGCTGTTTTATAATGTACGTTATCTCTACAAGTAGGTTTCATGTTCATGTTGATAGTCGGCAGATTGTGTTTCTTAACTCACGATATACTTCTAATAACTTTTTGCATAAAACAAAAGTTTATCGACATGGAACATTTTTGTCATTTCTGCACGCTAGCCCACAATGAGACCTTTCATTTGATACCAAAAACAACATACTTCTGACATTTTTTTCCATAAAACAAAAGTCAATCGACATGGAACCTTTTTGCAATTTCTACAGGCTAGCCGACACCGAGATCTTTCATTTGATACCAAACAGTATAAACTTCTGACAACTTTTTGTAAAAAGAAAAGCAGATCGACACGGAACATTTTTGTCAATTCTGCATGCTAGCCCTCAACAAGACCTTTCATTTAAGACCAAACTCGACATATTTCTGAGAAATTTTCACAAAAAACAAAAGCCGATCAACATTGCGCAATTTTGTTAATTTTTCACGCAAACCCTCATCGAGACCTTTATTTTGATACCAAACACCACATACTTCTAACAACTATTGGCGAAAAACAAAAGCCCAGTGGCATGGAACATTTTTGTCAACTCTGCACGCTAGCCCTCAACGAAACCTTTCATTTGAGACCAAACACCACACACTTCTGACAACTTTTTGCAAAAAACAAAAGCCGATTGACATGGCACATTTTTGTCAATTCTGCACGCTACCCCTCAACCTGACGTTTTGTTTGAGACCAAACTCGACATACTTTTGATAACTTCTTGCAGAAAATAAAAGCTGACAGGAATGGAACATTTTTGTCAATTCTGCACGCTAGCCCTCAACGAGACTTTTCATTTGAGACGATTGACATGATCAAAAGCAAGTGATAATTACGGGACCACCAATTTTCTTTAAAATCAACTAAACTATATGTCTAGGAAGAAAATTTTAAATTTATGTTCATGGACATGCGAATTTTTATTATACCGTATTTTTATTTTAGTAATTTGATTAAACTCAAAACCATGCAGATAATGAAGAAGATAATAATAAATAATGAATGTAAGGTATATTTGAAGTATTGACATCAAATTGATTGTACAAAAAAATAATAACAATAAACGCCTGTGGAAGCAAATGTTAATATTTAAAACTAGGAAATAAAATTTAAGAACTTCGCAGTTTTGCAATAGCCAATCATACTATTAAAACTACTTTTAATAAAATATAATGACGATGATGAAACTAATAAACATGTGTTGTAAGGTATATTATTTATTTATAACAATTTCAAAGCGGCACGCGAGACCGTTTAGAAAATAAATAATAATAACTTACCACTTGCTCTGGTTTGAGACTGCCTCGATCCTAATTTTTTTTTATTATTTATAATTATTATTTATATCATACCTTGAAAAAAATTATTCAAAGATGAATTTAACTAATTTCCATACATTCTTTTTTATTATATCTTAGCAAAATTTGTATTTTCATACAATACATTAAGTTTGACAGCGTAACTGTCATTACTTGATACAATAAGTATGAAGTCAGTTAAAGAATGTATAGAAATTTATTATTTTGAAAATAATTATCTATTTTATAAATATAAATAATGTGAAATAACTTACCGAAATTTATAAACTGATACATTTTTATATTGCTAAAAAACATTATTATATTCATGTTTTTCTGTTGCTATGTTCATTTATATATTTATGAACCTGAATTATATATGTATTTTCTACAACTATTTATAAATAATATATTTTTTATTATAAATATCAATGCAAATGATTATGAAAGTATAATATATACAATTTGAATAGTTATTTTGAAATTTAAGTGCTACGGTGGCGCCATCTGTTGAGGTATATATGAACTACTCATACATAACTGAAAAATCATAAGAAGAAAAGATTTAAATAATATGTTTAACCCAATTTTATGTATTTTTATTATATCTTAACAATATTTGTATTTTCATACAATAAGGCTCGGGCACATACGTCATCAAACATGGTGCTGAACAGCTGATTGGTAGGCAAGAGCAGCGTTGTTTGCATATGATTTTCATTGAAGTAACACCTGTTTAGCTGTTAGTGTCTTTTTTTAAGTTATGGATATGTTGAGTAAATATTTAACTACTCATAAAAATGAAGCGAAGAAACGTTATTTAGAAAAAATATCATTATTAAATAATGTGGATCCGTACACGATTGCTAAAAATAATTTGGTAACGGATGTGAAGAATTTATCTCAAATAACATATTATGATATATATAATAGTGAAAAAAACTGTATACAAAAATGAAGAATTCAAAGCGTATAAAGATTTAGATGCATATAAGTTTTTTAAATGTGGATGGATCATTTTCTAACTGTCCTGTAAATCTGTTGCTTAAATCCAAGCTTGTCGTCTTCTTTTTTTTTAATTCATTTTCCTGTCATCTACTATCGCTTCCTTTCAGAATTCGAAAAAATGAAATTTTATATCTACCCGATCTGCTACCACAACCAACAACGCAGCAGCTTATCGGCATTTTTTATTTTCTTAGTATATTCATAATATAAAACTATTACAAAACCTTTAAATCAAGATAAAATACTTCCTCAATTAATGAAATTATGTTTTTTATATAAATAAAATAAGTAGCGTTCTTAAATTAACAGATAAACATTCATTCCGATTCATTCACTCTGATCTGTCATACGCTTGCCACCAAGAATGTTACTACCGATCAGCTGTTTGCCTCCATATTGTGACGTCATCTGCCCGAGCCTTATATATTCAGGTTGACAGAACTTAAATGTCATCACTTGACACAATAAGTATGAAGTCAGTTAAAGAATGTATAAAAATTTATTATTTTGAAAATAATTATCTATTTTATAAATATGAATAATGTGAAATAACTTACCGAAATTTATAAACTGATACATTTTTATATTGCCAAAAAAAATTATTTTATTCATGTTTTTCTGTTGCTATATTCATTTATATATTTATGAACCTGAATTATATATGTATTTATCTACAACTATTTATAAATAATATATTTTTTATTATAAATATCAATACAAATGATTATAAAAGTATAATAAATACAATTTGAATAGTTATTTTGAAATTTAAGTGCTACGGTGGCGCCATCTGTTGAGGTATATATGAACTACTCACACTCATAGATTAAGGAAATATATTTGTAGAAGATTGGATATCTACCTTATCATCTGTGAAAACAATTTATAGCGCCCCTTAGGATCGGCTTTGGGAACTAAATTTGACAAGTGAGGTAACGGCCGGTAATGTCGATCCTCACATTCCAAATTATTTTTTTTTGTTTGACATTTATTCCTTTATATTGTAATTTATGCAATATTTGTCATGAAAAGATGTTTTAGTAACGTCATTATGAACACAATAAATAATATAATTTTAAAACTTTATTTTAAAATATACATGTTATTTTGGGGTGTTTATATTTTATTCGCCAATATTTTTGCCACGGATCAAACACTCCGATTGACGCTCGAGCAGGGACGTTATTAAAAACACAAAACCACAACACATGATGACGGAAACCAAGGGGGCACAGGCTAGCTAGGTCTACGATCTCAGCAAAGACGATCTTCAACAAGAACTCATACGGTTTGGTCTAAATACCGAGGGCACAGTTTCCAAATTAAGCGTATAAAACACAACTTTCATCAAAAAAGCTACTATAAACTCACCACAAAAAAATCTGGTGTGTCCAACACAATACTTCCCGCCACTGTAGTAGTAGTTTGTTATTGCAGTTCAGAATATTTTTAATTCATTTCATACCTAAAATTTCCTTCATAAAATTTGTATAACCAATATGACAGCTATTTTTGACGTTACTAAAACCGGAACCGAACTTATTTTGATTCACGCATGAAATACATTCCTAATATACTTCTTCCATCTTTTTAAATATTACAATAAAATTACTTCATTTTTACTTATTTTATCTTTTACACTTACTTACATCAAATTTGACACCATATGTCAAATTTTGTGAACATATGAATAACTCATCTGTTTTATCGAAATTACTCAGCCTAAACGATATGTAAAATTATCATAATTTATGTATATTTTTTCTATCTAGCTAGAAGTCATATATAAACGTAATTATGCAGATCGGTAGAAAATTAAAAAAATCTTTGAATTTATAATAACGAAATTTGCGAAATGGTATTTAGAGGTATTTTTTAGGAAAAACGGTTTAAAGCTTCAAGTAAAGTACTACTTCCGGTTAACCAATTGTAGTCAAAATCTAATCAGTTCATCATATTTGAATATAAGTCATAAATACCAAATATTATATTTTTTACATGTCTCGTATTGGAGTTATCGTGGACGAAAAATCGTCACAGACACACAGACACACGCACACACAGACATACAGACATCACGTTAAAAATAGTAAATTCGTATTGTAGAGACCCTAATTCGTGCTCATATGTTGAAAACTCGTACTCGAGAAATCTGACCAAAAACAATACCTCCCTTCTATATATTGATAGGCGGGAGGTAAAATTATAGTCTTCTCATCAAATATTTTACATTGATTACAAATCAAAATTTCAGAATTTTGAAAAATGTAATCTCTGTTGTAATCAGATGTTTTCATCAGAAATGTTAAGAAATGCGTAAAGAAAGAGTAAAATGCAATTAATAAAAGTTTAATAAGTTCCAGATACATCATTTATTTATATAATAATTATTGTACATTAAATTGTTAAACAATTCCCTCCAAAACTGTATGAAATAAAGGCTTGGCAGTTTTTCCACGTAATCAGACAAAATCTATAGTCTAACTATTTAAAATATGTATAAATTAGATTTAAAAGTATTTATACATAAGGGAAGAATACTGTACAGTATGAATTTACCTTTGTAAGTGTTTGAATAGTAATCAAATATAATTTTTTAAACGTCAGATTGTAAATTGATTTTGAAATGCAGTTTTCTTGATTAAATAATCCATTCTGGAATATTCTTTAGTTTGCATTTAATAAAGAATATGTTTTACCATTACTTATTTTTATAATTATTGCCCAATAGATTGTTTTAATTTATTAGAAAATCCATGTTAGTGTATCTGAGTACGTGTAGGTTATAGTCTCATGTAAAAAATTAAATAATTAACTATTAATATATAAATATTTATATTCTATATAAAAGTACCTGTATTAGATATGATTTCTTATTAAATTTCGTACAATATTTCATTATCCATTTTAGTAAATATGACATTTTTCACTTAGTTAATTCGTTCGTGTCTCCAACTCAAGTGTCAAATGCACCATTTTTGTTAAATTTTATAATATTGTGCATTTTTTCGGGTTTCATTTTCAAGGATACGTTATAATAATGATTTTCATCCAACGAATTGCCTTATTATAGAAAACGCATTTCTCGATTAATATTTGGTTTCAGAAAGTGTTTATTGTTTGAAATATCAATGATAAATGAATAATTGGATAGATATTTTGTTTTTATAAACGTTTTTATTTAAAAAATCATTTCATGCCATAACAAAATACAATAGAATTTTTAAAAATCAAATAGTTGTTGTAATCTACTACTTTCATCTGAAATTTGATGAAAGAATACATAAAGAATGTATAAAATGCAGTTACTTACAGTTTATTATAATCCAGATACATAATTCAAAATAATTATTGTACAATAAATTATTAAACATTTCTTCCAAGTGGGTATGAAGGAAAGGTTTGTCAGTATTTTTAAATAAATGTGTTTATGACTGAATACGACGCGCCTTGATTGATTTCCAGAATATTTTTTTTGTCAGTAGTGTTATTATCCGTAATATTATGTTATTTCTTTTCTATAAATATATTCTTGTTTGGATATCTTAACCAATTAAAAACTATAACTGAAATGAAAACACATATCTGAATACAGCCAAGAATATATAAAATTACATACTTACATTACAGAACGTAGTGTAATATTAATTTTAAACTAATTTTACTATATAATTCTCCAAGCTAATACAAGACTTGCATTATGATTGTTTGATTATATTGTAAATAAGGTTTGCCGTAAATTATTATGTACAATGCACTTTTATAATAATCAATTACACTTCAGTAGTGTTATTATCAGTAATTTTATGTTATTTCTCTTCTATAAATGTACTCTTGTTTGGGTAACCAATTAAAAATTATAACTGAAATGAAAATACATATTTAAATACAGCGAAACAAATTTAAAATGATATACTTACATCACAAAGTGTATTGTACATATTCTTTTAAATATAGTTTACTTTATATTTCTGTATATTTCCCTTTGAAAATATAAAACTTGTGCCACGAATTTTTTAATTGACTGACCAAACGTCAAATGTCATAAAATTAAATATTTCAAATACACCACACTCAACATTCAGTGTATTTGTATATATTTCGCTCACTATTATAATGTGTAAAAATATAATTACCTTTACAATATCTCTTTTCATTTTCAAAATAAATCAATTAAAAGTTTCATATTGAATTGTCAAAAATGAGGGATGGCACAGTAATTCTTTTTAAATTTAAACCTGGCATCTAGGATATTTTTTTCAGTTTTGTTCCAGTTTTCCTTTTTCGCTTAGTTTTTGATTTTTTACACAAAAACTATGCACGGTAAAAATATGGGATACCCAAAAGCGATTGGTCCTCATTAAACCGCATCTAATAAAATAATATTAAAATTATTACATGAATGGTTTGACCTGTACCCGTGAGCAAAGTTTTTGCGATGCTCGAGATGAATCCAAATATAGATATACAGGGTGTTTGGCGGAAGGCTGGCACCCAGAATATTTTGTTCATTTTAAAAGATACAAGAAAATGTTAAGGACCAAATCTATCAAAATAGTATATGATTGCGACGATCACTTGGGCCGGTGCGTGATGTTATTGGTCCGTGATGTCGTGGGTTCTCTTACAGGATGTCGGTTCTTCTCGGGCGCCAATCTGCGGATCCTGTGAGAAAAGTGACGTGTGCCACGGGAGCTCTAGGTCGGCCGGGCCAAGGTTTAGCACAGACAGACAAAAGTAAGTTAAATATTTTATTGTACTAAAAATTACTACACCTAGTTGTACTGAGCCGTAGGAAGTGAGAAAAATGACAAACTAACCGCGGTTCTTCTCAGCCGTCGACGGAGTTCGCGGTAGGAGCCACCAACGGGGTTTCTCCGACAACTACGGAACGTAGAGCAGTGAAAAAAACTACTAAGTCAACAAGCGGATCTGCCCAGCAGCCGTAGGAGTACGCGGTGGAAACCACGAACGGAACTTCCCCTCAGGCGTGGAATGCAGCGAGCTGAAGGCTTTGAGGAACGGCGGTGGTAGCCACCAACCTGTATCCTCTGATAGCAGCGGAATTCAAGAAAATACAAAAATAAACAAGAGACTTACAAAAAAGTCTCGATTCGGTACGGTACGGTGCGGATACGGACTGCTATTCTCCTCGCCTGGCTGTTAGACGTTATAGTCGTCGTAGACTGAGTCGTCGTAGACTGAGTCGTCGTAGACTGAGTCGTCGTAGACTGAGTCGTCATAGACTGAGTCGTCGTAGACTGAGTCGTCATAGACTGAGTCGTCGTAGACTGAAGAAATACGGCCCCGGCGGTCGTATTTATACCCGAAAATTAATTAAACCTGCAGCTACTGATTTTAAAGTGAGAAAGACTTACTTTTTGTATTGTTGTTTTCGTTCAATAAATTGATTTTTATTTTAAAAATTCGCAAAATCACTTCCCGTGGCTTTACAGAATTTTGTATTTGATTTAATCTGATTTTCATATTTTTAATAAAATGTAGCATGGGAATTCGGTCTCCCGAAACGTTGTGTTCGGGGTTGGCAGAACTGCGACCGTGCGCACGCGTTGGTTCAGCGGACATGTGTTTTTGTGAAAACTTTGGAAACTGTGAAAATAACAAGAAAAGATAAGAAAAAGTAAGAGCGGTAAGTGTTAACAAGTTTTTATTATTGTTTCCTTCAGTGCTGTGTTCGTAGGTGAAAGTTTTGCCCCACGTGGTCTTGAGGTTCTGTTCCATGCCATGTGCTTTCGCCAAAGTATTTCTCGGCGGCTCTTTGGGAATCCGGCAGACTGTTGCAGTTGTCGTGTCCTGAAGTTGTTTGAAGCGGTCGGCGGCTACTGGTTCGGACGGCGGGTTCGCTCTAACCTGATTTGCGGTTCGGACCTCGTGGAGTCGGTGTTCATGACTGTGGAGCAACGAGGAAGGCAGGTACGTGTTCATTGTGACGAGCACTTCGTCACAATATATATATATATATATATATATATATATATATATATATATATATATCTTAATTAAAGTCTTTATTCGACACAAAATCTATTATACGCCTTTTGTGGCGTCATTAATTTGTACTTAATATTTTTTGTCAGTTGCCATTAAATGAAAACTGTCCCTCGAACGAACTAATCTTACTCTTGTTTCTATACCATTAAGTAAACACTTTTCTTGATTAAATATATCAGCATGAATATGGCCTATCATGTCAACATCTTTACTGTTTCCAGTAAATTTTTGACGTTTCTCATATTCGGAATTAGCCCCTGCACGTGTGTTATTCATTTGTCCAGCGGTATCAGAATACCATAAAGTTGAAGTGAGAAGAGAGTTTTTAGCATCGTTGGCATAATTTAATAACGTTTTAATATACGTTCTATATGCATATGTGTTATTTCGTCGAGAAACAAGTTACTGATTTAAATAAATGTCAACTTGACTAAACATTGAATTAAGCCTGTTATTGATAGGTCCTACGATATTTATTTTAGCCAAAGCAGTGTTATCAGTCTTTATAATATTTGCTTTTATGTAAAGCATAGTTTGCGATAGATATAGGTAATCTTCCCCTTGCCCTGGTATAACAAATTCTATCGATCTGTCTTCGGTGATAGGAGACAATGGTTTATAGTTCACCCACTGGCCACTTTCAATACTTGTCTTTGTAGGTGGTATAGCAAATAAATCTAATTCTGTTTTAATACATTCGCAAGATTGAGTATGTAAGAATGCCATTTTTAATCAAATATATCTACGTGTCTAGAACGTCTTTTGTTCTTTACAGCAACAGGTCAAGTTTTAGAATCAGTACGGTTTTCAACTAGTCGCTTGTTTTTATAACCAGAACCACACATTAATTTTTCCATTTTATCTTCAGCTTTGCGTTTTAAATTAATCCTTGCTTCTGCAATACGTTTCTTGAATGATTCTTTGGGTGTTTTATTTTTGCTAAGATCCCGCAAGAAATTATTCCCTGTATTAAATGCTTCTTTAACAACGGCTGCGATACCTTTTCTTATTAATGGTAATATACTTTAAACTAATTTGATTCCCTTTATACAAAGCTCCAATTCTACTTCCTGCTTGTATATTACAATATTCTTGATAAGGACAAGTTTTCATGATGCTCGACGAAAAAGTGAATAGCGGGTAACCAAGTTGCAAGGATTATTTTAGAGAACACATCTTGTCATTTCATGTAACACTCTGTCAATGTTTTCATAATTTTTTGCAGGAATTTTTGCCTGTACAATTTTTACTACTACATTATCTTCTTTTTTTGATTCTATCTTAATTGTAACTTTGGTTTCTCTTTCATTAATATTGTAAATCGAGCAAGGAAAAATAAGTTCAGATAATGCTACCTCCCAAGATCCATTTAATTTTATTTTTTACAGTAGTTGTGTAGCATAACGGGTAATTTTATTACACAGGGTGTTTGGAGAAAGACCGGCACTTGGAATATTTTGAGAGATACAAGAAAATGTTAAGAAGAAAAATATAACTAGACAATGGGCTAATAAAATGATCGTAGGAATAATATTGTGTCACTTCCGGTTTTAACGGAAATATGTACAATTTTAATTCTAGCATAGGGAATCGGTATTTTATATATATTTTTTTCGAAATGTACATAAAATTAGCTTTACAATGATACCAAAATATCATTGTTTTACTTCAATCATTTCAAAATGGCAACACTTTATTTTTAAAATATTTACTAATAAAAATTCATTAAAAAATACACAGCTATTTGAGATTTCGTTACCTGAAACCAAACAAATAATGTAAAAAAATATTAGATCTACCTTTCCTGACGATGTAATGGCGGAATTTGTTATATATGTGACAAATTGTGCAGAAAATGACGGAGGCCATTTTTAATATTTTTAATTTTAATTTTGTTTGTTATATTTAGTAAGAGTTTTTGTATTGTGTTGATTGTTATAAGGTATTTTAAACATATTTTTTTTCGTTAATTACCTATAGTTGTAAGTACATAAATATGAAAATAAATTGTCGCCATTTTGAAATGGGTGAACTAAAACTATATTATTTTGATATCATTGTAGAGCTAATTTTATGTAAATTCTAAAAAAAAAAAATAGTACCGATTCCCTTTGCTAGAATCAAAGTTGTACACACTTCCGCTAAAACCGGAAGTGACACAAAACTCTTACTAAGATTATTTTATGAGTCCCTTTGACTAGTTTAATTTTGTTCTTAACATTTTTTTATCTCTCATGATAAACGAAATATTCTGGGTCCCGGCGTTTCGCCAAACACCCTGTATATTATATTATTATATATTGTTATAAAATAGTATATTATTTAACAAGCATAATATGTAGGCTATATTACACGAGGATGTAATTAAAAATACGAGCGACAGCGAGTATATTTAATCATCCGAGTGCAATGTAACCATATTATGCGAGTCAAATACTATACTTTATCTACAACTAACAGGCATATAAAAAATCTGATATTATTTGTTAAATATTCAGTTAGGTGTGAGTAGTTTATATATAGCTTAACAGATGGCGCCACAGAAGCACTTAAATGTCAAAATAACTATTCAAATAGGGCACTTGCATCTACGTTATAACAAGATGGCGGATTTTCTGCTGATCAGCTGATTGTGGACAAGTAAGTCCCACTTTACCATTGTGTCTTATGGAGCGGAAGTGTTTGTTTTACAAAAAAGTATATTTTTAGTTTAAATACGTCATATTTTTGGGTGAATCTCGTATAAGATTATAAGGTAAATATATACTTTATATATTAATCACATAAAACTGTAATATTTATACATATTTTTAAAAATATTAAGTAAGTAAAGTGTAGCTATATTTTCTATGAATGTTAAATGATTTGTATATATTTTTTTGCTATATATTAGTAAATGTGAAAGGTTAATATTGGATTATTATTAATAAATATTTTATTTTGGCATAAATTGAAGATTGTTTGCAAGAAATATTTAATTTTATGAATATAAATTATATGAGGACACCACCCCAAATTGCATCATATTTCTTCCCGTGAGAAGAGACTGCAGTAGTTTTCCTACTTGCAAGCTCATCTCTTTTAAAATAATATAAATAGTGTAGTTTCGTATTCTAAGTTAGATCTAGTTGCCGTTTGTACTTGTAAACACATATTAAATAATTGTATAAAACATTGTTGTAATCGTAGTTAATAAATAAAATTAATTTTTTTAACTAATCTGAGATTACGTGTTTTAACTGGCGCAGTCGGTAGGATTGTCTCAAGGTGTTGTAAATCGAAAATACTTTGTATTCAATTCGTTAAAATTTACACACCGTTGGTTTCAACCATTCAAAAGACAATCGAACTATTAAAAGTGCAATCGCTGGGTTCGAAGATTCCATAAATCCAATTCGTTAAAAACCTCAGCAACGGCAACGTCTCCTATCGGTTAAACCTAAACTGATAGTAAAAACCACATCGAAGAACGGTTCCGCTGTCGATCCAGACGAGGGGTTCCGCCACCAGCACGCAGCATTCACCTGAGGGCACATCAGAGCTGGAGACGCGTCGCATCATCCACCTGCACATCGCACGAGGCCAGGCCAGATCCACATCGTCCAACCCCCGGTGTTGCAGACCTATGAAACTCACCATTCTAATACTGTGAGTGAATCAGTTCCACTTATTATATTTACACGTAACCATAATATTGTAAAATGACTGACAAAGACATTGATGATCTCTTAAGCGTCATTCCCGAATACAATGGGAATCCAAAAACCCTTTCTAGATTTGTACGACAAGTTGACGAAATATTAAAACTAATAACCCCACTAAATCCATCAGAAATTAAAAAGAAAGTTATACTTTTTAAAATTAAAAATAAATTAACTGGTCCAGCTAGCGAATTAATATCAGAACAAAATTTTGACAAATGGTCTGACCTAAAAGCATTTTTAGTAAATAATTATGACGACAAACAAAATATCCAGACTATTGTTATACAAATTTGCCAAGCTCAACAGAGAAATATGACAATATTTGAGTTTTTACGAGACATACAAGAAAAGTACAGTAGATTCCAAGCAAAAGTTAATCTCTCAGAGATAACAGTAGAAGCAAAAACTGCTGTGAACGCATTAATACAATCCGTAGCTGTGAATACGTTTATAAAAGCATGTAAAGATCCCTATAGGAACAATCTAGCCACTAGAAACCCTGGTACTCTATCTGAAGTTGAAAATTTGCTCAAAAATGATTTCCAATATTTGGAAGACAAACCAAATAATCCTAATATTAAATTACAACAAAGTCATTCGAAACCTGTACAACATCTATCACCAATGCTGAAATATTCACCTAAAATACCTCAACAATATAATAAACCCAATATTACCACTCCTTTTAAATTCCCGTCACATTCAATCAGACCTGTTCCAAAGCAACCAGAACCGACACCAATGTCAATCAGCACCCGCAGTTTTCGACCCAAGCAAAATCAATTTGTCCCTAGATCCAGACCCACTATTATATCGGAGGAAATATACAATACCGAAATCGAAAACGATAATCCCGAATTAGAATCAGACGACCTACAATATGAATATATAGAGATCGCACCAGAAGAAGAAGAAAATCAAAATTTTTTAGACCAAGAGAACGAACCAAATTTGAATCCCTAACTATTAACACAGTTTCTAAATTACCCTATATAAAACTTCAAAATTTGTTCATTCTTGTCGACACAGGTTCATCTCAAAATTTTATTAATAAAGATTATGTTTATAAAAATAAAAATATATTCAAAATTTTTAAAGAAAACTTCGAAGTACAAACTCTAAATGGAGAATCTAAAGGTAGCGAATATACTTTCATTAAATATAAAGATAAGTATTTAAAAACTTATCTATTAAATTTTCATACAAGTTTTCATATTTTATTAGGTTATAACGCATTACAAATATTACAGGCTCAAATAAACTTCAAAAAAGAGGAAATAAAATTGCTAAATTGTAAACATAAATTTGAATATTTTCAACAAGATAAAAAACACACAGTTTTCACCACCGAAAGTTTAGATAAATCTTCTGTCAGAACAGAACACCTAAATGAAGAGGAATTAGAATCTTTAACAAAAATATTAAATAAATACAAGGACTTGACTTTAGAACCAAACGAAAAATTGACTTTTACAAATAAAATTAAACACAAAATTAACACTACAGACGAAATACCTACCTACACCCGCTCATATAAATATCCATCAATTTACAAAGACGAAGTTGAAGACCAAATTTCAAAATTATTAAAAGATGATGTTATACAACATTCTTATTCTCCCTGGAATTCCCCTATTTGGATCGTTCCAAAAAAATCGGACGCTAGCGGGAAGAACAAATTTAGAATGGTCATTGACTATCGGAAACTAAATGACAAGACGATTGACGATAAATTTCCGATCCCCGATATTAGTGACATTTTAGACAAATTGGGTAAATCGACATACTTTACAACTCTTGACTTAACAAGCGGATTCCATCAAATAGAAATGGATCCGAAAGACATAGAAAAAACGGCTTTCTCAACTGACCATGGACATTACGAATTTAAAAGATTGCCATTTGGCCTTAAAAACGCACCTTCGACTTTCCAACGATTAATGAACTACGTTTTAAAAGATTTGATAAACAAAATTTGCTTCGTTTATTTAGACGACATTATTATATTAGGATCCTCATTACAAGAACATTTAGACAATATTAAAAAAGTATTAGAAAAACTTCGAGAAGCTAACCTCAAAATTCAACCAGACAAATGCGAATTCTTACGCAAAGAAACAGCTTACTTAGGACACGTTATCACGACAAATGGACTTAAACCAAACCCCGACAAAATCAAAACTATTCAAAACTTCCCATTACCCAAAACAACCAAAGAAATTAAACAATTTCTCGGCTTATTAGGATATTATAGACGTTTCATTCAAGACTTTTCCAAATTAACAAAACCATTTACGCAGTGTTTAAGAAAAAATTCAAAAATAAATTACAATGATCCAGAATATATTAAAAATTTTAACCTTTGCAAAAATTTACTCAGTAATAATCCTATACTACAATATCCAAATTTTGATAAAGAATTCATACTAACAACAGACGCAAGCAACTTTGCACTGGGAGCCGTCTTATCACAGAAACATGATAACGGAAAAGATCTTCCCATAGCGTATGCTTCCAGAACACTCAACGCGCACGAACAAAATTACAGCACAATTGAGAAGGAACTTTTGGCAATAGTATGGGCCACCAAAAATTTTAGACCTTATCTTTTTGGTAGACGATTCAAAATTATAACTGACCATCGACCTTTAGTCTGGTTACATTCCCTCAAAGAGCCCAATCAAAAACTCATACGTTGGTGTCTAAAATTGGAAGAGTATAACTATTACATAGAATATAAAAAGGGAAATCAAAATTACGTAGCTGATGCACTTTCGCGAATCAAACCCAATTTCGAAATTGAATATAAAAACACTAATATCTTTGATAGTAATAATCCAGTAGCTCATTGCATTTCTAAAGATTTTCGCATGGGATTAGGCTTTGCTAAACAAATCGACGAAAAATTTCAGACAAAAAATAATTTAGAGAAAATCAAAATTATAAAGAATAAATTAGCTATTCAAAACTGCAACGGGAAGCGAATATTTCATCTTATCACAAAAAACTGTTATAAAGATAAACGAACTATGGAAGATATATCTCAATGTTTAAAATTATTGGTAGACTATCTTGTTCAAAATGACATTTTCGAAATAGACATGCCAAAAATCTGTTCAGGCTTAGATGGAAAAAATTGGGAAGATATAGAAAAAATCATTAAAGAAGAATTCAAGCATACAAATATCAAAATTAATGTCTATAAATATAACGAAATTACAGAAATTCAAAATTATGCAAGTTCGGTAGTAGTAGAAGTCACAGGAAGTGAAACAACAGACACTTGTCATTCTGATGACGAAAGACCCATAAACGGATTAACATACATCGAATCACCGGTCAATATCGGCAAAAATCAGATAATAATCAAAGAAACTAACAATAAAAGTAACGTAAAAATTTTAAAACTTTTCGACCACAAAATTATAAAACTCTATTTGTACTTAAACCCTATTAACTGCAATAACACACTAACAGACTTCATAAAAAAATATCTACGACCGCATACAAACTATCACTGCCTCATTCCAGAAAAATTCAAATTAAACGTTAACTCAGTTTTACAAACAATATTTCAATCAAATAGTTACCGATTAATTTCTTGTAAAAATTTACTAACTGATGTGGAAGACTCAGAAGAACAACTCCAAAAAATAATAAATTACCACGAGGGTAAAACGAACCACAGGGGCATTACAGAGACATATGAAAAACTAAGACAAAATTACTATTGGCCAAATATGATAAAACACATTCAAAATTACATAAACAAATGCACAATCTGTCTGGCAAACAAATATGAGAGGAATCCTATAAAAATTCCAATTATCAAAACCCCTACTGCTAGCAAACCACTCGAAACATTACATATAGATCTCTTATCCTTGGAGAAAACAAAATTTCTAACTATAATAGACAGTTTTTCAAAATATGCTCAAGCATATGAATTAAAAAATCATAATGCAATCACTATAATAGAAAAATTATTAAAGTACTTTTCTCATTTTGGCATTCCAAAAGAAATTATTTCCGACAATGGGCGAGAGTTTAATAATAAATTATTAACTAGCTTCCTAGCTATGAAAGGAATCGAAATTAATTTTGTTAGCGTCAATAATCCAAATTCAAATGGTAACATAGAAAGATTTCATAGCACCCTGATAGAACATATGAGAATTTTAAATCAGAACAAAGACTTCAAGGAACTCAATCTAAAAAACAAAGTAAAATATAGTATTATAGCATATAACTCCACCATCCATTCGACAACTAAAGACACCCCTTTTAATATCCTCTTAGGTCACTTAAACACAAATATTTTGGAAAATAATGAGGAACAAATTGTAGATTCATACATTCAAAATCACAAAGAAGTAATGGACACCCTTTATAATAAAATAAAACACAATATTAATAAAAATAAAGATAAATATGCCGATGACATAACACAAATTCCACCCATACCATCCCAAGTTTACGAAAATATTCACAAAAGAAATACAGGTAAAATCGAAAAGCCTAAGTTTAAAATTATCAATGTAAAAACTATAAAACCAGAAAGAGCCCAAATAATAGATACACAAAATCGAAAAATCAAAATTAATCAAATAAAGAAACCCCGTGTTTCAGATGGACCACCACGCAAATAATATTTGGCTCCCAAATTCAAGACCAAACTATCAATCCAGGCGTAAACATAGTAAACCTCGGAAAAGCTTATGTAGAATCAAATGAAAAATTTATATTTGTAAATATTAGTTTGAACCCGATCCTAGAGCAGTATGATAACTTAATCAATCAAAAAGAAATCCTATATTCCAAAATCCGACTCCTAAAAAACAATACATCCACTAATATCCAAAATAACTATAATATTTTCGAAAACACAATGAGTAACTTAGATAATAAAATTCATGTAATTAATAAAAAAAGATACAAACGCGGTTTGATAAACGGACTAGGTTCTATATTAAAATCAATAACAGGAAATTTGGATCAAGAAGATGCAGATAAATATAATACTTTAATCGAAACCATTCATCATAACCAAGAAAAATTAAAAGATAATTTAAACCTCCAAATTTGGTATAATCAAAATTTCACAAAACAATTCAACAGTCAAATTAAAAATATTAATCAGAACAACAAGCTTATAAAAAGTAAACTAAATGAGTTTGAAAAAATAATTGGTTTCGTAATAGACGATATCGATATTTTACAAATTAAAGACATATTTAATCAATTACAGTCAATTGCCAGTAATTTACTCATAATGTTAAATCAAATCGAAGAAACATTCACTTTCTGTAGTATTAATACTTTACACTTCGGCCTAATATCTCGCGAAGAAATTGAAAATCTAATAAATAAAGAAATTAAGAATCCCATTAACAAACTTTTGATTAATAATTGGCACAATAATCATCTCATTAAAACCCATTGTAGATATGAGCAGAATACATTAAAAATTTTAGTATCCATCCCTATACCAAATCAAGAAGTAAACCTAATCCAATTTACTCCCATACCTTCTAAATCTGACAATAATAACTACATAACATTAGATATTTTGCCAGGTTACTATAGTGAAGACAATTGTAAAATAAAATTTCTATCCCAATGTACCAGATTAAATAACAATATCTATTTTTGTAAAAAGGGTTCAATAATGGAAGACCATTGTTTAACTGATATTTACTGTCAACATAGTAATAAGTATTGTAACTATGTAAACGTCAACCCAAAAAATGAACTGTTCGACATTCCCAACACAGACATTACTTACATATTTTATCCCAACGAAGATAATGTAAAAATCGAGTGTGAACGAGAAATTAAACAACTTAAAATCAAAGGCTTATATTTCACCCAAGCCTGTACAATTAATGACAACCTAAAATCAATCTCTAAAAACTTTGGAAAATTCATTGACTTTAAAATAGAGATAAATAATGAACACAATCTATTAAATAAAACCATAAATATTAAGAATCTAGAAACCATTCAAGAAAAAACTCAGAAACCAATAACTCTAGAAAATTTTGAACTCACTCATTCATACTCGAATATAATATTAGTTAGTTTTATAATATTGTTAATAATTATATTTTGTATTAGAATAATAATTAAGAGAAAGAGGAAAAATGATGCAAACATTTCTAAATTAACACAAGATAACCCAATATCATTTTCTTCACTCAATCGTATAGAAAACTCTAACGGGGGAGGAATTATATGAGGACACCACCCCAAATTGCATCATATTTCTTCCCGTGAGAAGAGACTGCAGTAGTTTTCCTACTTGCAAGCTCATCTCTTTTAAAATAATATAAATAGTGTAGTTTCGTATTCTAAGTTAGATCTAGTTGCCGTTTGTACTTGTAAACACATATTAAATAATTGTATAAAACATTGTCGTAATCGTAGTTAATAAATAAAATTAATTTTTTTAACTAATCTGAGATTACGTGTTTTAACTTATATAACCTTATTGTTTGTTTTGTGGTGTTGGGTAACTATTTAGTATTTTTATTACAGATGAATTTAAGTGAATATGCACAGAAATTATCTCCTTAAGCTAAGGCACGTTATTTGGAAAAATTAAAATTAATTAATATTGTTGATCCATACATGTTGACGCATTTTGATGAAGATTATAAATGCCTACCTATCATCAATAAGAAATCGATAATTAATTACCTTATATTGAAACATCTTGGCAGACACAAGCCCAAATGCGTGCTTATAAAAGTATGGATGGATTTATACAAGTAGCATGTCAATGGGTGAAGAAAATTAATTTTAAGAAATATGAAGATTTGTTTCTTCTGATTGGCTCGGTTAGACTGAGTATGTAATTATTGATTACAAACAAATTGATATATTAATTTCAGGTTATGCATTCTCAAGAATTGAATCTACCTCCATTGAAACCGTGGCTTATTTTGAAAAATAATGGTGAAATGCTCTGCGGGCATTGTGATTGTGCTACTAGACTGGGCGAAGTATGTACCCATGTGGCATCAATATTATTCGCAGTTGAAAAGCTGAGTGAAGATGCAGACTTAGTTACAAGTATTTTTGCATACTGGAAAAAACCAGCCAGTAAACCCACTACTGTCTCTACAATTCATAATATTGATTGGGCAACACTGATTCTAAAACCAGTGTGAGCAGAAATGATGACTCTACATCGCATGATATACCAGAAATGTCCAGAACGGATATGGTAAATTTTTTAAAAGAATATAAGGATGCAGGACAGTCATCGGTTCTACATAATGTATTTGAAGAATTTTCCGAAGAAAAATGTACAGCACAAAAAATTATTAATTTTTATTCAAAACAATATGAAAATATGTCATTGACAGAGCTGCAAGGAATTGCTAAAGAAATCAATATAACCATTTCTACTTCAGATAGCTGAATTATAGAAGAAATGACGCGAGCACAAGCCAAATCGCAAAACTGATTTTTGTACAGAACAGGCAGAATAACAGCATCCAAATTCAAAGCTGCTTGTCGAACAAAAATAGATAAACCTTCTATGTCACTAATAAAGGCAATATGTAACCCACACATTTTCAAAAAAGTATACAAACAAATGGAATATGATTGTATTCACGAGAAAGATGCTTTAGAGGTAAATAGAGCATAACTTAAAATTACATTAAACTGATAAAATAATTTTACATTTTAGTCGTATTTCGCTACACACAAAAGTAAGCATGAAAATGTGGAGCTTAAAAAAGTAGGACTATTTATAAACCCTGAATTTCCTGCATTTGGAGCTTCACAGCTTTGTTCTATGTGCTGAATGCGGCGAAGGATGTGTTGAAGTGAAATGTCCATTCTGCATAAAAGATTCCTCAATTTCAGACTTCACTGACAAAAAACAAAGCTGCTTAAAAAGAGACGGTAATAAAACGTACTTGGATAAGCAACATGCTTATTATTACCAAGTGCAGATGCAGATGTTTGTCACTCAGAAATTTTTCTATGATTTTGTAATTTGGAAGTTTATATAGAGAAATTTTTTCAAGATATCGAGTTTTGGAATGAGGAAAAAAAAAGCTCTTGTTTTTTTTAAGAAATGTATTTTGCCAGAAATTTTAGAAAAATATTTCTCTAGAAGTTTTAGTTGTAGTGATAGTCAGCCTGGTACCAGTAAAATGCCCTAGTAGTGTAGAGAAAATGTAAAATATCAAAAACAAATATTATACTTACATTATAAACTTTATTTTTTGTATGTATATATATAAATATATACATTTATTTTTTCAATAAAAAACAAACATAATTTTTTTTGCATTAACTACTGAGGAACAATGGAAGGGCACAAATTAGTAAGTGCAGCACAAACAGTCAAAATCTCATCCATAACGCCAATTTCACCAGCTTTTCTTCGTAGCAGAGTCATTGGTACAGTGTGGTGTAATATTTGGTATTTTTGCCGTAGTAATCCAATAACACGTTCAACATGAATTCTGTGCATAATGTAAATAACAATTTATCCATAGTTAATTATTACTATTATTTTTACCTAACTGCAGCAAGGTGTCTCGTATCTTCTATTTCTTTATTTTGTAGTTGTTGTCAACCTTTCATAAACGCAGGAGTTTTTACATCAGCTGCATAAACAATTTTTACTAGTTCCTATAATATAACAGTTATTGTACCTACTTAAATGCATTTTGTTAATAGTAGTAGTAGTAAATATTTTATTTGTTACCTTTCGGTGTTCAAATTTCTACATTATGTATATTTTACATTTTATGTGGTATTTACATTATTATAACTTACTATTTAATCTACTTATATATACTTTCTTCATCCAATCTGTGTCTGGGTTTTCGTCGTGTAGTATCTGTTGTGTAGATTTGTCATTTCTCAGGTTTTCGCTGCAGTCTCTTCTTAAGTGATTTATTGTCTCAAAGTCTCTCCCACATATTCTGCATTGTCTGTTTTCGTCTCCTATCCAGTATTTATTCCTTTTTTCTTCGTTTCCCGTTCTAAATCTTGCGATTATTTTTAAATTTTTGTTTTCTGTTGTCAAGTATAGAGGTTTGCTTATAGTCAATAAGTATTTATATCCTGGGTTATAAGTTGAGTTATATAACTTTTCTCTTCTTATCTGAGTTTGTATATCTTGTTCCGTCCGTGTAATTTCATCTACCATGTTTTGGCCTGTATTTCTTCGTCTTTCTATGTCTGTTGTTGAATGTCCGTTGCTTTCATAGAATTTTGCCTGTTTTGCTTCCCATTGGTTCTTTTCCTGTTTTCTTTCTTCTTTTTTTGTTATTTCTACCCAACAATCAAATGCAAGACTTTTCCATGGTGTCCATCTTTATTTCTCTTCATACTAACATTCTTAATTTAAAGTTGTTTTTGAATTTTCTTTGCCCTATGCCTTAGATTTGTGGAAGAGCTATGTTTGCTTTTCTTGTTGTTTGCTTTATATGTTCATTCTCTTCACCATTCTTGTGAAATGTATACCCCAAGTATTTGAAAGTTTTTACTTTTTCTATTTCTTTCCCTTCCCATGTCCACGTTTCTTTTGTTTCCCTGCCTCTTCCTTTATTGAAAACAACAACCTTGATTTTTTCTGTGTTTAACACCATGTCTTTTTTCTTTAAGTATATCATTAGTCTCTTCATTATGGAATCCATTTCTTGTTTTGTTTTCGCAACTATTGCCAGGTCGTCGGCATACGATAATGTCCAAAACTTTTTAATTATTACTATTATTTTTTACCGAACTGCAGCAAGATGTGTCGTATCTTCTATTTCTTTAAATTGTAGTTGTTGTCGACCTTTCATAAACGCAGGAGTTTTTACATCAGCTGCATAAACAATTTTTACTAGTTCCTATAATATAACAGTTATTGTACCTACTTAAATGCATTTTGTTAATAAGTACCTGTATTAAAAAACCTCTGTCATCAAGAACGACATCACCTAGTAGTAAGTTTTCTAATATTTCACTCTCTTCAGTTATTTTATTGTCGCTTATTCTTCCCCCAAAACCCTCTGAAATAAACGATATGGATCCTTGAGGAGTAATTTCTATTAGAACTTTCATTGTATTTGTATGTTTATAGTGTGACCATGTTGTTGCTTGGGCGCGAATATTTTTCGATTTTTCTATTTTAATTTCGAAGCAATCTATTATCACAATTTTAGAACCAAAATTAATTTTAAAAGCATTTGGCATGCCTAAAATTAATTCTTTCCTACTGGGCCAATATGTAAATTTTTTTAATCGTTTATACATCACATGAATACTTTTATAAAAAATACGTGATGCTGTGGCTTCATGAATATTAAAATGGTCTCCCAAAAAACAAAAAGAAATATTTAATCTTAACCGCATCAAAGTTAAAATTATTTGTTGAAATGGTGTGAGATTCCTTGTTGCCTGTACAAATGGAAATAATAAATCCGGCAACATTTGTAGTGATTTGTAAGTAGGAAGTCCTGTGAAGAATTTTGTTTTATATTTCATCTTCAATCGATGTTATATTGAGTAGTAAAATAATTCTTGCATTAAAAACTCGGTATTTATCTTCCCGCACTAATCCAAGAGAGTACGATTTTTGGGAATAGTTCCATAAAATGTTAATTAGGTCATATTATTAAATTTTCCGGAAAAATTTTTACTTCCCAGTCAGTTTCTGATAAATTTAATTCATTTAACATTGCAATTTTACATCATGCTACTAACTACATTCCAAGCACATGCATTTTTATTACAATTATTATTAATATGTTTTTAAGCTTAATTTAAAAAATACCTATACAGTTATTTACTTATATAGCTAAAATTGTATAATTAACGCACTCGCAAAATTTAACATTCCAATTTTACATTACGCTTTAAATATTATTTTAAGCACATGCAATAAGTTACAATTATAATTAATATTTTTTCAAGCCTAATTTTATAACATACCTGTACAACTATTTACTTATAAAACTAAAATTGTATAATTAAAAGTTCTCACAATATTTTAAAATCACTTAAATCAATAAACAATAAAATCGTAATTGAAAAAATTAGTATTATCATAATAGAACATAAATTTTAAAATTTGTGAGTAAAACTTATCATTATAAATTTAAATGAGAATGAAATTCGAATGATAATGAGAAAATAAAATAACATCCTGTTTCCAATGTGTATCCAATGGTTGTGACTTAAACAGAAAATATAAACAATTAGTAAATTTCTTTTCCTTGCCCGATCATATCGCGCACGTTTGGATGCCATATCCCATGTTAATATGCGGGACATAATCCGGGTTTAAAGGGTCATCAGACGGATAGCCTATTAAATTAGGTAAACCGAATAAAATAATTTGTAATATACTTGTCTTATCATCGTCATATTCGAAATTTATACCCGACAAAAAATGATCGGAACATATCCTGCCATGTCTCACTTTCTCTTCGGTAAAATCTTCCCTGTGGAGAGAAGTAATCCAAAGTTGCCGTCTTCTGACTCCTTCTGATAACTCGTTACCCCGTCTGTCCCGAATGCCCGGAAATGAAAAATATTTTTTTTGTGTTTCCCGGTTACTTCGATTTGAACAGCGAACAACAGCACAGAAACGCGGCTTTCTGAAAATAAATTTGTTGGTTTACAAAAATCTATAATATTTTTCACGTTGCAACTGCAAAGTACCTACATATTTTTAATTTATGAATTGTGCATACCTACCTAAATTTATTTTAATTATTTTTGTATAGATAATACAATGAAATAAGAAAATTACTATTATAGTCTTAACTAGTGATATTCTTTCATTCGCTCTATCTATTTATATAACAGCCATATAATCAAATATTTTTTATTTAATATACTGTATATAAACTCACCTTTATGATATAAAGTTCCGGTAACTCTCACACACTCAACATCCAACAAAAAATGTTATTAGAAAACAGTTCGCCGTAACACACCATGTAAATTGACAGTTAGGTTGTCCACAATCAGCTGATTTCTACTGTATGGGCGCCATTTTGAAACGTCACGTGCAAGTGCCCTATTGTATTTATTATACTTTTATAATCATTTATATTGATATTTATAATAAAAAATACCTATATCATTAATAAATTAACAGTTTATTAAAATGTTATGTGTTAAATTATATGCTCTATTTATTACAGAAAAGTGTAGCGTGTAATATAACATTTCATATTACACTTGTGTAATATGAGTAGTATATTATATGTAGTATCACACGTATAATGTACCCATATTTCAATAGTTGTAGATAAAAACATTTTTTATTCATAATTCAATAGATGAACCACATTTCCGAGTATCCTAGTACTAAATTTATTACTATAACCTCTCCACTTGACAAGTAACTCCTTTCTGTTACCTGTACCCTTAGTAGTTACTATTTTTTCAATTTTATACATAGTGTCAGAATATATATACAGGGTGTTCCATTTAAAAGTGCCACCATTGCTATCTCGAGAACTATAAGAGCTACGAGGTTGGTTAAATTAGCAAAGAACCACCATTGTACAAGACTAATACAATAAGCAAAAAAAAATTATTTTTCAACCAGTGGTTCTCAAAATACAGGACACAACTTTCTTATTTTAAATGGGAACGTATGTTTATTTTTAGGTTATTCGAAAGAGTATTTTTTTCTGAATTCAACGATATAAATATATCATATACTAATATAACAAAATAACTGAGAAAAATGCATGGTAGATTTATTTGTATTTTATTTATGTCTGGCTGAAATAAGAGTGCTTTGGATAGAAAACAATTCATTTTCTTCTTAAAACTGACAGTTTAAGAAAATAAAATTTAACAAAAAATAATCAAACAATGTTAGACAGAACATTATGTCTATGTTTTCTAACCATAGCACTCTTGTTTCAGCCAGATATAAATAAAATACATATAAATTTAACATGCATTTTTCTCAATTATTTTGTTATATTAGTATATGATATGTATATATGGTTGAATTCAGAAAAAAATACTCTATCGAATAACCTAAAAATAAACATACATTCTCATTTAAAATAAGAAAGTTGTGTCTCGTATTTTGAGAACCACTGGTTGAAAAAAAAATTTTTTTTGCTCATTGTATTAGTTTTGTAAAATGGTGGTTCTTTGCTAATTTAATCAACCTCGTAGCTCTTATAGTTCTCGAAATAGCAATGGTGGCACTTTTAAATGGAACACCCTGTATACTTGCTGGAGCTCGGTTTTGTAAAAGGTGCCCTCTATCACTGCATTATTTAAATCTTTCAATTTATAAACGATTGAGGTTATATTAATAATCGCATGTACATTAAATAGATCCTCGCTCCAGTCAGATTCATATCCTTTTTCAAAAATATTTTTGTGCTTAGATAATAATGTCTGCAACTTTTTTATTTTTTTTTTATTTGACGCTGATATCTCCAGATTTCTAATATATTTTTATCATTTACTTCACAAGGAGCTGTATTTATTGTTCTATGTTTTGTTGTAGGCAATAACTAAATCCTGTAATATATCGATATATCTATATGAATTTTTCTAAGTAAAATAACGATAAATTTTTGTTCTGTTAAATCTTTCAACAATACTTGCTTTTACATCGGGATTGTTAGTAACATAAAATTTAATATCATTTTCCTTTAAAAAAAAACTGTACTAATTTAATTCCGAACCTTAACACTACCCGGTCCCACGCTTTTGTGCTGACACTACAGTCTGTGTTGCACACGAACCTGGAAAACATCAAGCGACCACCAAGTCGCGACATATCTCAGGTGTGATCCACCAAGATGAAGAAATATAAAATATTCAGTCTTAGCTGGAATTCGTTACTGTAAACATTGTATGTATTGTAATTTCTAAATCATTTGTACTTATAAAAATATTTTTTTTTATTGAACAAATAAATTTGTTCTTTAACTTATATATATATATATATATATATATATATATATATATATATATATATAAAAAGAAGAAAATGTAGTGTGTTACATGAAATAACAAGAAGTGTTGCAACTTGGTTACCCGCCATTCAATTATATATATATATATATATATATATATATATATATATATATATATATACCTATGATTATAGAAATTCAGTTAATCTACCTAATTTAACATTAGGTATTCCTCCGCAATTATTTGTGTATTGTGGTTACTCCATTATTAAGAATAATACTCATTAAAACTGATAAATATGTTTTTGGATCAAATGAAATGATATTATACGCACAACCGCATTTCGTACCTGTATTAAGAAGAGAATTTACAAACATGGAAATATATATAAAGACAAACGATGGTTATGTGGCATCATTTCAGTTGTATGTTAAACTTGTCCTTATAAATAATATTGTAATATACAAGCAGGAAGTGGAATTGGAGCTGTATATAAAGGGAATCAATTAGTTTAAATTATATTACCATTAATAAGAAAAGGTGTCGGAGCCATTGGTAAAGAAGCATTTAATAAAGGGAATAATTTCTTGCGGATCTTAGTAAAAAGAAACCATGCAAAGAATCATTCAAGAAACATATTGCAGGAGCTAGGATTAATTTAAAACTCAAAGCTGAAGATAAAATGGAAAAATTAATGTGTGGTTCTGGTTATAAAAACAAGCGACTAGTTGAAAACCGTACTCATTCTAAAACTTTACCTGTTGCTGTAAAGATCAAAAGACGTTCTAGACAAGTAGATATATTTGATTAAAAATGGCATTCTTACATACTCAATCTTGCGAATGTATTAAAACAGAATTAGATTTATTTGCTATACCACCTACAAAAACAAGTATTGAAAGTGGCCAGTGGGTGAACTATAAACCATTGTCCTCTACCACCGAAGACGGACCGATAGAATTTGTTATACCAGGGCAAGGGGAAGATTACCTATATCTATCGCAAACTATGCTTTACATAAAAGCAAATATTATAAAGACTGATAACACTGCTTTGGCTGAAATAAATATCGTAGGACCTATCAATAACTGGCTTTATTCAATGTTTAGTCAAGTTGACATTTATTTAAATCAGAAACTTGTTTCTCGACCAAATAACTCATATGCCTATAGAGCGTATATTGAAACGTTATTAAATTATGCCAACAATGCTAAAAACTCCTATCTCACTTCAACTTTATTGTATTCTGATACCGCTGGACAAATGAATAACACACGTGCAGGGGCTTATTCCGAATATGAGAAACGTCAAAAATTTACTGGAAACAGTAAAGATGTTGATATGATAGACCATATTCATGCTGATATATTTAATCAAGAAAAGTGTTTACTTAATGGTATAGAAACGAGAGTAAGATTAGTTCGTTCGAGGAACAGTTTTCATTTAATGACAACTGACTCAAAATATTAAGTACATATTAATGACGCTACATTGCTTGTGCGACCCATGAAATTGAACCCGAGTATTTTATTAGCGCACAATAAAGCTTTAGAATTGTCCATTGCTAAATATCCTATCACAAGAGCCGAAGTAAAGGCAAAAACTGTCGCAACGGGGGTCCAAAGTCTAGATAACATTTTCTTAGGTCAACTTCCTAAAAGGTGTATAATAAGTTTTTTGTCGAATAAAGACTTTAATGGTGATTTTGGAGCCAATCTCTTCAACTTCAAAAAATTTAAAATAAACTACTTTTCATTAATGTAAATGGTCAACAGCTCATACATTCAGATATATAACACATTATTCTCTGGAACAGGCATTCACTCTGGCAATAGCGGTAACTGAATCGACAAACAGCTATCCAAATGGTTATTATTTAACAGCATTTGATCTTACCCCTGATTTGGCAGCCAATTCCATGTTACACTGGAACTTATCACGATATGGTTCTTTAAAAATAGAAGATGGGTTTGAAACGGCTCTTTCCCAAACTGTAAATTGTGTTTCCCTGGCTATGGAGAAGCCACTAGATGGTCCTGGTGAAAGTTCTTCCGTCTGCCTTTCAACGGTTACCCTCGGGCGCCATCAGCAACGGTATCTGACAGACAACGAACAAAGAGCGGGTGCCGCGGGTTGCACTAGGACGGTGGGCCAGGGGTTAACACTAAAAATTCGAGATACTAACAATAATTCTATTCTGATCCTGGTATGGGTTTTAGAACCACATAAAATAATAATAATAAAACTGTATAGAATAGTAACACACTTTATTCTATGAAATTATAAAGATGTCAAAATTGATCAATCACTCAACATAAAACAACAAGTGACTATATTGTCATCTCACATCGCTTACTATATATAAGTATTATTTATATACAAAATCATGGATCACTACCATGTTGCCACATAGCTCCCTCCGAGCGAACTAGCGTTACTAGAAAAAGAACAATCAATAAATAATCGAATGTGGGAACAATGAAGTGAAACAAAGAATAATATTTTTTTTAAACAACAACAATAATAATAATGAACTATTTATGACGTGTATTTTTTGGGTTCCATATACTTGATGGTAGGTTTTAAAGGTCGTCCATAACGTGAAGTTGGAATGGCAAAAGCTACTCGAACTGTCGAATTGGTCGAAGATGGCACTGAAGTAGATGAAGGTGCCGGAGCAGGCACATAAGTAGACTGCGAGGTTGGAACAACGAACTGTCTGATGTAAACTTCAGCTGGTTCAAGCGGCTCAGTGACTTCTGTATGAATGAAAGCAGGTTTGCATCTGTCAACAGAAACGGTTAATTTTCGTCCTTTATAATCGACGACCATTTGCTTGTTTTCACGAGAAACAACGCGAAACGGGCCATCGTACGGGGGTTGAAGCGGACGTCGAACACAGTCGTTGCGCAGAAAGACATGACTGCAAGTCGTCATGTCCTTAAAAACGAAGGATTTCTGGGTTATATGTCATGTGCCCTCTGTAGGACGAAGGTCTCGAAATGAATTTCGAAGTCGAAGAGCGAACTCTGAATTAGCCAACGTCTTGTCCTCTGTTGAGACGAAGAATTCACCGGGGAGGCGTAAGGTTTGGCCATAAACCAGTTCTGCAGCTGAATGACCAATGTCCTCCTTGAGAGACGAACGGATTCCCAGTAAAATGAGTGGTAATTCGTCCACCCAGCGCTCAGTAGAAAGGCATTTGATAGATCCCTTTAACTGTCGGTGAAATCTTTCGACGAGTCCATTGGCTTGTGGATGGTACGCAGTGGTACGGATGTGCGAAGTCCCGAGTAACTTGTTGAGGAGCTTGAACAAGAGACTTTCGAATTGTCTTCTTTGATCAGTAGTGACTCGGAGTGGTGTACCAAATCGGGAGATCCATCCAGAAAGGAAAGTGTTTGCAACGGTTTCAGCACGTATGTCGATGAGCGGTATTGCTTCAGGCCAGCGGGTAAAGCGATCCACGCACGTAAGCAAATACGTAAAACCTTGGGAAGATGGCAACAGTCCAACCAGGTCAATATGAACATGTTCAAACCTGGCGGAAGGAGAAGCAAAGTTTCCTAGTGGAGCTGAAACATGTCTAGTGATCTTCGGTCGCTGGCAAGGGATGCAAGTTTTAACAAAATTCCTAACGTCCTTTTCCATATTCGGCCAGACAAATGCTTGTTTGACAAGACGAATGGTCTTTCTAGCATCAAGATGTGAGAGGCAATGCATTAAAGCAATAGCCTGCTGACGGAAGATCACAGTGACAAACGGACGCGCAGTTAAGGTCGATATGTCGCAGTAGACTGGAACGTTCGAACTAGGTGTAGCTACCAGCTTAAGTCGCATACCAGAATCAGACGATGCGATGAACTTGCAAAGCTCCTCGTCAGTCTTCTGAGCGGCAGCTAAATCGCCGTAGTTGATGGGTTCAGTCACTGCTTCAACGCGTGATAGTGCGTCAGCTGGAATATTCTCACTACCTGGCAAGTGTCGAATATCACTGGTAAATTGCGCGATGAAGTCAAAATGTCTTGCCTGTCGCGATGTGCATTTGTCTGAATTTTTTAAAAGTGCCGCTACCAAAGGTTTGTGATCAGTAAAAAGAATAAATTCACGACCTTCAAGCATGAATCGGAAGCGTTTGATTACAGAGTAGCATGCCAGGAGCTCTCTGTCGAAGGCACTGTACTTGGTTTGCGCTGGGGACAGTTTCTTAGAGAAGAATCCAAGTGGTTTCCAGCTGTCATGCACAAATTGTTGAACAGAGGCACCAATACCAGTGGCTGAAGTGTCTGCCATGACTGAGAGCGGCGCGTGTGGTGAAGGATGGGCAAGAAGAGTGGCATTCGCAAGAGCTTTTTTAGTCTTCTCGAATGATTTCATGCTTTCTTCAGTCCAAACCAGTTTTTCTTTTTCGCTCTGGATACTCTTAAGCATCTCAGTGAGCTCATGCATAATTTGTGCAGCGTGAGGGATAAATCGCCGGTAGAAATTTACCATACCTAGGAATTGACGAAGACCTTTAACAGTTGACGGTGTGGTGTATTCGAGGATGGCTTTAATCTTATCAGGCATTGGACGAATGCCTTTTTCGCCTATCAAGTATCCAAGAAAACTGACCTCATCCAGTCCAAACTTACTTTTAGCAACGTTAAGCTGAACTCCATAATTTGTCAGCCTCTTAAATAGCGTACGTAAGTGCTGCTTGAGTTCGTCTTCATTTTCTGATGCAATCAAGATATCGTCAATGTAGGCGTATGCAAAGTCAAGACCCTGCAAAACTTCGTTTATAAACCTTTGAAAAGTTTGTGCGGCATTGCATAATCCAAAGCTCATGAATGGAAATTCAAAGAGCCCAAATGGTGTGATGACGGCAGTTTTGGGAATATCTTCCGGCTCTACCGGGATGTGATGGTAGGCACGCACAAGGTCAATTGTTGAGAACACCTTCTTGCCATGCAGATTATGAGAAAAATCCTCAATGTGCGGCACCGGGTATCGGTCCGGAACTGTCCGTGCATTCAATGCACGATAGTCTCCGCAAGGCCTCCATTCGGCGTTTTTCTTTGGACCAGTTTGACTTCGAAGGTCGGCAGATCCCTTTTTCAATCATATAGTCAAATTCTCTTTTTGCTATCTTGTATTTGTCAGCGCTAAGTCTGCGTGACTTGCAAAAAACTGGCAGTCCAGGGGTTGTCTTCAAGGATCTTGTGGTAACATGAGTTACCTAAAAAAGTCTTAATTTCCATAAATTCAACGCTACAAACTCGACCACTTATAGAAAGTAATGTTTCTTGATCCACTAACCTGTTATTTTTCAAATCCGGTAACAGGCCATAGTGTTCAAGAAAATCAGCTCCCAATATTGGATAGCTTACATCCGCTACTGTTAAACTCCAAGGAAATGTGCGTCGTAGACCTAAATCTAACTTGAAAAATTTCTCACCGAATGTATTTATGATAGTACTGTTGGCAGCGTATAACTTCCGTGCAGCAATTGGTCGCACTTCCCTGCAGCTTCATTTAGAGAATACGGAGCACTCCGCACCGGTGTCCACCAGAAATCTGTCGAAAGTCTTAACATCCTTAACGAACAGGCGACGACTTTTAAAAGAGGAATCAGTTGTCGCCACTACTGACTCCTTTGGAAGTTTTCCCAATATTTGCAATGCTGGCGGCATTTTTTGGCCTTCTGACCGAAGTTGGTATGATACCAGCATTCGTCTTCACTGGCTTCTTTTAGTAATCTTGATTTCGATCTAGGGCGACTACATTTTCTTTCGAAGTCCCTAGATTCACTACGAGAATTTCTAGCAGAAAGTTTCTCGACTTTCTTCGTTAGTTCCTCTATGCGTTGCATTAGTACATCGATCTGCGATGACGGGCTAGCAGCGGCAATACACTCACCCCCATTGCGTTGCTCTTGTATTTTATCTGCCAGTGGGGCTAATTTGTCCAAATCGTCTCCAATGACGGCCAATAGTTCTCGGGTTGCAGACGGCAACCGACCAAGCCAGATGGTTCGCAACAGATCTTTACTAACTAAGGTGTCTGGAGCGAGGGTTCGGAGGTAGCGAAGGAAAGATGATGGAGTTCTGTCTCCCATCTCAGCATTTTGAAGCAACTCCTGCAGTTTGTTTGACTCACTAGCAGTTAGGCGTGAAATTATGGCATCTTTAATTGCTTTAAATTGCCCTGTCTTCGGCGGGGCGGACAGGATATCTTGTATTTCCAACAAGATTTCAGCGGGTAGATTGGCTACAGTGCAGTGGAATTTAATATCATCTTTTTCTATTGACAGCAAAACAAACAGTGACTCCACTTGCGTAAACCAGAGTGCTGGATTGGCCTTCAAAAATGTCGGTGGTTTGAATTTCTCCATCACGTCGGGGTCACCAAATATGGGTTTTAGAACCTCATAAAATAATAATAATAAAACTGTTTAGAATAGTAACACACTTTATTCTATGAAATTATAAAGATGTCAAAATTGATCAATCACTCAACATAAAACAACAAGTGACTATATTGTCATCTCACATCGCTTACTATATATAAGTATTATTTATATACAAAATCATGGATCACTACCATGTTGCCACACTGGTGATCCAACTACGTTGATGCAGGGAAGTCAAAACTATGGTCGCGGTCAGAATCTAATGTCAACAAGAGAGCAGAGCCAAACCGGATGCCAGCTTGAGGCTGTACTCTAGAAGTGGTTTAAGTCAGGAAGACGAATACGGCCAAATTGAGTGCCAGTTTCAGGCGGTATCGCCAGGGCTGTCAGAAAGGCTAGTATCACTAAACTGGACACCAGTTTAAAGTTCTACTTGTCGGGTTTAGCGGTTAGGACGGTAATACGGTCTTACCTATGTAAGGTCGGTCGGTGAAACGGTGAAACGGAAATAAATCGCAATCGTCGCTAGAGAGCTCAGATTAGGTCGCTATCAGAAGCTGATAAACAAGTAAAGAGATTCGGGTCCAGCGGCTTTATTTATACCCGGATTGTTAATTGAACTTGTTTAAACAAATTGTAAGACAGAGATGGAAATATTTTACATTATAGTTACTTTTGTTCTAAATTTCGCTTTTTGACTTCCTGCGTTTCATAATTTTATATTTTACATTTTAAAGTGTTTTGTAATTATATTTGCAATTTTTTCAAAAGATTGTACTCGGTCATTTTCGGGCATGCGCAGTTGTGGCTCGGCTGTCCGAGTGTTGTCAAAGATGTAGTTCGACTGTGAAAATATACAAATTTACACAAGAAATGTAAAAAGCAAGTTGAAGTTTGGAAACCAGGTGGTATTATCTCCGTGTGGTGTTGTAGGGAAATCTGTGGCTCGATGATAGTTAACCACGTGCTTGTGGAAAAAACCTGCTGAAACGGCTCCTCGAGTGTTTGGGTAATTCCTCATTGAGCTTTGTGCTTAGTTATTTTACATTTTCTAGGATCAACGATGAGTAACAAATTGGAGCCATCAGGACCCTAGCTGCGCTATAGTATGTAATCGAATATTTTATATTATTTAGGAGTTTAATTAAATAGGTTCAAAATAACTATTGTCTACATTTTTTTTCAATCAACAGTTTTTCATCATTTATCATCGTTTATAACATTCGTCATTTTCATGTGTATTGTAAAAATTATGTAAAAAAAAATAAATATTCTTCTTGAATCGTCAAATGCTATTTCTCCTTTTCGACGTTTGATGATCTTAACTTGTTTTCCTGGGAAATTGATTCAAGAGTAACTTCTCTATTACATTTTACACATGTCTTGCAAAATTCTTTGCATGGTTGTAGACCACCATAAAATTATGCCTTTTCTCTAAAATATTCTTTTTGAATGTTTTTATCTAATTACTAGCTACCAAATAGTTTAAGTCTCTAGTTTGTAAGAAAAGAGAAGTAAGTGTAGTTGAATTAAAGAGATCACGAAAGACAAAGACTAATAGAATGTTCTGAAATCTGCACCAATTCTGGAGCAAAGACTGAGCTTTTAAATTCACCTCAGCTGTAAAATCATCACTATGAGCAATTTCCAAAAGACATTTTAGGAAAGTAAGGTTTAGCTTAGATTGTTCAAATGGCCTAGTAAAATCATCAATAACACTTTCCAAAGCTTTATCTTTACTCCACCAACGTGTCACATTTACATACTGAAGACGACGAAAGAGTTGATGACCTTCCGTAGAATGCTTATTAACTGATGTCCACATTTGCATTCTTTTATGGGATTTAGATACGAATATAGCTGTGGTTTGGAGAAGACCTAAGAAATCTTTAGCCATTTTACAGCTTTCTGTGCAGTTCGTTATTACCAAATTCAGGATATGTGCACAGTAATGCACAAAAATAAGATCAGGATTATCTTTCTTCAACTGAGCCTGCAGGCCATTATATTGATCTTTCATGTTGGCAGCGCCATCAAAGGAACATCCGGTAATATTTTCAGTATCTAATCCAAGATCTTTTACATATTATTTGTCTTGCTCATAAAGAGCTTCTCCTGTTTATTTCGTCGCAGTTGTCATTTTTAGGAGTCTCACCTTAACCGAGTTCTCAAATAGATAGCGAACACAGAGAGCTAACCGGTCAATTACTGCTATATCCTGTGTTGTGTCAACTCTGTACTATAGTAATTTACGGCTTTTATTTCACTTGAAATCTGTAATTGAATTTGTTTTACTAGGTAGAAAATAATTTTGTTAAAAAACGTTTTTGAAAGAGACGTTATAAGCAAGCCTCTACCTTTATTGCCTTTTTCACCATTTGATTTCAAGGATTCCTGCCTTTTCTTACTATTTTGAATAGCTTTTTGGATATAACTATCAATAATATGATCATACTTGGCGACTAATAAAACCAGTTCCAGAAAGTTTCCATGATTTAAAGATTTATTATCCAACGTAGGAGCTGTTTCTTCAGTAACTCTAAAAGGTAAACCTTGTTTCCCGATGAAAAGCAATATATTAATCATACGTGTGAGCAGATGTCGTGGATGGGCAGTTACACTACGGTTAGTCATTAAATTATTGTTATTATTTAGAGAATTACCTAAGACGTATGGTTATGTCGTTTGAAGAGAATTAAACAGTTAGTTGTTGGTTGAACGTTCAAGTAGACGAACGTACATATAAGGAAGTGTAATAAATATATTTTTTTCAAAGTAAAACGCGCTCGATTTTTCTAAAAGAAACCTGTGACACAACTATAGGTTTACAGTTTTAGAAGTAAGATAGTGCTCACAGCTTTCACAAGTGTAAAGTTTTGGTGCATAGCGACATAAGTGCAATATCATGCTACGTAGCCATAATAAAAGACGACGGGATCTCAAGCGCGATTCTAACTCTGAAGAGAGCCGCAAACGTTACCGAACGAATGGTAACGAATGATATCGGTCTGAACGAAATACGGGCGCATATGAAACGCCCCACTGCCCACGGAGCGTACGCAACGAGCGAATTGACAACGAAGACATTCCGTCTGGCTCATGTGGCCACTACGACAAAGACGACACAGTAGCTGGACTAGAACGAGTAGTCGAGATATTGATTGATGAGAAACAAAATGATATAAACGCTATATGTAAGAACCAAAATAATACAAGATATGTAGTAAAGAGTGACTGTATTCCCGAGTTGGCAACCCTAACGTAAGCATTAACAAATGGCTGCATAAGATAGAACAATTAGGTTTGATACATTGTTGGGACGAGTCATTAATGACTTACTATATGCAAACACGTTTAAGTGGATTAGCTAGAAGTTGGTACGACAACCTAGCGTCATACAATCACACGTAGGACGAATGGAAAAGTTTACTAATACGTGCATTCCCCGATCACAATGACTTTGCTACTTCACTTAGACAGTTGGTTACTCGTACTTAGATACAAATGAGACGATGCTACAATATTATTATGGGAAGATGGAACTCCTACAAACGTGTAAGATATCAGGGAAAGATGAGGTATACTGCATCATTGTTGGTTTGGACAACGCTACACATAAAACAGGAGCGAAGGCTGGACGCTACGATACGCCAGAAGCCCTTTACGAAGAGTTCCTTTCTACAATTAACTAGAAACCCATTCCGGTAATACTGAAGTACGAGGGGAGACATGGAGGCAAGAAACTCCACGATTCTCGTTCAAAATCGCGAAATTTATAATGCTACAACTGTAGCAGCAATGATCACCTCTCAAAAAAATGCACTAGATCTCGTATAGTATGTAAACGATGCAACCGCCTAGGCCAAGATCCAAGAAGAGAAAGATTGTAACCGCACGCTACGCAAACAGACAATCTCGGTCCAATCCTCCGTAGAAAAATCGGACCAAGAGAGTTACTTTATTGACTGCATAGTTAATTCCGTCAAAACCCGTGGATAACTCGACACCGGAAGCGCAGCAATTTTGATAAATAAATCGACTTCAAAACTAAATCTTCCAATACGCAAATGCAATGTCATGGTATCTTTTCATGTGTAGTCGCGAGTAGACGTGTTTTGCGCAGCTCCGTCTTAACTTAAGTAAAGTGTCGTAAAATACTACTCACGTGTTCAAATTGTTCCTTTCTGTGGCCCAAATTTTGTTTTTTTTTTATATACAAGGGGTGGATCTACTCGTAGCCAGACGACATCGGCAATTAAAGAAACGATCGATACACTCTTGAGCAATGATACCTTCCTCAGCAGTCTAGTTAGCAGAGTTATTGCTCGACTAGATGAAAAGCTCGAGGAACAGCGAGTGTATTATGAGGGCATCATTTAGAAGTTGACCGACGACAACCGCGTCCTGGAAGAAAAGCTGGACCAGCAGGAGCAGTACTCACGGCGCAACAGCATCCGCGTCTTTGGCGTTCCAGAAACTCCCAGCGAAAACACTGAATCAACCGTGAGTGATGTGTTTAATAATATCTGTGGTGTGAGTGTAGTACCTGGCCTCATTGATCGGTGTCACAGAATTGGCAGAAAAGACCCTTCCGGCACTAAAATACGACCCATTATTGTTAAGTTTGTCTCTTACAAATCTCGTGAACTTGTAATGAACCAACGTAAAAAACTAAAAGGCACGAAAATGTCCATTAAAGAAGATCTAACTAAAAAGAGACTACAATTACTTACAAGTTCATCTGCTAAGTATGGCTTTAAGAACGTTTGGTCTAGAGATGGTTATATTTATGCCAAAGTCAACAACTCTATCAAAAAAATAAATAATTTAAATGACTTACATTAGACACCGATAACGATGTATGTTATTTTGTTTATGCTTGGAGCTGTTAAAAGCCATCATTTTGAAATTGTTATTCTTTATTTCTTTCCAATTTGTGGTTACATTATTTAGTTTTAAGCGTAAATTTCCTCAAACTGTTATTTTCTGTGAATAAATTTATTTTTGTACATCTCAATACTTCTGCGCAAGATGTTACAAGAAATTAAAGGTCTACCGTTTTACTTAATTTTAACTTATTTCATTGTAAATCTCTTTAATCGCCTACCGTTACACCAAATTATTTACATACAATCATATTTTAAATCTATACATATATTAATAAAAACTTAAGTTCTTGTTATTTTGGATTGATTTGTTTCTCTCTATTTTTACTAATATTAGTCACTCTATCATCTTAGGTCATCAACCGAATTTATTACATTCGTCTGTGTACTAAAGTAAATACTTTCTACAATAATCTTGCCTCTTTAGATCTTGATATAATTTGCCTAACGGAAACATGGCTTAACAACAGTGTTCACACTTCCGAATTGTTTTTGCCTCATTACGATGTTTATAGATTTGACAGGGACACACTCAGTAGTGGTAAATCTCGTGGTGGTGGTGTCCTATGTGCTGTCAATAATAACAAATACAAATCTTTGCCTATCAACATTGCTTTACATCCTTCCTCTCATTCTGATCTTGTCTGCACCAAACTGTTTCTAACATCCACTGTTTTTGTCTATATCATTGTTGTCTATCTTCCTCCACCCAT
The DNA here is from genome assembly GCA_035578165.1 of Stenolophus ochropezus. Classification (NCBI taxonomy): domain Eukaryota; kingdom Metazoa; phylum Arthropoda; class Insecta; order Coleoptera; family Carabidae; genus Stenolophus; species Stenolophus ochropezus. The sequence continues at coordinate 29,857,192 of JAQOWZ010000017.1, forward strand.
TTCCCTTGATCAACAGAATTATATTTTTGAATCTCTTGAATCCTTCATATCCATTGCTGATTGTAACTTCATAATTGTTGGTGACTTTAATATAGCGAAACTAATTGACAGTTATCAAGGTTTTCGCACTGATAATTTTACGTCTAATTTTGAGAATTTTGCTGCTTTTATAAATGCAACACAGTTTAACCAGATAAGATATTCCTATGGTAGGTTGTTGGATGTAGTTGTTTCTAATCTATCCTGTTCTGTTCTTGCAAATAATGATCCAGTTGTTGATGAAGATCCGCACCATCCATCTCTATCAATATCATTTAAATTTGACTCTACCCCTAATATTCCTAACTCTTCCTTTAATGAAAACTATTGTTCTTACAATTTTCGTTCTGCAGATTATAATCTACTTTATAACTTACTTTCAGATGTTAATTGGGACTTACTGAAAAATTATAATGATGTTGACTTTGCCTTTAATATCTTTTACAATATTATCTATAATATATTTGATATGTGTATTCCTGTTAGTATAAGACGACCATCTAAATATTCACCTTGGTTTAATTCTCATATCATCAAATTAATAAAACTTAAAAACAGATTCAATAATTTATTTAAAATCCATAAAACCGAATATTATCAGTCTGAATTCAAACGTCTCCGTGCACTTATTAAAAAAGAAATTAAAATTGCCCATAAACTATATTTAAATAACATCGAGGATACTTTGAGTGCTGATCCAAATAAATTTTGGTTCTATATAAATAGTAAAAAACTTACTTCTCGCATCCCAGGGTATATGCATTTTAACAATCAAGAATTTACCACTACTCCTGATATAGTGCACGGTTTCTCAGAATTCTTTGCTAGCGTTTACATTCCTTCAGATAGCTCCGATCACTCTACTACTCCCATTCACAATAATAATTGCCTGTCAAACGTTGTCAATATGTCTAATATTTCAGATGATGATATTTTAACTGCAATTAAACGTCTGAAAGTAACTAGAAATCCAGGTCCAGATAATCTTCCATGTTACATCATTAAAGCATGCAGTCATATTTTTCTTGAACCTCTATCATATTTGTTTAATCTATCTTTAAAAAATAACACTTTCCCTTCTATTCTCAAATATTGTACCATTTGTCCAATTTTTAAATCTGGTGATGTAACTGATATTTCCAACTATCGTCCTATTGCTATCCTTTCAAATATTTCAAAAATCTTTGAATCTAATCTCTACAAGTATATTTACGGTAATCTTCAGAATCTTATATCTACTCAACAGCATGGATTTGTAAATGGCAAATCTACAGCTACCAATCTTATCAAATTTACGGAATATACTCTTAACTCCCTTCATGATAACTCACAAGTAGACGTCATCTATACCGATTTTAAGAAAGTCTTTGATACTGTCGATCACTATATTCTTCTCCGCAAACTAAATTCTAATTTCAATTTCTCTCCAAATTTACTATCTTTTATTAAATCCTATCTAGAAAATCGTAAACTATCAGTTCAAATTAATAATGTTAGCTCTGCTCCATTTGTAGCCACTTCTGGTGTGCCACAAGTTTCAAATTTAGGACCCCTGTTGTTAATTTTATTCATTAATGACATTGCTGATGCGGTCAAGAATTCAGAAGTTTTGATCTACGCTGATGATTTGAAAGTTTTTAGAACCATAAATTCCATAGAGGACTGTAAACTTTCGCAAGATGATATAGATAGTATTCTAGCTTGGTCTCAGAACTCTAAATTATTCTTTAATTATAGTAAATGTAAAATAATGAGTTATCTGGTAAAAAAAATTGTTTACACCTATTCTTACGCTATGAAAAATTTCTGTCTTGAACGTGTACACCAATTTAAAGACCTCGGACCTTTGATGATAAATTGACTTTTAATTTGCACATAGACAATATTACTAAGTCATCTATTCGAATGTTAGGATTTATTATTCGTTCTTGTAAACCTTTTCATAGTGTCTCAACTTTAAAAAACTTATATTGTTCGTTGATTGGGTCAAAATTAGAGTATTGTTTCCAAATTTGGAACCCGATTTACAACAAATACATTTCCATTATAGAATCAGTTCAAAAACGTTTAGTTAAATATTGTTATTTTAAAAACTATAATCAGTATCCTAATTTTGACATTAACTATAATAAACTTTTGTTTGAAGTGAATTTGTTCTCATTAAAATATCGTAGGGAAATGCAATCTTGCTTGTTTTTATACAAAGTTTTAAACAATATTGTTACTTATTGTTATATTCTCGCCCACCTTCCTCTTAGTGTTCCACGTATCACCTCTAGGAACAAATTTACTTTTCGCTGTAGTAAAAGTCAGGACAAATTATGAAAGTAAGTCGCCTATTAGACACATGTGTACTATTTGCAATTCTATTCCCTCGAATATTGCCGTTTTTGCAGACCCTTACGGTTTGTTTAAAAGTTCTTTGATAAATTATTATTTATCTGTTGATAATAATGTTATTTTATAATTGTTTGTTTATTACTTAAGTTTTGTTATTTTGTTAATTTTTTCAAATTCGTTTACGTATTTATTTTTGTTGCGTATTTACAAATTACAACGTTATGTACTTGTATGTATTATGTCATTTACACATCATCCTGTAATTGGGACTTATGTCCTGTTGGATTGATTATAAATAAATAAATAAATAAAAGTGGGTTTGCAGGTGGATCGATTGCAGTTGTTGGAGAATGCGACATCCCGTTGAAGGTCGACCTAGCCTGTGCCAACGTTACCGTATTAATTGTACCCGATCAAGTTTAGAAAATCGATGTAATCATAGGTCAACCATTCATTAACCACCCCAATATCGTAATGACTATTAAAGGACGGGACAGTATGTGTTTTTAACAAAGAGCTAGCGGATCTCCTGCAAATCGAACAATTACCAGCGAAGCGAGTCACTATAAGAGTAGCGGCACATACAGTCATACCACCTAATCACATGGCGCACACCGCAATTAAAACCGACTGCGAAACCAAGAAGTCAGTATACGTGGAAATGCGGAATCGAATATGGGAAAACCGTGTTCACTGTATCCCCAGTTGCGTCTTTGTTACTCAAGGCGCCGTGCTACCCTTAATAAACGCCAGCAACGAGCAGCTAAAGTTGGAACACACACATTAATTCATGACAGGTTTATTATTATTGTTTTTTACATGACTACCTCATTTTATTTTATTTCAGATTGACACTAACATCACTGATAAGTGTCAAATAAAACTCTAACATTAATTTCAACAGTTAGCAAGAGGACAAATATGTTTCGAAGGAGAAAGAGACCACTGCAATGCAAATGTAAGTAACCTCTCTATTAATTATCACTCGCTTACGGGGCTTGACGCCACCTCCTATCGTTGAAAACCTTTTAGATCTATTAAAAGTCTACCGAAAATGTTTCTCCACTAACCTGGCGACACTAGGTTCATCTAATTTGGTCGATATGAATATTCATTTGTCTTCCGATAAAATCATAATATACGAACCGTACAGACTTTCATATAAGGAACACGAGGTCATACGTGGTTTGGCAGACAAAATGTTAGGAAACAAAATTATAAGTAAATCAGTATCACCTTTGTCAATTCCGGTGCTGTTACTAAAGAAGAAATCGAGTGAATAGAGATTATGTGTCGATTAGCGTGCGCTAAAAAATTTGACTATAAAAGATAAATACCCCCTAACCCGATGATTTGTTAGATAGACTAAAAAGAAACTCGTATTTTATTAGCCTTGATTTAGCTTCAGGGTACTATCAGGTACCAATAGCTAAACAAGATGTCCATGAAACTGCCTTTGTAATACCAGACGGGCATTACGAATTCGTACGAATGCCATTTGGGTTGACGAATGCTTCAGTGACTAATTAATCGAGTTCTGGGATCCCTATGCTTTTCGTATGCGTTAGCCATATTCATACCACCATCGAATTACGAACAAGGTCTCGTAGGCTCGAGGAAGTTCTCAAAGTATTACGTGAATCCGGTCTTACGTTGCGTCGAGAAAAATGGCATTTCTTCAAGACAGAAATTGAATATCTAGGACATGAAATTAATGAACAAGGTATTCGTCCGGGAAAACAAAAAAACTTGGCGGTCGAAAAGTTCCCCACGCCGCGAAATATTCACGAGGCGCGTCAATGTACCGAGTTATCAAGTTATTTTAGAAAATTTATAAAGAACTTTGCTAATATCGCTCATCCTATCACGAACCTTTTTCGAAAAGACAGTAAATTAATTTGGGGTAATGCCCAGGAACAATCATTTAGTAAACTAAAAGCAGCACTAACTTCAAATCAGTTCTTGGCATTTTTGACCCTACAAGTGACACAGAATTACATACCGGTGCGTCTAAATGTGGCATAGGTGGTATACTGCTACAAATGAATAACGGAGGGCTAAAACCAATTACGTATTTCAGCCGACAAACTAGCAAATATGAACAACAATATCATTCATACGAACTAGAGACGTTAGCCGCAATTAATTAATTTGAAAAGTTTCGCATCTATCTGATCGAGATAGAATTTGAAATCATGACCGACTGTATGCTTTTAGAAGCGCATTTGCTAAACGCGATCTTATTCCTCGCTTTGCTAGATGGTGGCTTATCGCAACTGAGTATACGTTTACGATTGAATACAGACCCGGTAGAAATATGGCACACGTCGACACACTCAGTAGGAACTGCGAAACGGTAGAAAATGGGTTTGATGAACTAAACGTGTTGCAAATTTCCATAAACGACGCGGATTGGGTACTTGCGGCCCAACTGCAAGACGCAAAAACTAAATGCATCTACAAGGTGCTTTCGCGCGAAGCTACCGATGAGGATGAAACACGTATCCACAGAGAATATCGCCTAAAAGATATTTGAGTTTTTCGTAATATGAGCGAAGGATGCCGTTGGGTAGTTCCACGAGGGGCGCAACGGCAGGTCGTGGCTATGTATCATAATAAAAATGGTCAGTTTTTATTAGACAATACGATCAATATAATTAAAAGCTTTTACTGGTTTTCTTTTATGAAAAGGTATGTACGTCGTTACATTTCCTTATGTTTAGAATGCCTTTAAAATAAAGATCCCTCTGGCAAACGCCCTGGTTATTTACAACCAATTGAAAATATTGCCACTTCATTTGACACATAGATCAGGTAGGACCCTTCATAAGAAGCCTAAAAGACAATTCGTTTGTGATCGTTATAATGGACGCATTTACTAAATATGTTTTAATTATACCTATTCAAAATACGAAGTGCAGTCCAGTAATCAAGTTCTTAACGAGGCGATAGCTATTTTCGGTGTGCCTAGGCGAATTATATATGATAAAGGAATTGAGTTCACTAGCAAGACGTTCACTTAATTTTGCACAAAAATCGGAGTAAAAAGAATTTTAAATGCTACATCGACACCACGAGCCAATGGGCAAGTAGAACGCATTAATAAATCGGTAACAACATCTATCGCAAGTTTGTGAATGGATAAAAAACGTTGGGACGAGAATATTCGCGAGCTACAGTTTGGTATTAATAATACGACACACAAAACTACAAACACTACCGCGTTTAAACTTATGTTCGGTTATAATCTCTGTGGCGTTAACGATGCCTTTATATTAAACTTATTAGTAACCGATAAAGTAATAGATACAAACGTGAGCGACATACGAAATAAAGCTAGCAGATGCATACCTCCTGCGTAACAAAAACAAAAGGTGTCCTACGATTCGAAACGCATGAAAGGTACGACGTCCGTAGTCGGTGACCATGTTCTAATGCGAAGAAACAGGACAAGCAACGATGGTGCTGGTAAAAAGTTGATGCCGAAATATTCAGGCCCGTATGAGATCATACGTATCCTCCCTCACGACAGATATGTAATTCGAGATCTTAAGGGGAGTCATCGGTCTCAAAAGCCGTATGTGGGCGTTTGTGCTGTAGACCAAATGAAATACTTAATGATCGTTGACGACGAATCAGGGTCACATTCCTCCACATTGAAGGAAGACATTACGCTCAACGCGGGCAACGAAACTAATAGTGAATTAGTTATTGACGCTGATAACTGTTTGTTAACGATCACTTTAACTGTCAAGAGATAAGCGACGAATCCGTTATTACGACGCAGGTCCAACTGATAGCCGGTTGATCAAATCAACGTTAGCCGCTATACCTAGTGAAGCAACTAGGAACAGAAGGCGAAGAAGTAGACGTAAACGCTTCCAATTAACTCCATTTCAGCATGTTGTGACAAAAGAAAAAAAGGAGAACGTTAAGAAATTAAAGTAATATCGTTACAGTGACGCTGATAACCTTCGCGAGGGCGCGAATGACGGCATGGTGGCCGAACGTGATCAGAAGCCGTGGATGAACTTCCGTAGTCACACTACGATTAGTCATTAAATTATTGTTATTAATTAGAGAATTACCTAAGAGGTATAATAGTTTTGTTTGAAGAAAATTAAACAGTTAGTTGTTGGTTGAAAGTTCAAGAAGAGGAACTTATGTATACGGGAGAGTAATAAATCTATTTTTTTCAAATTAAAAAGCATTCCATTTTTTCAAAAGAAACCTGTGACATTAGTATAAGTTTACATAGGCATTTCAATTTGTATATAAAAATAACTTCAGCATTCCTTTTATTTAATAAGTCCTTCTTGATGACTGATTCTATGTTCTTTTCTCTGCATGCTCTCAAATAAGCCGTCACTGTAATTTCATGAGACAGACTGCTCATGATCCGAAATAGTTTTATACAGGTGTTTTGAGCCTTGAACTAAAAGAACCATTTACAAATAGACTTTTTATGATATTACTGTAACGTTTTATTTATTTAGGTGAGGTGTAAAATTGATTAAAACACTAATATTTATATAACTATATTTAATAAAAGAAATGTGAATATAAAGAATAATTAAAAATAACTACCACTAAGAATTAACAAATGTAAACACTAATTTAAGACTAACAATTATTAATAAAGACTTAAACACTAAGATAATTTATTTAAACAATTAAAACTACGCGATATTTATTTCCACAATATTTATATTACCAACTATTTATATCACCCTCTATTTATTTATATCACCATGTGTTCACTACCCGTATCGATACAAGACTGTCCTCCCGATCTTTTGCTCGGGGTATTTAAGTAAAACTTTTCCTTCTGGAATATTCGTCGATTATTGTCGAAATCAGAACAATGGAGAGCGGACGGACTTGTTCTGACCTGTTCGCTAGCGGCCGCCGCCTGCGCCGCCGCCCGGGCCCGACCCTGGGTTCGGTACATTGCCCCCTCCTTAAGACTGTTTCGTCCCGGAACAGTTCGTTATGACGAAATCTGCATGCATCACCCTTGGTGCATCTGGAAGTCTTAAGAAATAACAGTCGACGGTCCGTTTGAGCTCTTCTTGGCTAATAGAGTTGAAGCTGCAGACTAGAATTTCCACTCCGGTAAAGCGGAAGATTGTTTCTAACATGTTTCTAACAATCCTCCAGTCCAAACCATCTAGTCCACAGCCTATCTTCGGTACTGCCAGCTTCATGATGTCGTTCTTCAAAATATGGTCCTTCATATCGCACAACGAGTCTCATAAACTGCGGTATGACGGCTTCTGATATGAGTATTGTTTGGTAACAAGGTAGTAAAGGTACCGCTTGTTTTCTACGTTATCATCCTTCAGTTGTAGCGTTTTTCCGACAGTTGGACGTTGGTTGGCCAGTTCTTGTACTCGTCCAAATTTTCTTTTAAAAACTGAAGCGATGCCCCGGGACATTTTAATATCTTTCGCTACACAATGAGCGAGGGAATACTCTGGGGACACGGTGAACAGATCTCGTTGTGCTTCTCGTGTCACGCCATACCGAGCCTTATGACCAGTAGACTGACTTTCCATGAAATCTTCAAATGTAGGTTCCTCAGCTACAACCCGGCGTACCGTCGCTCCACGATGATCGTCAAAATTATCACCAGCGAAAGAGGCTAACCAATTGAAGTGGACTACTCTCGGCTTTCCATTAGGTGTTTTCCTTATTCTGTAGACCACATCATTTATTCTTTTTACGATCTCGTAGGGACCTTCCCAATTCTATTGCAGCTTCGGTGATAAGCCACGACGTCTTTGTGGATTGTACAGCCACACCAAATTCCCAGGTTGATAACCACCTTTTTCAGCCTTGACATCGTACTGGTCTTTCATCCGATCGCTGGCACCTTGAATATTTGTACGGACTTGTTCATGGATGTCATTCATTCTTCTCCGTAAGTCCGTTACATAGTCCTCCCCGGCTAGGTCTTCACCGGGTTTACTGCCAAATACCAGGTCGCATGGTAAGCGCAACTCCCGTCCGAATAAAATGTTTGCTGGTGCTTACCCTGTTGTCTTATGCACGGATGAACGGTAAACCAACAAGAACAGATGAAGATGTCGGTTCCAGTCCCGTTGATGATTAGAAACTACCTTTGACAAATACCGATTTATTGTTCTATTAATCCGTTCAACCATGCCATCAGACTGCGGGTGTAATGCAGTAGTTCTGGTTTTCTTTATTCCTAATATCTTGCAGATATTTTGGAACAGAGCAGACTCGAAATTCCTTCCTTGGTCGGAATGTATCTCTCGCGGTACTCCAAATCGGCAGATGCATTCTTTCACCAAAACTTCAGTGACGTTACGGCTTCCTGGTTGGGTAATGGGTAGGCCTCAACCCACTTAGTGAAGTAGTCCATTACTACCACTATGTATTTATTTCCCTCGTCAGTTTCTGGGAATGGTTCAGCCACGTCAATCGCAATGCGTTCAAAGGAACTTCCAACGTTATATTGGCGCATTGGAGCTCTTCTTTTCCTATGTGGCTCGTTACTTCCCGCGCAGACCACACATTTCTTGCACCACTCTTTAACATCTTCTTTGTAATTTACCCAGTAAAATCGTTGGCGCACTCTCTCAAGGGTTTTATTCACTCCAAAATGTCCAGATCCGTAATGGATCTCCTCTAACACTTCCGGTACTCTATTCCTAGGAATTATCAGCTGGGTCCTACTCACAGTACCTTCAGTATTCTCTATGACACGTTTCAGGAGGCCCTCTTCAACCACAATAGAGTCCCACTGCGCCCAGTAAGATTTTACACTTTGTAAGTGTCGTGCAACATCTTCCCAAACTGGTCTGCTATCGCCACGTTTCCAATCTCGTACGATTTTCAAGTCCGAGTCATTCTCTTGGTCCTTGCGAAGGTTTTCCGTTTGCCAACTATCATTCACTACTGTTGTTCTGGCGATGGTAGAGAGTTTTTCTTCTAGACGATTGCAATGCTTGCATTCGTCCTGGCAAGGTCTTCTTGATAATGCGTCAGCATTACGATGGCTTGTACCTGCTCGATGCTCAATAACGAAGTTATATTCTTGCAATCTTTCAATCCATCTAGCTGCCTGACCTTCAGGATTCTTAAATTGTAGCAGCCATTTGAGAGCAGCGTGGTCAGTTCTTATAAGAAATCTTCTACCGTACAAATATTTGTAGAAGTGCTCCACGGATTTCACGACAGCCAAAAGTTCTTTTCTGGTGACGCAATAATTCCTCTCTGGTTTTGACAATATAGTGGCTTAACACCCCCATGGTGTTGCGCCGCTTCCTTCGAAGCTTTCTAGATCCAATTTAATTGGAGTGGATCCATCTCCGTTCCTGTTTATTAGATGTTCTTTATAATATTCCTCCACAACTCCCTATCTCTTGTTTAATTGTTGCTAATTTCAGCTGCTTTCAGATCTTCTTCCACTTCTCTCAGCCATGTTGACCTGGGCCTGCCTCGTCTTCTTCTTCCGCCTGGGCTCCACTCGACTATTGATCTTATTGTATCCCTTTCTTCTGCTCTCCATACATGGCCAAGCCATCTCATTCTTTGTTGTTTATTTTTTTTCACTATATTTTCTCCTTCTAATTCTTGTTCTATTTCATGGTTCATTCTTATTCTGTATTCATTTTCTGATACCTTGATTGGTCCTAGAATTGTTCGTATTATTTTGCGTTCCATTATTTTTAGATCTTCTTTTTTTGTCATTGTGATTGTTTCAGCTGCGTATAATGTTATTGGTCTTATTATTGATTTGTATATTCTGATTTTGGTATTTTTTGTTAATAGTTTGCTTTTTAATATTTTTTTATTTGCGTAAAAAGCTCTACTTGTTGCTATAATCTTTTCCTTAATTTCTGTTTCTCTTTCTCCTTTACTTGACAACATAATTCCTAGATATTTAAACGTATCTACTTGTTCAAATGTGTGTTCTCCGATTTTTATTCCTTTGTTTTCAGTATTCTTTCCTAGCAGCATTATTTTGGTTTTTGCTTCGTTGATTTTTAATCCTATCTTATCTCCTTCGATCATTATTTCTTGCAGCATTTCTATCATTATATTCCTGTTCTTCGTTGCAATAACTATGTCGTCGGCATATGCTATTATTTGTCCTCCTCGTGTTCTAAGCGTTCCTTTATTTATTTTTCTAAGTACATATTCTAAAGCTAGGTTGAACAATGTTGCCGACAGCGCATCTCCCTGTCTGACCCCTTTATTTATCTCGATCTCTTCTGTCTCCCGTTTTTGTGTTATAATGCTTATTTTATTTTTCCTTATTGTCATCGACATTAGTCTTCTTAATTTTGCTGGTATATTTAGTTCCTCAAGTGCTGTCATAAGCTTTTTTCTTTTAATGGAGTCAAAGGCTTGCTGGAAATCAATAAATAGCATTTCTATATTCAGATTGTATTCAACTGATTTTTCAATTATTTGTTTGACTGTATGTATGGCGTCTGTTGTTGATCTGCCTTTACTGAATCCACATTGATATTGTCCAATTATGTTATTATCTGCATTTACTAATCTCCTTTGTATTAATGTGGATAGTATTTTATATACCGTATTCAACATAGTAATACCTCTGTAGTTTTTACATACTTGCTGGTCACCTTTTTTATGAATTGTCACTATTTGTCCAGATTCCCATTCTTTTGGCATCTTTTCATCTCTCCATATTTTCTTTATGAGTTCGTATATTTTTTGTTGCAAGACTACCCCTCCATATTTTATTAATTCAATATTTATTCCATCTTTACCTGGTGTTTTTCCATTGTGACATTTTTTTATTATTTCTTGTACTTCTTTTAGCGTTGGCTCTTCTACTATTCTATCTTGTTCATTGTTTTGGGTTTCAAATTCATTTTCATCTTGTGTATCTGTTAATAAATCTTTAAAGTGGTTAATCCAAATTTGTTTATATTCTTGTTCGTTTTCTGCTATTCTACCATTTATATTTTTATGCCATGTACTTTTTTTTCTGTTTTTACCTCCCGCCTATCAATATATAGATAAGGGAGGTATTGTTTTTGGTCAGATTTCTCGAGTGTGAGTTTTCAACATATGAGCACGAATTAGAGTCCCTAGAATACGATTTTACTATTTTTACCGTGATGTCTGTATGTCTGTGTGTGTGTGTGTGTGTGTGTGTGTGTGTGTGTGTGTGTGTGTGTGTGTCTGTGTGTGTGTGTGTGTCTGTGACGATTTTTCGTCCACGATAACTCCAATACGATTCATGTAAAAAATATAATATTTGGTATTTAAGAGTTATATTCTAATATGATGAACTGATTAGATTTTGACTACAATTGGTTAACCGGTAGTAGTACTTTACATGAAGGTTTAAACCATTTTTCCAAAAAATTACCTCTAAATACCATATTTTTGCAAATTTCGTTATTACAAATATAAAGATTTTTTAATTTTCTACTGATCTGCATAATTATGTTTATATATAACTTCTAGTTAGATAGAAAAAAAATATATAAATTATAATAATTTTACATATCGTTTAGGCCGAGGAATTTCGATAAAACAGATGAGTTATTCATATGTTCACAAAATTTGACATATCATGTCAAATTTGATGTAAGTAAGTGTAAAAGATAAAATAAGTAAAAATGAAGTAATTTTATTGTAAAATTTAAAAAGATGGAAGAAATATATTAGGAATGTATTTGCATGCGTGAATCAAAGTAAGTTCGGTTCCGGTTTTAGTAACGTCAAAAATAGCTGTCATATTGGTCATACAAATTTTATGAAGGAAATTTTAGGTATGAAATGAATTAAAAATATTCTGAATTGCAATAACAAACTAATATTAAAACTACAAATTAAATGTATTGAAAAACTGATATAGAATATATTACTACAATGGCGGGAGGTATTGTGTTGGACACACCAGATTTTTTATTTTGTGATTGAATTTCTTTGTAAAATCTTTTTGTATTTCTTTTCTGTCTTTCTTCTTCTATTTCTTTAATCTGATTCTCTGTCCATTCTCTCTTGTTTTTTCTTATAGTTTTGTTGCATTCGTTTCTTATTTTTTCATATAGTTGTTTGTCTTCATTTTTTTTTTGTTTGTAGCCATTTTATTCTTGCATTTTTCTTTTTATCTGCCATTTTCTTACATTCGTCATTATACCAGTATTTTCTTTTATCTTGTTTTTCTTTTCCTACCCATTTTTTGCTTCCTGTATGCATGTCTCTATACCATTCCATTTTGTTTCTGTCATCTTCATAATTTATTACTTCTTTTAGATTTTTATCTAGTTCTTGTATATATTTCTCTCTTATACTTTCATTATTCAGATTTTCTGTATTCCATTTTATTTTTTTACTACTATTTTTTGAGGTCTTTTCACTTTTTGTCTTAGTGTTGCTGCTACCATAAAGTGGTCCGAATCTGCGCATGCTCCTCTGTAGGTTCTTATATCCGTTACTGATGATTGTTTTCTTCTTGTTATAAGAATATGGTCTATTTGTGTCTGCGTTTGTTGATCTGGTGATATCCATGTTATTTTATGTTCTCTCCGGTGTTTAAATTTTGTGCTGCTTATTATCAGATTTGTTCTTGTTGCTAGTCTGCATAGTCTTTGTCCGTTATCATTTGTATTGTCATGTATTGTGTGTCTTCCTGCTACTTGCTGTATATAGTCTTCCTTCCCTATTTGGGCATTAAAGTCTCCTAATACAATTATTGTATCTTCTTTTGGCATTTTTTCAATTTCTTCTTCTAACACTTCATAAAACGTTTCTTTTTCTTCCGGTTTCGCATTCTCTGTTGGAGCATATATATTTAAGATTGATATTTTGAAAGGTGTCGTATCTATTCTACAGTAGGCCATTCTTTCGTTTATTGGTTTAAAATCTATTATATTGTTTTTCAGTTCATTTAAAATAATAAATGCCACTCCGTATTGACCTTGTTTTATATCCCCTGAATATTTTACAATATAATTGTCTTTTACAATTTCTCCTGCTCCACTCCATGTAGTTTCTTGTATTGCAGCAATATTTATTTTATAGCTCAGCATTTCTGCAGCTATTTCTTGCGTTTTTCCTGGTTATAGCATAGTTCTCACATTCCAGGTACTAATTCTAATCTTATTATTATTTTTTGTTTTTTTACCTTTCTTTCTATTATTTTCTTTCTTTGACTTGGAATTGCGGGTGTGTGTTGGTGCCATTTCATTGTACTTATTTTCTAATTCCTTTGTATTAGCCATTTTCGTTACCAGGTTTCCTGTTAATTTATTTATGTTTGGTTGCTATGATTGTTTTGATAAGTTATTTTTTATTGGTCTTTCATCGTAGCTATTTGTTCTAGTTCTACTTGTGAATTGAGGTCTGACACTTGAAGTTGTTGGTATATCTGCATTATTGGGTTGTTGTTTTTGTCTCTTTGCATCTTGTTCTTTTTTGTTTTTGTCGTTATCTTCATATGTTTTTAAACTTTTCTTTTGTTCCTTTTCTTCAGAATGCATTCGTTTTTTGTCGTTTTTTTCTTTTATTAATATTGTTGCTTCATTGTCATCTATTTTTATTCCATCAACATATAAATGATTGTATTTTAAAACTGCATGTTTACCCTCTTTTCTTATGTCTTTCATCAGCGGTATCAATACTTTTCTTTCATCTGCAATGTCTTTTGGATAATCTTCTGATATTATTATTCTTGTTCCTTTTAAAAACTTTCGGTTTGCCAAAATTTCTATTAATTTCCTTCTTGTTGTTAATTTTATAAGAACCGGTCTTGTTTTATTTGCCTATTTTCCTAGTCTATATATATTATCAATATCTCTGTTATTTATATCTATTTTTATTGTGTTTTTTATCAGACCTAAGCAGGCATTTTCTAGTTGAAATTTATTTCTTTCTTCATTAGGCCAAAAATTAAAAGATTTTTTTCTCTGTTTATTTTTTCCTGTTCTTTCCAATTTTTTTCTATTTTCACTATTTTACTGGTAAAGTATTCTAAATTATGTGCTGTGATATTGAATTTAGTATTTATCTCTTTCTGTATGTTTGCTAATTCCTTTTTTAAATCGGCTATTGCATCTAGGATTATTTAAACATCCATTTTATTAACTGAAGGTATGCAATCCTCTTTACTTGCTAGAGTTGCTTGCTAGTTTTGCTTGGTGGTGTTCTATGCGTCGTCAGTTCAGTTTGTGTTATCACCTTACTTGATTCGGGCGGTAACCTGATATCTGCCGCTGGCTCAAAACACTACTTTGCAAAATGCAATTCTTGATTATGCTTTGCTGGCAATGTAGCTCTCTTGAAAGAGTATGTGTATAACCTACAAACGGCTAATAATTTTTATTTGCTTTTTATTCTTTTATCTGACGATACTTATCTTTTCCTTTATATCTTCCATTGGGGTCTCTTCTTAGTAACTTCCTTTATTTTTAATAGCTCTCTATATCCTTCTATTTCATATATTTTTTAAATTCTTTACGGAGCACAAACTCATACGCGTTTACACCACGACACACACACTACTACGTTTTCACAAGGTCTTACTAAAATAGGCAATAACCTTCTCTTATCCGTCTTGTATCTGGGAAAGAACGCCACCAATTCCAACGTTGCTGGCATCTGTATCTAGAACGAATTCTCCTTCTGGTACAGGATAACTTAGGACAGGTGCGCTTGTCAAGGAATGTTTAAGTTGTTTGAACGCAGCTTGACAGTCCATCTCCCAGATAAATTTTCTGCCTTCTTCAGTAAGCCTTGTCAATGGCTTCGCTATGTTAGCAAATCCAGGTACATAACGTCGGTAGTATGTACAGAGACCAAGGAAACTTCTCAATTCATGTTTATCCCTTGATACTGGCCAGTCACTCACAGCCCTTATTTTCTCCGGATCAACTGCAATACCCTTACCAGAAACTACGTGTCCAAGATAATGAACTTCTTTTTGAAATAAGTGACACTTCTTTGGACTGAGTTTCAGGTTAGCCTTCCTCAATCTTTGGAAAACCTCTTCCAAGTTCTTCATGTGGTCCTCGAACGTTTTTCCTACCACAATAATATCGTCGAGGTAAACCAAACATGTTTTCCACGACAGTCAAGCCAACACGGTCTCCATAAGCCGTTCAAACGTTGCAGGGGCATTGCAGAGCCCAAAAGGCATAACAGTAAATTGCCAAAGACCAGTACCGATGATAAATGCCGTTTTTTCTTTGTCTCTTGGGTCTAAATCCACTTGCCAGTATCCGCTCTTTAGATCAAGAGTAGAGAAGATGCTTGATCCTGCCAATGTGTCCAGAGTATCGTCTATTCGGGGTAGCGGGTAGCTATCCTTCTTCGTCACGTTGCTAAGTTGACGATAATCGACGCAAAATCTTGTAGAGCCATCCTTCTTCTTCACTAGCACCACTGGTGAAGCCCATGGACTGCTTGAAGGTTTAATCACACCTTCCATTCTCATGTCCTCTATAATTTCTTCCGCTTCTTCCCGCTTAGCCAGTGGTAGTCTTCTTGCTGTTTGACGGATGGGTCGTGCGTCTCCGGTGTCTATTTTATGATGGACTACATTGGTTCGTCCTTTGTCCTTCTTGTCAAATTGGAACACATCTTGAAAGGTCCCAATTAAGTTCTTAGCCTTGGTTTTCTGGTCGGCAGTCAAGTCCTGGAACGATGATGACAGCTCCTTGATTAGAATATCTGGAACTTCGCAGGATATGTTGTCTTTGGCTTTTACAGTTCGAATAATTGATGATACCGCTGAACATTCACCTACTACGGTCCCTTTTTTCAGTATAACTGGATAAAAATTTATGTTCATCACTCGAACTGGGATTATCTTGTCCGATTTGAGCAAGGCTTTTCCAATTACAATTCCAGTCCCAATTTTGGCATCATCGTTTTTCGGCTGGAGCATGACAATGTTTCCCTCACAGAAGCTACCCTCTAACTGTGCTTCCACGATTGATTCACTCCGTTCTGGGAGGGTTACATCTTCCGTTATCAATACTCGCATGGCATTGTCGTCTCGTGGATTTAATACCAGTTCTTCATCATTGACCATCATCACAGCATTCTTCAGGTCAAGTTTAAATCCATGCTTTTTCATAATGTCCATGCCGAGGATGAATTCATCTTCTACGTCAGCTACCAGCGCACGATGTTTAATGTAAGTTTTTCCAACAGCGATGCTCAAATATATTTCTCCAGATGCGGAAACTTGTTCTCCTGTGGCTGTTCGTATTTGCCACTTTGTTGGAAGTAGATGTTTTCTGCACAGTTTTCTTGCTAAGTCGGGTCTGATTATTGTTTTTGTCGCAACCGTATCCAGCAAGCGGCCAGCTATTGATAGAGCCGTATACATAGACGCTGTTAGCTTGATGATGAAGGGATGCGACATAACTAATGGATTCTGGGGCTACTGGAATACGGGTCGACGATTGCCCCTTCGCATCAACCCGACTTAGTTTCCCGACTCCTTTTCTTCCTTTCTTGGTTCTGCTTTCTTCTGTTGTTTTCTGCAGAGCCTTTGCGGGTGACCTAATTCACCGCAATTCCAACAGCGAAGTTTCTTTTTTCCAGCAGCATTAATTTCAGACGTAATTCGTCTTATCTTGTCTTCTAGATCTTCGGTGTCTTCGGGCCTCTCAGCATCGATATTTCGCACTCGCGATTGGTTACGTGAAGCTTGTTTCGCAGCTTCATGGTCTAAGGCATATGAAAGTGCGTCAACCAGAGTTTTTGGTCGAGCCAATCGTAGTGCCTGCTGAGTTTCATTATCTCGGACCCCATAGATAAATGCTTGTATAGCTAGGCATTCCAAAACGTTGTCAGGAGCTGTAGGGTGTGCAAGACGCACCAGACGAGCTATGTCGACTTCAAATTCTTGAAGATTTTCTTTAGAACTTTGATATCGGTTCCTCAGTTGCGTCTGATACACCTGCTCCAAATGCGCATTGCCATATCTCATATCTAATCGCTTGACAAGTTGTTCGTAATCTTCATGTTCATCTTCTTTTAGCGTCTGTAGGATATCGATGGCTTCTCCACGCAGCGAAACTGTCAGCGCTGTAGCCTTTTCTTTGGAAGTCCAGCCATTTGCTTTGGCAGCGGCTTCGAATTGTTTTACATAATTCGGCCATGATGACTTGCCATCGAATTTGGGTGCTTTAATGTGCAGTTTTGAATTATGTTCCGCTTTTACTGTTTTGTTTACTTGAATAATATCTGCCACATTAGAATTTGATACCGCTGGCGTAATATTGGAGAAATTTTGCTGCAACTCTTCAACTTTTTTCTCATAAGTTTCTATTTTCTCTTCTAATTTCTTTCAATTGTTCATTTAGCTTGTCCTCCAAACCTTTAGAATTTTCCATTAATTTCTCCTCCCATATTCTAGAATTTTCTGTTAATTTCTCTTCTAAAATTCTAGAATTTTCTATTAATTCTTCTTTTAAAGTTCTAGAATTTTCTGTTAACTTTTCTTCCAAAGTTCGAGAACTTTCCGCCAACTTTTGTACTAAAGCTTTAGGACTTTCTTTCATTTGTTCCAAAGTTCTAGAATTTTCTTCTAAACTTCTGGAATTTTCTTTTAGAATTTTAACAAAATCATCAATTTCGAATAAAAAGTCATCAGGATTTTCACCAGCTTCTATTAGAGCTTGCCGTAGACGATGTTGTAGAACAGACTTGGTTCCCGATGTCTCCAACTCTCATTCTTCCAGCTCCCTCTTGAGATCGGCCACTTTTAATTCACTTAATTTTACTTGTTTAGTAGCCATTTTATTTATTTCAATTTATACTTCACAGTTTATTTACCCTCGCACTTAACACCAATTGTAACGTTTTATTTATTTAGGTGAAGTGTAAAATTGATTAAAACACTAATATTTATATAACTATGTTTAATAAAAGAAATGTGAATATAAAGAATAATTAAAAATAAGTAACACTAAGAATTAACAAATGTAAACACTAATTTAAGACTAACAATTATTAATAAAGACTTAAACACTAAGATAATTTATTTAAACAATTAAAACTACGCGATATTTATTTCCACAATATTTATATTACCAACTATTTATATCACCCTCTATTTATTTATATCACCATGTGTTCACTACCCGTATCGATACAAGACTGTCCTCCCGATCTTTTGCTCGGGGTATTTAAGTAAAACTTTTCCTTCTGGAATATTCGTCGATTATTCTCGAAATCAGAACAATGGAGAGCGGACGGACTTGTTCTGACCTGTTCGCTAGCGGCCGCCGCCTGCGCCGCTGCCCGCGCCGCGACCCTGGGTTCGGTACATTACTGAACACCGTACATACAGCGTAGAACATTGTACTATTATCCTTACAGAATGAAAGCCATTTTCTTGGATGTTTGTTTTCATCACTTGTTAGGCGAAAATACAGCTTCGTAGCACTAAATGGAAGCGTAGTTTTAATTTCACTTGGTTGTATTGGATGAAGGTTCATAAAGGCGAGTTTTTCTTAAATGCTTGGTTGACGTGATGGTGGAGCAAACTTTGTGAAGTTCTGTAATGGTATTTTGAGCAATACTCAATGTTCAGCTTCCTCTTCTTCAAATAAAGACAACAGCTCCTCAGAATCATTAGAACCAAATTGTTGATTAGCTGTTGCAGGTTTCAGGAACGGGTTATGCAATACGAACTGAGAAAACCACAATATTATGCTGATTAATTAATAAATAGTTTAGTCTGTTTACTATTTTTTCAAATTATTACACTTAGAGGAAAAATTTATCTATATAATTACGTTATCCTATATACTAAAAGGCATGTGTCCTAATCTATATTTATTTTCATCATGACGATCGCCAAATATTCGGACAAACCTACAGCCTAAATCAATCAAGTTGTAGAGAATGATGCGTAGGTGTGCCTTTTTGGTGTTTCATATTTTTACGTCGAGCAGTTTTTGCCTAAATTAATAAAAACCACACACTTTTTTCATTTTGAAACAAAAAATTCTAGATGGATCCTAGTAGCCATGTCTAAATTTAAAAAGAAAACCAGTCATCTGTCACTTATGACAATCAGTCTATGAACTTTAAATGATTGTATTTTCAAATAGAACATTGATATTATAGAAGTGAATACAGTATCATGATTAATAATCTTGAGCAAAGGTGTTACAACTAATTTAAGTTTAAAACATAACGTATTTAATTAATATAAATTTTGACGTTTCCAATGTCAAAAGTCAATGTTGCCAAATGTATGATGAAGTAACTAAGTTAAAACCAAATATTCCTAAACTAACTTCACTGAAGACAGTGGCAGTTGTATTAGGGTTGACAATATTAATTTATAAATTTAAAAATTAACTTCTATTTTTTAATAGAAACAGTGTTGCCAATTTATAAAGTAACTAAATAAAAATCAAATATTCCTAAATAAAATAAATTGAATACTTTGCTGTGTTTGTTATTAAAGGAAACCAAAAGAGCCAGATTTAAAATGACAAAAAAATGTGTCATGTCGATCTGCATTTGTTTTTCGTAAAAAGTTGTTAGAAGTAGGTTGTCCTTGGGTTTTAAGGAAACGACACAATACGGACTGGTGTGCACGAATGACAAAAATGTTCTACATAGATTAGAATTTGTTTTTTGCAAAATGTTGTAAGAAAAATGTCGTGTTTGGGTATTTTCGAATTACATAAGTCAATATTGCCAAATGTTTAATAAAGTAACTAAACAAAGAACAAATATTCCCAAATGAACGTTACTGAAGACAGTAAATGTTATAATAGGCTAGGTCACGATGAGGGCTAGCGTGCAAAATTTCTAAAAAAAAATGTTCTATATCGAACGGCTTTTGTTTTTTAGAAAAAGTTGTGAGAAGTATGTCGAGTTTGGTCTCAAATGAAAGGTCTCGTTGAGAGCTAGCGTGCAGAATTGACAAAAATGTTCCATGTCGATCGGCTTTTGTTTTATGCAAAAAGTTGTCAGAAGTATGTCGTGTTTGGTATCAAATGAAAGGTCTCGGAGAGGGCTAGCGGGCAGAATTGACAAAAATGTGCTATGTCGATCGGTTTTTGTTTTTTACAAAAAAATGTCAGAAGTGTGTGGTGTTTGGTATCAAATGAAAGGTTTCAATGAAGGTTGGTGTGCAGAATAATCGAAAATGGTCAATGTCGATCGGCTTTTGTTTTATGCAAAAGGTTGTCACAAGTATATAGTATTTGGTATCAAATGAAAAGTCTCGGTGTGGGCTAGCGTGTAAATATGATAAAAATGTTTCATGTCGATCGACTTTTCTTTTATGCAAAAAGTTGTAAGAAGTATGTCGTATTTGGTATCAAATGAATGGTCTCGGTGAGGGCTGGGGTACATAAATGACAAAAATGTTTTATGTCGACCGACTTTTATTTCTTGCAAAAATTTCTCAAAAGTTTGTCGAGTTTGGTCTCAAATGAAAGGTCTCGTTGAGGGCTAGCGTGCAGAATTGACAAAAATGTTACATTCCGATTGGCTTTTGTTTTCTGCAAAAAGTTCTCAAAGGTATGTCGAGTTTGGTCTCAAATAGAACGTCTTGTTGAAGGCTAGCGTGAAGAATTGACAAAAATGTGCTATGTCAGTCGGTTTTTGTTTTTTGCAAAAAGTTGTGAGAAGTATGTGGTATTTGGTATCAAATGAAAAGGATCGATAAGGGCTGGCGTGTGAAATTAACAAAAAAGGTTAATGTTGATCGGCTTTTGTTTTTTGCAAAAATTTGGTCTCAAATGAAAGGTCTCGTTGGGGACTGGCGTGCAGAATTGACAAAAATGTTCCATGTCGATCGGCTTTTGTTTTATGCAAAAAGTTGTCAGAAATATGTCGTGTTTAGTATCAAATGAAAGGTCTCGGAGAGGGCTAGCGTGCAGAATTGACAAAAATGTGCTATGTCGATCGGTAATTGTTTTTTGCAAAAAGTTGTCAGATGTGTGTGGTGTTTGGTATCAAATGAAAGGTTTCAATGAAGGCTGGTGTGCAGAATTAACGAAAATGGTCAATGTCGATCGGCTTTTGTTTTATGCAAAAGGTTGTCACAAGTATATAGTGTTTGGTATCAAATGAAAAGTCTCGGTGTGGGCTAGCGTACAGATATGATAAAAATGTTCCATGTCGATCGAATTTTGTTTTATGCAGAAAGTTGGCAGAAGTGTGTCGTGTTTGGTATCAAATGAAATGTCTCGGTGAGGGCTGGAGTACATAAAATGACAAAAATGGTTCATGTCGACCGGCTTTTGTTTTTTGCAAAAAATTATTAGAAGTATATCGTGTTTGCAATCTAATGAAAGGCCGGACATGCAGATATGATATAATTGTTTTATGTCGATTGGCATTTTTTTTTGCACTGACAGCGGAGCTCTAGGGAATGCTCGGCGTAGCCGAGAATTCGCTAGTTATCCTATATACTAAAAGGCATGTGTCCTAATCTATATTTATTTTCATCATGACGATCGCTAAATTTTCGGACAAACCTACAGCCTTAACCATTTATGAAATTGTTATGTATAATAATATCAAGTTGTAGAGAATGATGCGTAGGTGTGCCTTTTTGGTGTTTCATATTTTTACGTCGAGCAGTTTTTGCGTAAATTAATAAAAACCACACACTTTTTTAATTTTGAAACAATCTTGAAACTAAAGATCCTAGTAGCCATGTCTAAATTTAAAAAGAATCACGCTGTAATCTGTCACTTTTGACAAATAGTCTGTGAACTTTGAGCGATTGTATTTTCAAAGAGAACATTGATATTAGAGAAATGAATACAGTATCATGTTTAATAGTCTTGAGCAAAGGTGTTACAATTAATTTAAGTTTAAAACATAACGTATTGTAGCGAACCCAGGGTCGCGGCGCGGGCGGCGGCGCGGGCGGCGACCGCTAGCGAGCAGGTCAGAACACGTCCGTTCACTCCCCATTGTTCTGATTTCAAGGAATCAGAGAATAATCTAGAATAAACTGTTTTAATATAAATACCCCAAGCAAAAGATCGCGAGGACAGTCTTGTATAGATACGTGTAGTGAACAGATGGTGATATAAATAAAAAGATAGTGATATAAATAAAGAGTGATATAAATATTGCGTAGTTGTAATTGTTTAAATAAATTATCTTAGTGTTTAAGTCTTTATTGATATATGTTAGTCTTAAATTAGTGTTTATATTTGTTAATTCTTAGTGTTAGTTAATTTTCATTATTCTTTATAATTCATATTTCTTTAATTAAACTTAGTTATATAAATATTAGTGTTTTAATCAATTTTACACTTCACCTAAATAAATAAAACGTTACAATTGGTGTCAGGTGTGGGGTTAATAAACTGTGAAGTGTAAAATTAAAATAAATAAAATGGCTACTAAACAAGTAAAATTAAGTGAATTAAAAGTGGCCGATCTCAAGAGGGAGCTGGAAGAACGAGAGCTGGAGACATCGGGAATCAAGTCTGTTCTACAACTTCGTTTACGGCAAGCTTTAGTAGAAGCTGGTGAAAATCCAGATGAGTTTGTATTCGAAATTGCGGGTGGTTTCACCGATTTTGTTAAAATTCTAGAACTTTGGAACAAATGAAAGAAAGTTCTAAAACATTAGAACAAAAATTAGAGGAAAGTTCTAGAAAATCTGAAGAAAATTCTCGAACAATGAAAGAGGAGTTGCTAGAAAATTCTAAAACTTAAGAACAAAAGTTGGCGGAAAACTCTAAAACATTGAAAGAAGAACTGATAGAAAATTTAGAACAAAAATTAACAGAAAGTTCTAGAACTTTAAAAGAAAAATTAATAGAAAATTCTAGAATTTTAGAGGAGAAATTAACAGAAAATTCTAGAATATGGGAAGAGAAACTAATAGAAAGTTCTAAAAATTTAGAAGATAAATTGGAAAATTTGAAAGATGAATACGACATGAGGATTGTAGAATTACAGAAAAATGTCTCAAAAATTACGTCACCAGCGGTTTCAAATCCTGATGTAGCTAAGATGGATGAAATTCAGGAAAAGAAACCAGAAAAAGAAAATAGCTCTAGATTGCATATAAAAACACCAGAATTTGACGGCAAGACATCGTGGCCGAATTATGTAAAACAGTTTGAAGCTGCTGCCAAAGCGAATGGCTGGTCTTCCAAAGAAAAAGCTACAGCGTTGACAGTTTCGCTGCGTGGAGAAGCCATCGATATCCTACAAACGATAAAAGAAGATGAACAAGATGATTACGAACAACTTGTTAAACGATTGGATATGCGATATGGCAATGCGCATCTGGAGCAAGTGTACCAGACGCAACTGAGGAATCGATATCAGAGTTCTAAAGAAAACCTTCAAGAATTCGAAGCTGATATAGCTCGTTTAGTTCGTCTTGCACATCCCACAGCTCCTGACAGTGTTTTGGAATGTCTGCCCACTCAATCATTTATCTATGAACTCCGTGACAATGAAACTCAACAAGCACTGCGATTGGCTCGACCAAAAACTCTGGTTGACGCACTTTCATATGCCTTAGATCATGAAGCAGCCAAACAAGCTTCACGTAACCAGTCGCGAGTGCGAAATATCGATGCTGAGAGTATCGAGGACCTAGATGATAGGATAAGACGTATTACATCCGAAATTCATGCTTCTGGAAGAAAGAAACTCCGCTGTTGGAATTGCGGTGAATTAGGTCACCCGCAAAGGCTCTGCAGAAAACAACAGAAGAAAGCAGAACCAAGAAAGAATGAAAAGGAGTCGGGAAACTAAGCCGGGTTGATGCGAAGGGGCAATCGTCGACCCGTAAACCAGTAGCCCCAAAATCTATTAGTTATGTCGCATCCATTCATCATCAAGCTAACAGCATCTATGTAGACGGCACTATCGACAGAAGGCCGTTTAAAATGTTGTTGGATACGGGTGCGACAAAAACAATAACCAGACCCGACGTAGCAAGAGAAATATGCAGAAAACACCTACTTCCAACAAAGTGGCAGATACGCACAGCCACCGGAGAACAAGCTACCGCATCTGGAGAAATAGATCTGAGCATCACTGTTGGAAAAACGTGCATTAAACATCGTGTGCTGGTAGCTGATGTAGAAGATGAATTCATTCTCGGCATGGACATTATGAAAAAGCATGGATTTAAACTTGACCTGAAGAATGGAGTGATGATGGTCAATGATGAAGAATTGGTATTAAATCCACGAGACGACAATGCTATGCGAGTACTAATAACGGAAGATGTAACCCTCCCAGAACGAAGTGAATCAATCGTGGAAGCACAGCTAGAGGGTAGCTTCTGTGAGGGAAACATTGTCATGCTCCAGCCGAAAAACGATGATGCCAAAACTGGGACTGGAGTTGTAATTGGAAAAGCCTTGCTCAAAACCGACAAGGTTATCCCAGTTCGAGTAATGAACATAAATTTTTATCCCGTTATACTGAAGAAAGGGACTATAGTAGGAGAATGCTCAACGGTATCATCGATTATTCGAACTGTAAAGGCCAAAGACAACACATCCTGCGAAGTTCCAGACATTCTAATCAAAGAGCTGTCATCATCGTTCCAGGACTTGACTGCCGACCAGAAAACCAAGGCTAAGAACTTAATTGGGACCTTTCAAGATGTGTTCCAATTTGACAAGAAGGACAAAGGACGAACCAATGTAGTCCATCATAAAATAGACACCAGAGACGCAAGACCCATCCGCCAAACAGCAAGAAGATTACTATTGGCGAAGCGGGAAGAAGCAGAAGAAATTATAGAGGATATGAGAACGGAAGGTGTGATTGAACCTTCAAACAGTCCATGGGCTTCACCAGTGGTGCTAGTGAAGAAGAAGGATGGCTCTACAAGATTTTGCGTCGATTATCGTCAACTTAACAACGTGACGAAGAAGGATAGCTACCCGCTACCCCGAATAGACGATACTCGGGACACATTGGCAGGATCAAAGATTTTCTCTACTCTTGATCTAAAGAGCGGATACTGGCAAGTGGATTTAGACCCAAGAGACAAAGAAAAGACGGCATTTACCATCGGTACCGGTCTTTGGCAATTTACTGTTATGCCATTTGGGCTTTGCAATGCCCCTGCAACGTTTGAACGGCTTATGGAAACCGTGTTGGCTGGACTGTCGTGGAAACCATGTTTGGTCTATCTCGACGATATTATTGTGGTAGGAAAAACGTTCGAGGACCACATGAAGAACTTGGAAGAGGTTTTCCAAAGATTGAGACAGGCTAACCTGAAACTCAGTCCAAAGAAGTGTCACTTATTTCAAAAAGAAGTGCATTATCTTGGACACGTAGTTTCTGGTAAGGGCATTGCAGTTGATCCGGAGAAAATAAGGGCTGTGAGTGACTGGCCAGTACCGAGAGATAAACATGAGTTGAGAAGTTTCCTTGGTCTCTGTACATACTACCGACGTTATGTACCTGGATTTGCCAACATAGCGAAGCCATTGACAAGGCTTACTGAAGAAGGCAGAAAATTTATCTGGGAGATGGACTGTCAAGCTGCGTTCAAACAACTTAAATATTCCTTGACAAGCGCACCTGTCCTAAGTTATCCTTTACCAGAAGGAGAATTCGTTCTAGATACAGATGCCAGCAACGTTGGAATTGGTGGCGTTCTTTCCCAGATACAAGAAGGACAAGAGAAGGTTATTGCCTATTTTAGTAAGACCTTGTCAAAACCAGAGAGGAATTATTGCGTCACCAGAAAAGAACTTTTGGCTGTCGTGAAATCCGTAGAGCACTTCTACAAATATTTGTACGGTAGAAGATTTCTTATAAGAACTGACCACGCTGCTCTCAAATGGCTGCTACAATTTAAGAATCCTGAAGGTCAGGCAGCTAGATGGATTGAAAGATTGCAAGAATATAACTTCGTTATTGAGCATCGAGCAGGTAGAAGCCATCGTAATGCTGACGCATTATCAAGAAGACCTTGCCAGGACGAATGCAACCATTGCAGTCGTCTAGAAGAAAAACTCTCGACCATCGCCAGAACAACAGTAGTGAATGATAGTTGGCAAACGGAAGACCTTCGCAAGGACCAAGAGAATGACTCGGACTTGAAAATTATACGGGATTGGAAACGTGACGATAGTAGACCAGTTTGGGAAGATGTTGCACGACACTCACAAAGTGTAAAATCTTACTGGGCGCAGTGGGACTCTATTGTGGTTGAAGAGGGCCTCCAGAAACGTGTCATAGAGAATACTGACGGTACTGTGAGTAGGACCCAGCTGATAATTCCTAGGAATAGAGTACCGGAAGTATTGGAGAAGATCCACGACGGATCTGGACATTTTGGAGTGAATAAAACCCTTGAGAGAGTGCGCCAACGATTTTACTGGGTAAATTGCAAGGAGGATATTAAAGAGTGGTGCAAAAAATGTGTGATCTGCGCGGGAAGTAACGGGCCACATAGAAAAAGAAGAGCTCCAATGCGCCAATATAACGTTGGAAGTCCCTTTGAACGCATTGCGATTGACGTGGCCGGACCATTCCCCGAAACTGATGATGGAAATAATTACATAGTAGTAGTAATGGACTACTTTACTAAGTGGGTCGAAGCCTGTCCATTACCCAACCAGGAAGCCCTAACGGTCGCTGAAGTCTTGGTAAAAGAATGCATCTGCCGATTTGGAGTACCGCGAGAGATACATTCCGACCAAGGAAGGAATTTCGAGTCTGCTCTGTTCCAAAATATCTGTAAGATATTAGGAATAAAGAAAACCAGAACTACTGCATTACACCCGCAGTCTGATGGCATGGTTGAACGGATGAACAGAACAATAAATCGGTATTTGTCAAAGGTAGTCTCTAACCATCAACGAGACTGGGACCGACATCTTCATCTGTTCTTGTTGGCTTACCGTTCATCCGTGCATGAGACAACAGGGCAGACACCAGCTAACATCTTATTCGGGCGGGAGTTGCGCTTACCATCCGACCTGACATTTGGCAGTAAACCCGGTGAAGATCTTGCCGGGGAGGACTATGTGACGGACTTACGGAGAAGAATGAATGACATCCATGAACAAGTCCGTACAACCATTCAAGGTGCCAGCGATCGGATGAAGGACCAGTATGACGTCAAGGCTGAGAAAGGTGGTTATCAACCTGGAAATTTGGTGTGGCTTTATAATCCACAAAGACGTCGCGGCTTATCGCCCAAGCCGCAAAGGAATTGGGAAGGTCCTTACGAGATCATCAAAAGAATAAATGATGTGGTCTACAGAATTAGGAAAACACCTAATGGAAAGCCGAGGGTAGTCCACTTCAATCGGTTAGCCCCTTTTGCTGGTGACAACTTTGACGATCATTGTGGAGTGACGGTTCGCCGGGTTGTACCTGAGGAACCTACATTTGAAGACTTTATGGAAAGCCATTCCACTGGTCACAAAGCACGGTATGTCGTTACACGAGAAGAACAACGAGATCTGTTCACCGTGCCCCCAGAATATTCCCTCGCTCACTGTGTAGCGAAAGACATTAAAATGTCCCCCGGCATCGCTTCAGTTTTTAAAAGAAAATTTGGACGAGTACAAGAACTGGCCAACCAACGTCCAACTGTCGGAAAAACGGTACAACTGAACGATGAGAACGAGGAACGCAAGCGGTACATTTACTATCTCGTTACGAAGCAATACTCATATCAGAAGCCGTCATACCGCAATTTATGGGACTCGCTGTGTGACATGAAGAACCATCTGTTGGAGAACGACATCATGAAGCTGGCAATACCGAAGATAGGCTGTGGACTAGATGGTTTGGATTGGAGGATTGTTAGAAGCATGTTAGAAACAATCTTCCGCTTTACCGGAGTGGAAATTCTAGTCTGCAGCTTCAACTCTACCGGACAAGAGGAGATCAAACGGACCATCGACTGTTACTTCTTCAAGACTTCCAGATGCACCAAGGGTAATGCATGCAGATTTCGTCATAACGAACTGTTCCGGGACGAAACAGTCTTAAGGAGGGGGCAATGTAGCCAACTCAGGGTCGCGACGCGGGCGGCGGCGCGGGCGGCGACCGCTAGCGAGCAGGTCAGAACACGTACGTTCGCTCCCCATTGTTCTGATTTCAAGGAATCAGAGAATAATCTAGAATAAACTGTTTTAATATAAATACCCCAAGCAAAAGATCGCGAGGACAGTCTTGTATAGATACGTGTAGTGAACAGATGGTGATATAAATAAAAAGATAGTGATATAAATAAAGAGTGATATAAATATTGCGTAGTTGTAATTGTTTAAATAAATTATATTAGTGTTTAAGTCTTTATTGATATATGTTAGTCTTAAATTAGTGTTTATATTTGTTAATTCTTAGTGTTAGTTAATTTTCATTATTCTTTATAATTCATATTTCTTTAATTAAACTTATTTATATAAATATTAGTGTTTTAATCAATTTTACACTTCACCTAAATAAATAAAACGTTACAGTATTTAATAATAATAATAATAATAATAATAATAATAATTTATTGTATATAAAGTGAGTACACTTATTACAAGGGTTGGTAATCATAATTTTTAAATTGATATTACATATTTGTTTACACATAAACTTTTTATACATGTAAATGGGTATGACAAATGTTATTACAATCGTCGGTTCTTATTCATTCTTTATAAAGGCTCGAAGTCTGAATGCTGCTAGGGTGTAGTGGTAGATATTGTACATGGAGTTGGTGTTGGAAACTTGTGCCAGGATGTCTGCTATCGAATCGTAGGTTCTGATGTGTTGTTGAAGATAGTGAGTTCTTAAAGGTGCATATATAGGGCATTTGAGGAAAAAGTGATTTAGGGTTTCGTGTTCAAAAAGGTTGCATATTGAACAGTGAGTGTTGGGGTTGAGATGATACGATGTACCTTCAATATAAAAAGTAGGGTAAGTGGTGCTAGCAGTTCTTATTTGGGATAGTAATTTGATGATTTTGTATGAAGTGTTCTGAAAAAAGTATGATCGTTCATTTAGATAGATTTTATACGTCGCATTGTATGATGAATTTTTTATTCTGTTTTGATCTTCTTTGGTAGTTATTTCTATATATTTTTCTATTATGGTTTCTCTTTCACCATTTAGTCTAATTAGACTTTGTGATTCCCATAGAGAGTCATGTCCAACCTTCTGCAAAATTGTATGTACAAATGTTACCCAATTATATTTGTTTTGCATTTTGTTAGATGTGTTATTGTTATCGTGTAGGTAAAGCATTTTATTGTAACAAATTTTGACATATCGGTTATCGGGCATTAGTAGGATTTTATACCAGTATGCTAACACTCTCTTGATTGCAAATATTTCTATTTTGTGTAGATTGCATTCGAACCTTACCATGTAATTTGGGGTTGTTCGGTTCCAGTTCCAATAAGATTTAAAAAAATTGGTTTGACCCTTTTCTATATATTCCAATTGATTTGGTGCCCACACTTCAGATCCATATAGTAGAGTTGGTATTACAACTGAATTGTACAACTTAAGAACTGTGTCGAATGAGTACATACCAGATTGTTTCATGACATTTATGACTGCAGCTGATGTTTTTTTTGTTTTACTCAAAAGATCTTGAGTGTTTGTATTAAACAGACCAGATGATACAAATGTAGTCCCCAGATATATATATATATATATATATATATATATATATATATATATATATATATATATATATATATATTTTGTTGTCTCTTTGATTTCGTGACCTTGGCAGAAATATCTGATTTTGGCTTTCTTTGGGCGCCCTCGATGAAAGTGAAGGATTTGAGTCTTGGTCTCGTTAATTTCAAGGTGAAGATTATTACTGTATTCCTCCAGCGCTTTTAATTTTTTTATTAGATCCGTAGGATTTTTGGCGAAAAGGACTATGTCATCTGCGTATTCAAGAGACAGTATGTCAGTGTTCTGATCGACAGATATTCCTTCTAATCC
The DNA here is from genome assembly GCA_035578165.1 of Stenolophus ochropezus. Lineage (NCBI taxonomy): Eukaryota > Metazoa > Arthropoda > Insecta > Coleoptera > Carabidae > Stenolophus > Stenolophus ochropezus. The sequence goes on from JAQOWZ010000017.1 coordinate 29,887,492, forward strand.
TTTCTCTCTAAATTTTTCCTCTAGGTCACAGATGTACAGTGCAAATAATAGGGGACTCGTACATTCCCCTTGAAGAACGCCTTTTGTTATTGCTATTAATTTGGATAAAATGCCGTTTACCTCTACAGTTATTCCAGCATTTGAATACATATTACTTAAAAGCCGCGTAATTTTTCCGCTAATTCCCAGGAAGAAAATTTTTTGCCATAATATTTCTAAATTTACTGAATCAAACGCTTTTCTGAAGTCTATAAATACAGCGTAAAAACCGGCTTTATTTGTCGATAGTTGAGATTGAATAATAGCATTAAGTACATAAATATTGTCGATGCAAGATCTATTTCTTCGGAATCCGGATTGTGACTCTGGTAGAATGTTATTACTTTCTGCCCAAGTTTGCAATCTACTATTAATAATATAGGTAAAGACTTTAGTGATAGTGTTACATAATGCTATTCCCCTGTAGTTGTTTTCGTCAATTTCTTCTCCTTTTTTATGTATAAGTATTAATTTAATTTGCATGAGCTTTGTTGGTAAACTTTCTTTGTTCATAAAGTTGTTATACATCTTCAGTAGATTATTTTTCCAGTTTGTTGGAAGATATTTTAGATGTTCATTTGTGATTTCGTCAATGCCAGGACTTTTGTTTGATTTTAGATTCCTTAAGCTGTTATTTAGTTCGGTGTATGTTATATCTGAATCAAGGTACGGGTGTTTTACGTCTAAAAACATTTGGTTTTTGATTAATTTAGTGCCGTACCAGTTATGAAAATATGTTTCCCATTGCTCGGTGTTAATAGGGTTAATTTTATGTGTTTTAGGTTTAAAGTGTTTTATTGTGGACCAAAACTCTTTTTGATCACGAATATTTTTTAATTTTTCTTGAAGATTGTTTTCATATGTTTTCTTTGTGTTTGTGATACAGGTTCGATATTCTTTTTTAGATTGTAGGTATAGTTTGGTTGTGACCTCATTAAAGTTATTTTGCCTGCATTGGCGTAGATGCTTTTTAGTTTTCTTCTTTAATTCCTTACATTCATCATTGTACCATGGTTTGTTTACTTTAACTCTTTTAACTCCAGTATTTATACCAATAGACTTTGTTATTAACGCGTTTTCAGATGCTTTTATTATAGTGTTAGTAATGTGGTTGTAGGCTAGCTCCATATTGTTCTCAATGTCAATGTATGTGTTATCTTTAATTAGTAAGTCATTGTACATTTCAATTTTTTCCGAATCCCAAGTATGTTTACGTTTTTTAACTATATAGTTTGTTGATTTTAGATCAGTTTTTATTTTTCTGCTACTCTGTGATATTAATACTGAGTACGGGAAATGGTCAGATTGGAATATATGTTGATAAATCATAAAGTCTTCCACGAAGGGAATTAAATTTATGTTACTCCATGCGAAGTCGATAATGCTTTTTCCTTTGTGGCCAACATATGTGTAATTGGCAGGGGTGTCGCTTTTAGATCGTCCATTGATTACGTAAAATCCTTGTTCTTCTAGAATTTCTAATGGTTCTTTTCCTTTTTTGTCGATTCTTAGGTCTTTTGAACTCCGGTTTGATTGTAATGTGCTAGCATTAAACAGCTCTTCGTTTGCTTGGTTTTCTTCCCCAATTTTAGAATTAAAGTCCCCTCCTATTAACATATAGCAGTGGGGGTATTTCTCAATAATATTATTAAGGCTAATGTGGAGCATTTGTATTAATGTGTTGAAATTGTATGACGGCGAGAAATATATGGATGCAACTATAAGAGTAATGTTGTGTGGTATTTCTATTTATAGAATTATCCAATGTAGTTCTTTTTCTAACACTGTAACATTCGTTATCGATTTTTTAATTAGAACCATGAGCCCTCCGCTTGCTCTGCCTGTACTTTTTTCTTTCTTTGCTTGTTGTTGGAAGATTTGATAATTTTGGAAAAACAGGGGTAAATTGAATAAATCGTTACTAACCCAGGTTTCGCATAAGCAAATTATATCATGTGAGTTAAATAGGTTTAGTTCGGTATTATCTAATTTGTGTATATTGCGGAATCCTTGCATGTTCCAAAATATAATTTTGTTCGTATCGTTTGTATTTAGTTTTTTGAGTTTTTTGAATTTGTAATCGTACGGAGTCTGGTTTGGCGAAGGTTTTGTTTAATAGCAGGGGTATTGTTATCTAATTTTTCATTCTTAGTCTGCGTTGAGGTGTTTGGTGAATTGTTTTTGTCGTTAGATTTTTGGCTCTCTTCAATAAATGTATAAGTTCCATTATCGAACAGGAGGCGTAGGTCTAGCATTGACACTGTCTGAGTTAATTCGTTTTGAGGTGTATCTGTGCTTATGATTTCATCTTCAGCTATGTTTTCTTCTAGTTCTGCACTGGTGTACCCTTTATTATTTATTATTAGTCTATCATATTTGATAAATGCGTTTTTATACCCAGCTTTTTTCGCTATTTGTAGGTGCGGTATTAATTTCTTTCTCTCTTGTACAACCCTTTGTGGTAAGTCCTCCTGGATACTTATGTTCGACCCTTTCAGTTTTTTTGTTTGTTTAAAGATGTCTAGTTTAATACTTTTCATTGTAAGTTCTATTAGAATCGGTCGAGTCTTGTTTTCTGAGAATTTACCAAGTCTCTTTAGTTACAGTTACAGTATTTATGTGTAGTGATGTTTTTTTATTTTCATCACGACGATCGCCAAATTTTGTTACAAGCCAAACTGCCTGAACCATCAAAGGGATTGGTGTAAATTTTTTTTTTAGATTGCAGGGAATAATGTGTAGTTGTGCCTTTTGGGGGTCTCATATTTTTACTGTGAGTGGTTCTTGTGTAAAAAAATAAAACTGTGCAAAATTAATAACTTGAAACAATGGATCCTAGTAGCCATGTCTAAATTAAAGAAGAGTTACGAGGTCATCTGTCACTTTTGACAATCTGTCTATGAAGTTTAAACGATTATAACTTTTTTTAGAACATTGATATTAAAGAGGTAAATACAGTATCAAGTATATTAGTCTTGAGCAAAGGTGTTACAACTAATTTAAGTTTAAAACATAACGTATTTAATTAATATAAATTTTAACGTTTCCAATGTCAAAAGTCAATGTTGCCAAATGTGTGATGAAGTAACTAAATTAAAACCGAATATTCCTAAACACTTTGCTGTGTTTGATATCAAAAGAAAAAACCATAAGGGCCGGTTTTGAAATGACAAAAAAAAATATGTCACGTCGATCTGCATTTGTTTTGCGCAAAAAGTTGTTACAAGTAGGTCGTCCTTGGATTTTAATGAAACGACACAATGTGGATTGGAGTGCACGAATGACAAAAATATTCTACGTCGATTAGAATTTGTTTTTTGCAAAATGTTATCAGAAATATGTGTTTTGTATCGAATGAAAAGTCTCGGTGAGGGCTGGTATACAAAAATGAAAATTTTCCTTGTTGATCGGCTTTTGTTTTATGCAAAAAGTTAACAGACGTATGTCGTGTTTGGTATCTAATGAAAGGTCTCGGCGAGGGCTCGCGTAGAGATTTGACAAAAATGATCTGTGTGGATCGGCTTTTGTTTTTTGCAAAAAGTAGTATAAAGTATATCATGTTTGGTCTCAAATAAAAGTTCTTGTTGAGGGCTCGCGTGCAGAACTGACAAAAACGGTCTATGTTGATCGGCTTTTGTTTTATGCAAAAAGTTAATAGAAGTATGTCGTGTTTGGTATCTAATGAAAGGTCTCGTTGAGGGCTGCAATGCAAAATTGACAAAAATGTTCCATGTTGATCGGCTTTTGTTTTTTGCAAAAAGTTGTCAAAAATATGTCGTGTTTGGTATCGAATGAAAGGTCTTGGCGAGGGCTCGCGTAGAGAATTGACAAAAATGAACTATGTCGATCTGCTTTTGTTTTATGCAAAAAATTCTCAAAAGTATGTCGAGTTTGGTCTCAAATGAAAGGTCTCGTTGAGGGCTAGCGTGCAGAATTGACAGAAATGTTCCATTTCGATCGGCTTTTGTTTTCTGCAAAAAGTTCTTAAAAGTATGTTGAGTTTGGTCTCAAATGAAACGTCTTGTTGAAGGATAGCGTGCAGAATTGACAAAAATGTTCCATGTCGATCGGCTTTTGTTTTTTGCAAAAAGTTGTCAAAAATATGTCGTGTTTGGTATTGAATGAAAGGTCTTGGCGAGGGCTCGCGTAGAGAATTGACAAAAATGAACTATGTCGATCTGCTTTTGTTTTATGCAAAAAATTCTCAAAAGTATGTCGAGTTTGGTCTCAAATGAAAAGTCTCGTTGAGGGCTAGCGTGCAGAATTGACAGAAATGTTCCATTTCGATCGGCTTTTGTTTTCTGCAAAAAGTTCTTAAAAGTATGTTGAGTTTGGTCTCAAATGAAACGTCTTGTTGAAGGATAGCGTGCAGAATTGACAAAAATGTTCCATGTCGATCGGCTTTTGTTTTTTGCAAAAAGTTGTCAGAAATATGTCGTGTTTGGTATCGAATGAAAGGTCTTGGCGAGGGCTCGCATAGAGAATTGACAAAAATGATCTATGTCGATCGGCTTTTGTTTTATACAAAAAATTTCTCAAAAGTATGCCGAGTTTGGTCTCAAATGAAACGTCTTGTTGAGGGCTAGCGTGCAGAATTGACAAAAATGTGCTATGTCGATCGGTTTTTGTTTTTTGCAAAAAGTTGTCAGAAGTGTATGGTGTTTGGTATCAAATGAAAGGTTTCAATGAGGGCTGGTGTGCAGAATTAACAAAAATTGTCAATGTCGATCGACTATTGTTTTTTGCAAAAGGTTGTCAGAAGTATAGAGTGTTTGGTATCAAATAAAAAGTCTCGGTTAGGGTTGGGGTACATAAATGACAAAAATGTTTCATGTCGACCGGCTTTTGTTTTTTTGCAAAAAATTATTGGAAGTATATCGTGTTTGCAATCTAATGAAAGGTCTTGGTGAGGCCTGAAGTGCAAATATGAAATAATTGTTTCATGTCGATCGGCATTTGTTTTTTGCACTGACAGCGGAGCGGAGTCATATACTAAAACGATAGATTCATTATATATATATATATATATATATATATATATATATATATTTCCAAGTTGTAATATATATATATATATATATATATATATATATATATATATATACAGGGTGTTCATTTTAAATGGGCCACCATTGCTATCTCGAGAACTGTAAGAGCTACGAGGTCGGTTAAATTAGCAAACAATTTCTATTTTACAACACTATTAACATGAGATAAACAAAATTTTTATTAAACCAGTGATTTTCAAAATACAGGTCCCAACTTTTTTATTTTAAATGTGAACCTATATTTTTTAATTGCTTATTCAATAGAGAATTTTATTCTGAATTCAATGATATAATATTATCATACCCTAACATAACGATTTTTTTGAGAAAAATGCATCTGAAGTTTTATATTAATTTGAATAAAATATGACAATAATAAGAGTGCCATGACGGAAAAAACCGAATACAAGTCATTTTTTAACCTGCAATTAAAGTGCTTTGACAGAATGAAGTGAATAATAGTATATTACATGTGAGGTGGGAAATGTTTCATTACAGCCGAGGGCTTATTATATGACCGAGAGGCGAAGCCTCGAGGCTCAGATATAGCGCAAGGCTGTAATGAAACTCCCACCGAACTATGTATACTATTTTATTCACAATTATCCAAATTAACTACTACTTGTATATCGCCTTTTTCCAATAATCTAAATTAATGTACGGTAGTAGTCTATGAAAACAAACGTTTAAATTTATTTTAATAATTTGACATTTGCCGAATGTTTGGTAGTTTATAAGTTTCCGAAAGTTCAGATAGTGATATGGAACAATATACTCCCCCCGAGTTAGAAATGCTTCCGTTCAAAATTTATATTATTGATGTTTTTTGTAATTATAAGGTTATATCAATATGTTTGACAGCACTGATCACCTTACTTTTAGAGATTTATGACAGTATTACTAGGCAACCATTTACCCCCCCCCCCCCCCCCAAGGGATTTTAAAGTATTTCCCACCCGTGAGATTGTCATTGCAGTTAAAAATGACATACGTTTCCAACCTTTGACAGGTTAGGAATTGACATATTACAATAGTGGTTGTGAATAAAAGTATATTCTTTCTGTCAAGGCACTCTAATTCCAGGTTAAAAATGACTTGTATTCGGTTTTTTTCCGTCATGGCACTCTTATTATTGTCATATTTTATTCAAATAATATAAAACTTCAGATGCATTTTTCTCAAAAAAAAATCGTTATGTTAGGGTATGATAATATTATATCATTGAATTCAGAATAAAATTCTCTATTGAATAAGGAAATAAAAAATATAGGTTCACATTTAAAATAAAAAAGTTGGGACCCATATTTTGAGAACCACTGGTTTAATAGAAATTTTGTTTATCTCATGTTAATAGTGTTGTAAAATAGAAATTGTTTGCTAATTTAACCGACCTCGTAGCTCTTACAGTTCTCGAGATAGCAATGGTGGCCCATTTAAAATGAACACCCTGTATATATATATATATATATATATATATATATATATATATATATATATATATATATATATATATATATATATATATATATATTTGGATTCATCTCAACGATCACCTATCGTGTGTCCAGCTTAAACTCCTGGCCCATTTAAGTAATTGCTGTATTTTTTTTTCCAAGTTGTAGTGTCTATTGTGCCGGAGTGCCTTTTGGGGGTCTCATATTTTTACTGTTAGTGGTTTTTGTTTAAAAAAATAAAAACTGCGTAAAATTGGTACACTGAAACAATGGATCCCAGAGGTCATGTCTACATTTAAGAAGAATCACAGTTCTCATCCGTCCAATTTGACAATTCAATATGAAACTTTTATTTGATTTTTTTGGAAAATGTGAAGAGATATTATGAATTGAATTATGTTTTCATATATTATAATAGTGAGTGAAATATATACAAATATACTGAATGTTAAATGTGGTGTATTTAAAATATTTCTTTTTTGACATTTGACGTTTATCATACGTTAGAGCCGTCAAAAATTCGTGGTACAAGTTTTATATTTTGTAGAAGAAAGGAAAAGAATTAATAAATTAACATATATTTTAAAGTAAAGATACAGTGCATTCTGGAACGTAAGTATGTTTTTTATTATATTTTTGCTGTATTTATACATATATTTAAATTTTAGCTAAAATCATCATTGATTGGTTAAGTAATTCCAAGATGAAATTTAGAAATACAGAGATCTTTGAACACCAACATTAACGAAAAATGAGCAACTCTTTTGGAATATACAATTAACAAGGAATGAACAATAAAAAATCAATACAGAAGAAATATAAGTAGCAATGAAAGTCATTTCCAAAGAACAGTGGAGTACGAACAGATATGCCAGCAAAAGCACAAATAGTTAAATAATTAAATAAAATTTGTAAGATTTATAATAAAATAAAAAAATGTAATAAATAACAGTAATAAAGAAAATACAGAGAAGAAACTTAAATCTGGAATTTGAACAAGGCGCGTCATATCACACAGCGCATATGTCTGTTTTTATCCCTACTCCAGCCGACAGTCATAAAGCTATTTATTAAAATGGCTGACAAAACATATTTGATGAAAAATGGTCCATAAAAGGCAAGTACCGAAAAATTTAGAAAACAAGCAAATCATTATCTGTTATATTATAAAATTTGTTTTCAGAATAAGAAGTAAAGATATTTATATAAAATCAATTCCAGTAAATATCAATTTTGTAGTTGTCTTTCAAAACTGAGTAACATGCCATTTACAGCAATTTTGTTAATTTAACGTTAACTTAACTATAATTATACCATAAATCGGCAACGAAACATACTTATAGTTACTTGAAATGGATATTGTAGTGGGCACTTGGTGGAACATTTTTGAATATAGATAAAAAAAAACACATAGTTATTACACAACAATTACTATATACAATTAAAAGTTAAGTAGGATTGAAGTGGTTTGTTCAATGTGATCATTCGCAATGTTTATCTTAGAATTAACGGTTCTTCTAATCTCTTCCAGTCAGTTCATTCGTAATCCTTTGTCGGCTAGATATGATACAGAAAATTCCCCACCGGATGAATGTGCATTGTTGATACAATGTTCTGCAATTCTGAATTCATATTTTTTTTTGTTTATTTAATTTATATGTTCTTTAATTTTTATTCCCAAAAAAAATATTAATTCAGGATTTGCAGAACATTGAATCAACAATGCATATTCATTCGATGGGGATTTTTTGTATTATATTTAGCCAACAAAGAATTAAGAATGAACTGTCTGGTAAATTTAGACATTAGAACAGCCGTTAATTCTAAGAAAAAAAAATTGTCTATGACCAGATTCAACTAACCACTTTGCCCCTACTAAACACGTAATTGTATATATAAACAGGTGTATTAGTTTAATTATGTAGTCTGATGATGTCCGAAAGGACGATACGATCGTCACTAATATAACAATTATTGTGGAATAATCAAGTATTTTTATTTACCTATATACTTATAGTTATCTGGGTACTGAGGAAAATGTTATTATTTGAGGAATAAAAAATCTGTGAACAATATATCGGAAATGTGTATTTTTTAAAGTTCATGTAAACGTAAGATATAATTTATTTTATTTGAACCCATAATTTATTAACATTGAAGTCTAGGTTGATCAGCTATGGTTCGAAACTACGGGTTCCCATATAAAAATAGCCCGTATGGTGCAATCTCCATCCCAGCTCAACTCCCTAGGAGATGACATGTATTAAAAGCTCCCTACGACACACTGTACTGTAGTACTGTATATTATTTATTTATAATAATTTCAAAGCGGCACGCGAGACCGTTTAGGAAATAAATAAAAATATGTTAATAAATAAATGAAATTATAGAGATTTTAAATTTCCCGTGCCTAAGTATCATTTTCAAATACAACAGCCAAACTAAAAAAAAAAAAGATTTAAATAATATGTTTAACCCAATTTTATGTATTTTCATAATATCTTAGCAAAATTTGTATTTTCATACAATACATTCAGTTTGACAGCGTAACTGTCATCACTTGACACAATAAGTATGAAGTTAGTTAAAGAATGTATAAAAATGTATTATTTTGAAAATAATTATCTATTTTATAAATATAAATAATGTGAAATAACATAACGAAATTTATAAACTAATACATTTTTATATTGCCAAAAAACATGATTAAATTCTTGTTTTTCTGTTGCTACGTTCATTTATATATTTATGAAGCTGAATTATATTTGTATTTATCTACAACCATTGTTATTGTTATTAATAATTTATGATTTATTATAAATATCAATATAAATAACTATAAAAGTATAATAAATACAATTTGAATAGTTATTTTGAAATTTAAGTGCTACTGTGGCGCCATCTGTTAAGCTTTATATCAACTACGCACACTTAATATTTAACAAATAATATCAGATTTTTTATATGCCTGTTAGTTGCAGATAAAGTAACCAATTTTTATACGTTCTTTTGCATTATTTCTTAATCAAAATATGAATTTTCGTGCAGTACTATTACATTCAAGTTCGACTAAGAGCAGATGCCATCAGCTGGTAATCAAACGCACTACTCGGTGAATATTTGGTTTGAAAAGGTGTTTATTGTTTCATACATCAGTTACAAATGGATGAATGGATAGATACTTTGTTTATGTAAACGTTTACATTTGAGAAATCATCTCATTTCATTATAAAATACTTCAGAATTTTGAAAAATGTAATCTCTGTTGTAATAAAATGTTTTCATCAGAAATGTTAAGAAATGCGTAAAGAAAGAGTAAAGTGCAATTAATAAAAGTTTAATAAGGTCCAGATACATCATTTATAAATATTATACATTAAATTGTTGTATATAAAAATAGGATCTAGAATGTATAGTAGAAAAACAATAGTTGTTATAATTTTGACTTATGAAATACACATTTAAGTTAATATAAAATATTATAAAATATACTGTGTCTTATTGTGTGAGTATATAACATGGCGCTGCGGCTCGCAAGATTCTAAAAGAACTGTTAAATATTAAATATTGTGCAGCATGCCTGAGGAAAATAAAAATATTCCAAAATATGGATCATTGGGATTAAAACCCCCAGGATATCTCGCAGATATGACTGCTGAAGGCTTCAAGAGGTGGAAACAACGTTTTCAGATTTATTGCGTAGCATCAGGAGTAGCAATGTTAGATAAAGAAGTTCAAGTAGCTATACTTCTGCATAGTATTGGTGACTTTTGTATAGATATTTTCAATATATTTACCTTCACAGAAGAGCAAAAACAAAATTATGAAACTGTATTACAATAATATGAAGATTATTTTGTACCCGTTAAAAATGAAAGTGTGAATTCTCATATATTTTCACACGTAATCAGCAACAAGGAGAATCATTTGATTCTTATATAACAGAACTGAAAAAACTAAGTGCAGATTGTAACTTTGGTGACATTCGAGATAGACTTATTCGAGATCGAATAATAGCAGGAATTATAGATAAAAGATTGAAAGATCGACTACTTCGAGAACCTGATTTAACACTACAAAAAACAATTCAGATATGTAAAGCTACGGAACTGGCTGAACCACAAGTATAGAAGTTTGAAAACAATGTAGAAGTTATGGCTATACAAGAAAAGAAGAATACTTCAGAGGCCGAGAGAAGAAAATATCAGAAACCAAGACATATGCAAGCTGAGAAAGAAACCAGAAAACATGCGACATGTCAGAAGTGTGGTTACACACACAAGTTTAGAGAATGCCCAGCTTTTAGAAAAAAATGTAAGGTATGCGGTAAAGCTAATCATTTCGCAAAAATGTGCAGACAAAAGAAATATGTTAAAGTAGTAAATGCTGATGAAGGTCAAGTAACCCAAACAATTAATGATTTTTCAGAATTATTTGTAGATATTATTTACATTGATAATATAGATTCACGAAAAGATTGGCTCCAGGAATTGTGTTTTATTGACTACAATAACATGAAAATAAATTTTAAATAGATACAGGTGCACAATGCAATGTTATTCCGGTGAATGTATTAAATAAATTAGGTGTTAAAAATATTGAAAATTCCAATGTAATTTTATATAATTACAATGGTGAAAAATTGAAAACGTTAGGTAAAGTTACATTAAAATGTAAACTAGGTAACATTGAGAAATCAATAGAGTTTCAAGTTTTTGAGGATAATGCTGTACCTGTGATTGGTCTTGTAACTTCTTGTAACTTTAATTTGATAAAAAGAATAAAACCAGAAGAAAAAGTAGTAGTTTCAACAATAGACAAATACCAGTGGAATAAAATTCTAACTGAATATCAGAGTGTTTTTAAAGGAATAGGAAAAATTAAAGATTTTGAATATAAAATAGAATTAAAAGATGATGCTGTAGGTAATAATAATAATAATAATAATAATAACTTTATTGCCCAACAGTTTAAATAACCAATTACAGGACAAACACAAAAAAATATAAATATAAATTATAAATAATACATAGAAATACATGATGAACAGCACAGAAAATATATAAATTACAAAAAAATATCTTGAGAGTGCAGTTCAGCGTTTCGGCACATGATGTGTATTGGAGAGCGCTGGAGGATATCGGTCCGTGCTGTGGGAAGATAGAAGGTCCTTGTGTACCTACAGCCAGATCTGGGAATGTAGGAAGGAATGCAAGAAAGTAAATAAGGAGCATCAATTTTATTATTAATTAACATCCACAGGAACCTGGAACTAGAAGTGATTCTTCTTTCAGAGAGAGATGGCATACTATGACGTTCTAGTAGAGAGTTTTGATCAGCTCCTCTTTCTGGGTAAACGCCATCGAGTTTAAATGAAAGAAATTTCAAAAATTTTCTATGAATACGCTCTAAAGCGGCTGATTGATAATTATAGAATGGATACCATATTAAACTAGCATAATCAAATTTACTCATTACAAATGCAAAATATAGCGATTTAAGTACTAACTGATTGTTAAACATTTTAGATATTCTCATTAGGAATCCAAGCATCTTGCTAGTAGAATTGCAGACATCAAGTATATGCTTCTGAAAACTGAAATTTTGAGAAAAAATTACGCCAAGGTCTTTAATCGATGTTTTATGTTCTACTGCAATCCCTCGTATGGAATAACGGAAGAGAATGATGTTCACCTTTCTACTATAACTAATCAAGCAGCATTTATCAACATTTAGAGTGAGTTTATTATCATCACACCATTTTACTAGGGTATCAATATTTGATTGCAAATATCATTGTCATTAGAAATACTATAATAAAGCTTAATATCATCTGCATAAGCAAGTACATGACAAGAAAGCGATTCAATTAATTCATTAATAAAAAGGTTAAATAATAAAGGTCCTAGATTGGAGCCTTGAGGCACACCGGACAATACTGGAAATTTAAAAGATTTATAACCATTATAATAGACGAATCACATTCTATTCTGTAAGTACGATCTAATAAGATGTATAACTGATGGTCCTGCTCCGAAGAAATCTAGCTTATTCAATAGAATCTCATGATTTATAGAATGAAATGCGCGAGACATATCCGTGTAAATAGTGTCTACTTGACCACGTTTATCAATTACTTCTGACACATATTGCGAAAATGAAGCAAGGTTTGTTGTAGTAGATCTTCCTTTCATAAAGCCATATTGTTGATTAGAAATTAAGCAATGTGTGTTTGTGTAGATCAGTTTAAAAAGAACCATTTCAAAAATTTTACTGAAATTATTTAAAATTGATATTGGCCTATAGTTTTTTACGTGTGATTTATCACCTTTTTTAAACACTGGAATAATGCGTGCACTTTTCCATTTTTCAGGAAAAGTGACAGTTTTCATGGCAAGATTTATTATAAACATAAGTGGATGAACAATAGCAAATTTGAGATCTTTTACAATAAAACTAGGAATTTGATCCTCACCTGAAGTAAATTTATTTGGCAAAGAAGATATAATAGAGAGAATTTCATCTTCAGAGACTGGCTGAAGATTAAAAGGGGAATGATTTGTATAATCATTTGATGATAAAGTAGGCGTAGCAGACTGATAAAATGTGGAGAAGTAGGAAGCAAAAGCATTAACAATTTCTTGAGAGGATTCATATTCATTATCATCATCATATAATTTACCGGGTATACGAGTATTTCCTTTCTTCATTTGTACATATTTCCATAACTCTGATGGATTAGACTGAATATTGTTTTCTACTGAATGAATATAATTGTCATATGCAGTTTTAATTTGATGTTTTACTACCTGTCGTAATCTTTTAAATTCTAGCTGATAATTGAGGTTCTTGGTTTTTATCCATCTTTTCCTAAAGTAATTTTTAGTGCTAATATTATATCTTATTTCCGAAGTAAACCATGGCGGAAAACTGGAATTAATATTTTTTTGTTTAGGAACATGTTTATCTAATGCATCATATAATAAGTCATAAAATGTATCCAAGGCATTATCAACATTATTATGGTTATAAATAGAAGACCAGTCAGTTTCTGAAATTTCATTATATAATTCAATGTAATTCGCCTTACGGAAATTATAAAAAAGATTATTAGAAGGTGTGAATTTAGTTTCAGCACACGACTTTAATTCAAAATGCACAGTAAGTGAAGGATGATAAACATCTTCAGGAACAAGAGGACATTCGGCTTTACTCACTTCAATTAAACTGTTTAAATTCGAAAATAACAGATCTAAAGTATTGCTATTGATGTTAGTAACATTGTTATATTGTGTGAGGTTTAAGACATTGCACATCTGTTGGAGCGAAATAGATTTTGTACAATTGGTAGAAGAATTACAGTAGTTGGGTGCATTGAAGTCACCAATTAACAAGATTGTAGATTCATTCAAGAAGAAGAGCTCAAGTGCATCAATGTAATTTACAAAATCAACTACAGTTATATCTGGAGGAACGTATAATACACAGACTACGCATATTCTATTACCTATTTTACACTTACTAGCAACAATGTCAATTAAAGGATTGAGTAATCTTAAAGATGAAACATCACAACGACTAAATGAGATATGGTTGGCTAATGCCAAAAGAACACCACCTCCTGTAGATCGATTTACTAAATTGAAATCTCTGTCACATCTCAAAATATTATAATTAGATGGAAACAATTCAGCATTATAAACTGAGCTGGAAAGCCAAGTTTCAGACAAAGCAATAATATCGAACGAGACAGCACAACAATTAATATAAAACTTCATGCATTTAGAATTGAGACCCCTTGTATTTTGGTAATAACAACTTATACTAGAAGAATGAACACTGTTGGGCAAGATTAGTTTCCCGAGCGAACGATTTTGGGAATTCCATTAATATATTTTATTGATAAATTAGTTTCGCCGTTAGATACACGTTGCTCCATTTCAAGTTTTAATTTTTTGTATTGATTAACTTGCATAGTTGTTCGGTCACGTGAAATAGATAGATTTTTCCACATATCAAGTGACTTTATCTTTTTTATATTTTTTACTATTGTATTAATGTCATTAGTGGAAGAAAGTTGAATTTTAATTGGCCGACACCGACTAGATGTTGAATCATATCGGCCAATACGTAAAACTTTGACCGGTTGCGTTAATATACCAGTATTCGAGAGAAGGTCCTAAGATAGGGAATTATCACGGTCAATTTGTTGTTGCTTAGGGAGAGTACTGTCCTCCTTAGAATTAAATATTATGATATTGTAAGAACGCTTTTCACGTTCTACAATTTCATTAATAATAGTATCCGACAATGATGATGTTGTTTGAGGATCGAGTATGTTACTCGAATTAATGTTTTTTAGCTCAGCAATATCCTTTTGTAATTGTAAAATAATAATTTTTAGACTTTCGATATCATTACCTAAATTAATACAAGAAGTGCAATTCCACTTCAAACCTGATTTTACATTTCGAATTCGTCGTGCTTCTACTGCAGAAAGTTCAACGCAATCCATATTATACAAATTTTTGCAAATTGAACAAGTGACTAATTTGTGATTTTCTGCACTTTTTTTGCAACAATTACAAACTAACATGATGAAAATAGAAATAAGAAAGCAAGCCAAAGAAAAAGCGAAAAAAAAAAGAACCTGCACCCTGTATATATGTTTTATAAAAACACCCAGTATAAATATCACAGCTGTAAGGTTAATGAACTATCATCAACGAAACAAGACAAAACTAAACAAAAGCCACGTTCTTAAAGTGCATAAAAAAATATAACAAATTGAAGATAACTCACCAGAGATACACTAGTTCACAAAATCACAAATATGATGAGAATGTAGAAGAAAATATCAACCCACACATATAAATTTGAATAAAAAAATCAAAAATAGAACCACTAAAAAAGCAAAAATTCATAGAGCAAGGAACTAAGTGTCAACACACACCAGCAAAAAAAAAAAAATATGATGAAGATAATAAGATTGAAGCATGTAGGCATGTACCATTTAAATTAATAAACAAATTAAAAAATGAGTTAGATAAAATGGAAAGTTTAGATATAATAAATAAAATTGAAAAGCCAACAAATTATGTAAGTTCTCTTGTGATAGTAGGTACACCAGATGGTAGTTTACGTGTTTGTTTAGATCCACAGCATGTTAATAAATCAATCAGAAGAGAACATATACAACTACCTACAGTTGACGAAATTGCAACGAAATTAAATGGTTCAAAACATTTTGCAATATTGGATGCAAGTAAAGCATTTTGGCAAATTGCGCTAATTAAAGATACTCATGAGTTAACCACATTTAACACTCCATTTGGTATATATCATTTTAATCGACTTCCGTACGGTTTAAGTTCAAGTCCAGAAGTTTTTAATCGAGTTTTTAGTGGAATATTTAGTGATATAAAAAAATGTTGCAATTTATATAGATGATATTGTAGTATGGGCGAAATCAGAGATAGAACTTTATGTAACAATACAGAAAATATTTAAGAAAGCTCAAGAATATAATATAAAATTCAATTTAGATAAATGTAAATTTAATTTAAATGAGGTACGTTATTTACGACACATATTTTCTGGAAAAGGTGTACAAATAGATTGTTTGAGATTTTAATGTTGTCAGCTCCGTTTATTGTGAAAGGTACACCGCATATTTGCCAATGTCAACGCCATATACGCTTCTCTGTATTTTTTTGTAGTTTATAGTTAGTGGCGCTGTCGCTAGCGTTTTTTGTTGGTTTAAAATTCGTACAAGGACAAGTTCTGTTCGGTTCCTGCTTTGTTGTGCCAAAGTTGTTTTGTATCGCTCCGCAACAATCCATTGTTGTACTGCTCCAGTAAAGTATTTACATTTGTTATATCTGTTATTTGTATAGTTTTGGTTGTGCTGTGTATAAATAAATAAGTGTTTTTCGCGTGGTTGTGTGAAAGTGAGATTTACGACCTCACCATTGTTACCATCATCCATACTCGATATCCTGGGTATCCATCCCTGTTATCCCGCACATTTTTTGGTCCTTCGAGCCGGATTCTATCCGGATTATCCGAGTTTTTTCCACCCTTAAAACCACGTGCAAAACCTGTCAAATCCTTGTCCATGCGCATAGCCTGTCAAATCCTAATCCAGTGTCATCCACCCATCCTTTGTTAATTCTAACCTCGCAAACCTGCGTGTAGAGTCACGATAACTTCGAAGTCATCGCCAAACCGTTCTGTTTTCGCGTCCGTAACCTTCACCAGGTTCAACAATGGCTGAAGTGTTGCGCCACCAGAAAGAGTTGACGGAACAGATCCGGAAGTTACCGCTGGCACTCCGTACGCAGCTGTCGAAAGAAGAAATAACACCGACAAGCAAGTTGATCGACAGCGCGATCGCCAACCTACAGAGACATTGGGATGACTTTCTGACTAACCACCACTCTTTTAGAGCAGAGAAGGGCTCAGAAGTGACGGTGTACTTCGTTGAAGATCACTTCTCCGCCACAGAGCTCTTGTACTTGACGGGTGTCGCTATCCTGGAGGCCCTCCGTCCTTCGCCACCTCCGCCAGCTCCAGTTGTCGCTCCAGTTCAACCGCCAAAGGCTTCCCTTCCGCCTCTACCTAAGGTAAACCTGCCGGAGTTCTCCGGGTCATACTTGGAATGGGAGGCATTCCACGACGCCTTTCAGGGTCTCGTGATAGACCGTGACGATGTTCCCGACGTCCAGAAGCTGCTCCTCCTCAAGGCAGCACTGAAAGGTGAAGCCGCACTCCTAGTGCGTACCATGGCCACCACGGCAGCGAACTTCCAGGGAGCCTGGGACGCCGTCTGCGCCAGGTACCGGAACAGTCGGCTTCTGGTAAGTGCTCACCTGTCGGCACTGTTCGACCTGCCCCAGGTATCGAAAGAGTCCGCACGCGACCTGCGGGCCCTGATCGACCGAGCACGGGAAGAGATAAGATCACTCGAGCAGCTAGGGCGACCTGTAGACAAGTGGGACGACGTCATCGTGTTCTTACTCCTCCGTCGCCTGGACTCCGCATCCCGCCGAGCATGGGAGTTGCATCTCGCTTCCATAGATGCGACTCAAACGTTGGTGAACCCCGACTACAAGTTGGAACAGCCGACACTCAAGCAGCTCGAGGCCTTCTTCGAGATGCGTATCCGCGCATTAGAGATGTCGGCCCCGCTGAGCCCACCTGCCCGCTCCATAACGGCCTCCAACGCGAAGGCTGCGCCACTTCGCTCACACCAGGTCTCTGCAAGCGTCAAGAACACGAACTGCGTGTTCTGCGGAGACTCGCACTCCAACTTCTCCTGCTCATCGTTCCGGGAGAAGTCTCCACAAGAGCGTCTGTCCGAGGTCAAGCGACTTCGGCTCTGCTTCAACTGCCTGGGTTCTCACCAGCGTAACGCATGCAGATCCACGAAGACGTGCTCCAAGTGCAGCCACACGCACAACACGCTGCTGCACGACGCTTTCCCATCCAGTTCTGTTACAGGTTCGGCCAGTCCTCCAGAAAGAGCTGCTGCTCTCCATACCTCCACGGTCTCTAGTCACTCCACGCACCAGGGCACATCCCGTGCCATGGTTCTCCTGACCACAGCGCTGGTCACCATCTGTTCGCCCAGCGGACAGCGCGTACAGACACGCGCGCTCCTCGACACCGGGTCCGAGGTGTCTTTCATCTCTGAAGACATTGTGCAATGTCTTGGTCTAGCCAGGCGGCGCTCCCACGTCAAGGTCGTCGGCGTCGGGGCCTCGCACTCTGCCACGGTCTCCTCACAAGTGGAAGTCGTCTTCCGATCCAGAGCAGCACCTGGTGCCGAGCACCAGGTATCCGCCTACGTGCTTCCACGTCTGACGTCTCACGTTCCACAACGGAGAGTCCGTCCCTTAGTTCCGCAGCTGCTGCTGCACCTCGAGCTGGCCGATCCATGCTATCACCGAGACCAGAAGGTTGGCCTACTGCTTGGAGCCGACGTTTTCGGCCCTCTACTCCGTCCAGGAGTGTATCCAGTCCCAGGCTCCAAGGTGGTAGCCATCAACACAGCTCTAGGTTGGGTCCTGTCCGGAGCCGTCGACGAGGACGGTGCATCTCCCGTGTCCTCTCTACATTGCCATGTAGAGGAGGACCTGGATCACAACCTCCGCCGGTTCTGGGAACTTGAAGAAATTCCCGCCGCTCCTTCCTCGCTCTCCCCAGAAGAGAGTGCCTGCGAAGAATTCTTCACCTCCACCTACCAGAGAGACGCCAGTGGTCGCTTTGTGGTGCGGCTGCCACGTCGTTCCAGAGTTCCCACAGGCGGCAATCGCGAGCAAGCAGTCCGTTCGCTTGTGTCCATAGAGCGACGTCTGGCACGAGATCCAGCTGTTCATGACAGCTACAGTAAGTTCATGCACGAATACGAGTTTCTTGGTCATATGCGTAGGACTGAGGAGACTCCCACCGGACCTGTGTGGTACCTTCCGCACCACGCTGTCATGCAGTCGGGCCCTCAAGGAAGCAAGATGCGAGTAGTGTTCGACGCTTCCCGACTCAATGCGCAGGGAGTGTCATTGAACCAACATCTGCACCCAGGTCCACCTTTGCTGAACAATCTCGGTGTCGTCATCATGAACTGGCGAAATCATCGGTTCGTCTTCTGCGTGGACATCGTGAAGATGTTCCGTCAAATACTCGTCCACCCAGATGACCAAGACCTCCAGCGTGTCGTGTGGCGCGGCCACACAAGCGAACCAATTCACGACTTCAAATTGACGACCGTCACATACGGGACCGCTTGCGCACTATATCTTGCGATCCGCACTCTACGTCAACTTGCTCGACTCGAGCAAGAGAGCTTTCCAAGGGGCTCCGAATGTCTTGTAGAAGATTCGTACGTCGACGACGTACTCTCCGGAGCCGATTCCCTCGAAGACGCTGTCATACGCCGTGATGAGCTCATCCAACTACTCGCAAGAGGCAAGTTCGAACTGAGCAAATGGTCCGCAAATTGTTCAGACCTACTAGGGCTCGCTGAAGCCCGTTCCAAGGCGCCTACTCCAGCTGCTAACGTCGAGCTCTCCGAATCCACGAAGATGTTAGGGCTCATGTGGAATCCAGAGAAGGATGAATTCTTCTTCCGAGAGCGTATCTCAATAACGCTCTCAGTTCCCGCCACGAAGCGCACAGTCCTCTCCAAGGTCTCGCAGCTGTTCGACCCGCTCGGCTGGATCTCCCCAGTCGTTATATCTGCGAAGATTCTGCTGCAGGACCTGTGGCTTGCCAAGTCAGACTGGGATCAGCCTCTCACCACACACTTCCAGGAGAGGTGGTCTACGTTCCAAGAGAGTCTCAGCCGCCTTCAAGACATCCGTATTCCACGGTGGACTCAGTTGAGTCCAGCTGAGACCGACGTAGAGCTTCACGGATTCGCGGACGCCTCCACCAGGGCGTACGCCGCCGTCGTCTACATCCGCACAGTCAATCCTGATGGAGCGTTCCACACGTCCGTCGGTGCCAGCGCAGAGCTGCGCTCCATGTTCCATCAGGCGTCGCTGTTCTACCACGAAGTAGCTTCTACCCTGTCCGATTCCGGCACACGTTGGAGCTTTATTCCACCGTCTGCACCGCACTTCGGCGGCCTGTGGGAGGCCGGAGTCAAATCAGTAAAGAGTCTCCTCCGCAAAACCATTGGTGAGACGACCCTCACGTACGAGGAGCTATCTACAGTACTGGCTCAGGTAGAGGCCTGCCTGAATTCCCGTCCGCTGACGCCGTCCTCGTCGGACACTGCGGACCTGTCCGCGCTGACACCAGCGCACTTCCTGGTTGGTTCATCATTGCTGACCGTTCCAGAACCAGGTTCCCATGACGAGCCCAGCGACCTGGTGACCCGCTGGCGGCTCGTTCAACGACTCACACAGCACTTCTGGAAGAAGTGGTCAACGCAGTACCTGCACCAGCTGCAACAACGTCCCCGCTGGCGCGGGGAAAGATCCAACTTCAGTGTGGGCCAGTTAGTGCTGGTTCACCACCCGCAGCTGCCTCCAGGTAGATGGGCACTGGGCCGAGTGACTGAGCTGCATCCAGGAGCAGACGGCCTCGTCAGGGTAGTCACCGTCAAGACTGCCACTTCAGAGCTTCGCCGACCTATCTCCCGGCTAAACCCTCTGCCGATCGAGACGGACGTCATCCCTTCAGCCAAGCAGAGACTCGCCGCGCCGCCGTCGCCACCGCTGCGTCGTTCTACGGTGGGCAGTCCAGGTCATTCCCAGTCGGCCTGATGTCCACACGATCTTGCTTACTTAAGTTTTATTGTTATTCCATGTTAATTGTTTAGTTTAGTCGCTTCTCGACTAGATGGGCAGTATGTTTGAGATTTTAATGTTGTCAGCTCCGTTTATTGTGAAAGGTACACCGCATATTTGCCAATGTCGCCATATACGCTTCTCTGTATTTTTTTGTAGTTTATAGTTAGTGGCGCTGTCGCTAGCGTTTTTTGTTGGTTTAAAATTCGTACAAGGACAAGTTCTGTTCGGTTCCTGCTTTGTTGTGCCAAAGTTGTTTTGTATCGCTCCGCAACAATCCATTGTTGTACTGCTCCAGTAAAGTATTTACATTTGTTATATCTGTTATTTGTATAGTTTTGGTTGTGCTGTGTATAAATAAATAAGTGTTTTTCGCGTGGTTGTGTGAAAGTGAGATTTACGACCTCACCATTGTTACCATCATCCATACTCGATATCCTGGGTATCCATCCCTGTTATCCCGCACATAGATTCTAAAAAAATTAATTCTGTAAAGGAAATGAAAATACCAACGAATAAAAAAGAACTGTTAAGATTTTTAGGTATGACTAATTATCTATCAAAATTTATTCCAAATTATTCGCAAATTACTGCCAGTTTGAGAGAAATCATAAAAAAAGATGTGATTTTTCTATGGAGTAAGGCTCAGAAAGAAGCTTATAATAAATTAAAGGAATTATTATGTAAAGCACCAGTTCTTGCGTATGTAACATGCTTTAAATATATTTCTTAATAGAAATGTAATAAAGACTAATTATATTAAATATTTAAAAAAAAGATTAATCAATACTTACTTGAAGTATTATTACCTTCCTAATAAGTTATTATAAAAAAAAGACAGAAGGATAAAAGGATTAAAAAGTTTTGGGAGGTTTGAGAGGTTTTGGGTTCGTAGCCCTCGTAGGTAAATAATGGATTTTCTTAGCTCTACACACTAATTTATTCTTACAAACTACAATATTGCAAAATAATAAAAGTTTATACTTACAATTTAGTTCAGGGAGTTGTAGGAGAGACACTTGAGGTTGGTTGATTGTAATTTAATAGGAATTTAGAATAATTTTTAAAAAACCGAACGATAGATAAAATTAACTAGTTACTGTTGAGACGCCTGCTTGCGAATGAAATGAATGAATGAATTCTCCCAGAGCAAGAAGATTGAAAAAAACTGACTTGCTCAGCATTTTTACCCCACTAATAATGAATGACTATATCAGCTAATTATTTAAATTTTGGCGGTTTGTTACATTACCCCCTTCTTTAAGAAAGAATGATACTCTCAAGTGTCATTCCTTTACAAGTGTTAGTATGATATAAAATACAAAATTAAACTTAATAATACATTACATACGAAATTCACTCTGCACCTCCACATCAAAATTCCTGGCACATATGAGGGCTGATCACTAAAGTCCCTGAGCACTCAATTCTTGTGGAAGGTGAGGTGGATTACTACGAATACATCTGTAACAGTTTATATTTTTAACAACTATATCTATATTAAAATTAAAATGATTAAAAATAATAAAGCAATACATAACTTAAGTATGATCCTGACGATTATCCGTCCAATGGGACGGGCTGTTGATCTCCGGGTAAAGGCGGGGAGGAGCTCCGGGAGTGGTTGTTGTCTCCGTATCACTGGTTGTATTCTGCTTCTTTTGATTGATCAATATATTTCGATGAAGGAGCCAGTTAGTTAAAGTACCCCATATACTGGTGATAAGGTACCAACCGCAACCAATTGTATGGTAAATAGTGATTGCTCGAAGCCCTACTCCGCATACATACTTTATAAGTAATATAACATAATAAAATCCAATTAATCCACTGATAAATATGCCAATATCAGTAAACCATCCCCATAGTTGTCTAAATGTTGATTTAGCCATTTTCTTTAATTCTTCTGTATTAAAAAGGTTTAATGTAGTACAACCTTGGTTGTCTGTATCTTGTCCTGCTAACTTTCTACTCAATATATTTTCTATATTTTTTCGTTCCATGCCAAATAGTAAATTTCTTTGAACATTGTTAATTTCTTCTAATGTATAAATACCTTCTGATCCTACTGATCGAATGGAAGTAAAGTGTAATTTGGGTTCATCTTGAACTCGTAGCACTTCTGGACGTGGTTTAATTATGGGTTGAGGGATAAATCCAATCCATTGATTATCTATGTTGAAAATGGGCGGAATTAATGCGTTGCAATCTACTTCTTCCGCTTGTTTTTGGATAATATGAGTAATAGGGGAGACAAAGTAATTTCGTTCTTCAATAATAATAGGTAATTGATGGTAACATCTGTCCGTTCTTCTAATTTGTACAACTTTTGGCGTACATTGTATAATATGAATTACTTCACCTAGAATTCTTCCCACTACTCCTGGACTTTGCTTCAACAATGGACTAATAGCGTCTGGAAAAACTTAAGCCAAAATTAGACGGTTCTTTAAAATTTCTCTATGTAATAAACATCGTCGATAAACTGTATCAATATATAGCATTCTTAAAACTCTGCTCAATATATAAAAATTTGCTGTTTATATACATCATCATGTCAGTGTTTTGAACAAGCAATGGCATGGTTGGCAGAAAATGACTCGAATTTCCCATTAAAACAATTAATTTTGGGTGTTCACTTTGCCACATTTCATAAGAGCATAAAAAGAAAGTTTTCAATAATGTAACGGTGAAGATTTTTCCTCCTTGTTCAACAACTAAATACCTCTGGTCGTGTTTTGTTGAGACTACTCGTGCTACTCCGTCATATAAGAGGCTAAGACCTGCATCACAATTCGTATTTGGGATATAGTTCCAAACACTTTCTCCATAAGTGGAATCTAAACAATATCCATCCAGATAAGAACATGTAAATCCTCCAAGCAAACTTATTTCATTCGTATCCAATTTTACTGGAGCTAAATAGTCTCTGGTTTGTATTTTTACTGCAGCTGTAATAACGACGTTGTCCCAGGTGCGACCATTTTCATGATACGTTGTTCCTTTACAAGCCCCTTCGGGTGTTAGGCTACCGTAGGCCACTAATGAGGCTGATGTTGTACCGTTCATATTTATTTCTACGATGATTTGTTGGTAAATTTTTAGTGTTTTGTATCTATGAATATTTTTACATTCTTCGGCTCCGATTTTGTATACATAATTTGCAATCCCATTTGTTACTGCAGAAGTGTGACTATGCATTCCAGTAATGTATAATTCGAGTTATTTCTATAAGACATGCTTGAACTGGTACGAGTTTAACTTCATTTCTTTGAATAACTTTGGCCTGGACCTGTTCACTCTGGTAATCGGAGTCTGGATGTGGACACTCTTCTACATCCTTCAGAGAAATGGTGGTCATGTTGAGGACAGGTCCCTCGCAGTCATATGCAATAAACCCCCAGGACAGGGTCCAAAATATTGTGACTATGAGTGCCTTAACAATCATAGTTGTACCTGAAACATTTTTCGCACAGTAACTGGTACTTATTTAGTTCTTAATCTAATGGATGCTATAATCATCATACATATTTGCTTTTTTTAACTTATATTTAATTTTAGTGAAAACTTAGTAAAAATAAATGATTATAATAAACAATATATTATTTAATTAAAATTAACTTACATAACTTAATCTACGTAAAATACGTTATTTTTCCTCCAAGGAAAAATAACGCAGCTTTAACACTTTTTCTGTGTGAGGGGTCTATGACCGGCTCGAATTCCGGTAGGGCTCAGCTAGTCTCAACAATTTTGAATAGGCTTTCCAAAGAGCGTCACGTGAGATACTAGCCTCCCCGACTAAGTTAAACAAAAATCCAGAAGAGGTACTCGTGCTAAAGACGAATAGTGTGCCTCAACTGGTGGATTCGAGCTATTAATTTTAATTTTCAAAAAATGTATTTTACTTCCTTGCCTTTTCGATCGGATGCGAATTCAATAAAGTTGTAGACTTGTTGTGGTCACCAGTGCGTAACCGGGAATTCACTACCTAGACGAACTCACGCAGGAGATTTCGTCAGGATGCGAGAACCCCAGAGCATTACTCACGGGTGAGCACAACAGATCTATTAGAAATTATCCGATCGAATATTAATAATTTAATCGAACAGGAGGTCTCCTGATTCTGGTAGAACGTCTTAAGGGCATCGAGGTTGACGTTGACGCCGTAGGTGCTAATTCTTCCACGGTTATAGAAGTGGGAATAGGATTTTGAAAATTTGATAACAATAAATTTAGACTAGTTTGATCTAAAAATTCTGAATTTTCTAATTCTTCCTTATTTAAGATTTCGTTTTGGCTTGGCTCATCATCATGATTTAAAAATTCATTTTGACTCTGTTCATCAGTATATCCGAAATTCGGGTTTTAAACGATCTACATGTACAATTAGATCCTTCCTTTTGCCAACTTCTCGTACTTTATAGGTTACAGGTCCTTTTCTTTCTAACACTCTATATGAGCCTTCCCAAAATTTTGATAATTTTTTATTTAAACCAGATTTTACATGTGGATTGTGTAAATATACTAAATCTCCAATAGAAACATGACGTTCTTTTGCTTTTTTATTATATTGTTTTGTTCTAGACTCACCTGACTTAGCTAAATTTTCTTTTACGTGATTAAATACAATAGGTAATTTTGCAGCTCATTCCGAAACATAATTTTGATCAACATCATATTTTACACGTCTTGGTTTTATAAATTCATCAATGGGTAATACGTGGTCTCTACCGTGAATAATAAAATAAGGACTGTATCCAGTAGAACTATGAACATGTGTTCGATAAGCCATTAATACTAAAGGTATCCACTCATCCCAATCTTGCTGATATTTATGAATATAATGAGATAAAATATCTTTTAGTACTCGATGACTACGTTCGAGTATTCCATTAGACTGTGGTCTATATGGGGTTGTTTGAATTTTTTCAATTTGTAATAATTTGCATGTTTCTTTCATAATTTCTGATAAAAAGTTTGCACCTTGGTCTGATATTAATTGTTTTGGAGTTCCATGCCGAGTTATAATATTGTCTACTAATGCTTTTGCTACGGTTTCAGCTCTTTGATTTGGAATAGGAATTGCCTCAGGATATCGTGAAAAATGATCTAGGAAAGTTAACAAATATTTATTTCCTTTATTAGTTGTTACGAATGGTCCTATTATATCCATTGATGTTCTTTCGAAGGGTTCTGAGATTTCCGAGAATTGTTGCATAAATGCATGTTTTAAGTGTGGACTTGTTTTTCGGCTATTACAAGCATGCCATCTTGTTACATATTGAAAAATATCATTCTTCATACCTGGCCAATAAAATCTACTATTTATTAATGAATATGTTTTTTGTTGACCCATATGTCCAGAAAAGGGTAAATTATGGAAATCATGTAAAACTTTTGGAATTAATGTTTTTGGTATCACTAGTTGTTCATTTTGATTCTGGTTATCCACTTTGTATAAAATATTTTCGCTATCCAAAAAATATGAATCAGTACTTTTACTTTTATCTATAATTTCGTTAATAATATTTTTATAGAATGAATCTTTTTCTTGTTCAATTTGAATTATTTGTTTATCCCAAACAGGTAATACTAAATTTTCTACAGTATTATTTATACTGTTAATGATTGATTCATTTTCAAATAATAAGTATATGTGAATTTTAATTGCAGAATTTTGAAAAACAAATTTTATCATTGATAAAACAATATCCCAATTTAAACGATCTAGTACACAGCCAATTTTAGGCATTGCTAAATTTTCAACGTTGTTTTCTAAACAGAATTCTTTTAAATTAATCAAGCATTGGAAAACATTTTCATAAGTAGATTTTTGGAAATATTTACTTTTAGTAATTAAATAAAATACATAATTTTGTGGAAAAATTAAAGTCGCTACCTCACCTACATTTTTACTTTGATTTTTCAAATAATTTACTTGACTAAATTGTTTTTTAAATATTTTGGCAATTCCTTTACTCATATTAAAATCTTTTGACACACAATGAGCCAACGAAAAATTTTCTGGTGCTGAAAATAAGTCACCATACTTTATTACAACGTTAGAAATATCTTTATTATTATTATAATTTTGAATATATTTAATAAAATCTTGAAAATTTTGTGAACATACATTATTTATCTCATACATTCGGCTTAACGCGTCAGCATTACCGTGTTTTCTTCCAGGTCTGTATTTAATATCAAAGTCATATTCGCTTAACAGAAGTGACCATCTTGATAATCTAGAACTACAATCTTTTAATGTTAGAAGCCATTTTAATGACCTGTGATCTGTAATTATTGTAAACTTTTTTCCGTATAAGTAACATCTAAATTGTTTAATTCCAAAGACAACTGCCAAACATTCTAATTCTGTTGTACTATAATTTTTCTCAGCCTTATTTAATTTTCTGCTTGCATAAGCGATTGGTTTTTCGAAACCTCCTCTAACCTGACTTAAAATAACTCCCAATCCTACGCTACTGGCGTCGGTAGATAAAATAAAGGGTTCATCAAAATTTGGATAAATTAATACTGAATCTGATGTAATAGCTTCTTTCAATTTTGTAATAGACTGCTCGACTTCAGGAGTAATTTCAAATTTTACATCTTTTTTAGTTAAATTTGTGAGTGGTTCTGCTAATTCGGAAAATTTTGGAATAAATTTCCTATACCAACCGACTAGGCCTAAAAATCCTCGAACATCTTTAACACATTTTGGAAGAGGATATGATTTAATTGATTCAATTTTACTTGGGTCTGGTTTCACTCCATTTTCAGATATTATATGGCCTAAATATTTAACTTCTTTCATCATAAAATTACATTTTGAAGCTTTTAATTTCATATTTGCATCGTTTAGTCGGTCAAAAACTAAACTTAATTTTTTAATATAATCCTCGATGCCTGAAGAATTAAAAATAATTATATCATCTAAATATACCATACAAATTTCATTAATTAGGCCGGAAAGTGTAAAATTCATAAATCTTTGATATGTAGCTGGAGCGTTACATAAACCAAAAGGCATTTTGTTATATTCATAATGACCATCAGGTACGGAAAATGCAGTTTTTTCTCTGTCATTTTTATCCATATCTATTTGATGATAAGCAGCTGTTACATCGATCACACTAAATAAATTAGAATTATTAAATTGTTCTATTTGTTCATTTAAATTTGGAATTGGGAAATAATCTTTTTTAGTAATGGAATTTAACGCACGATAATCTATACACATTCGTATTTTATTTTCACCTGACTCAGTTCTTTTTGTAATAAGTACAACAGGGGCGGACCAAGGAGAATTTGATGGTCTTATAATTTTGGATTTTAACAATCTATCAATTTCATCTTTAATAACTTGTCTCTGATGGAATGGAACACGATACGGGCGTTTTGAGATTGGCGGTACATTTTCTGTTATAATTTTATGTTTAACTTTAGTAGTACTCGTAAGTACAGAATCACTGTCAATAAATATATCTTTGTACCTATTTAATAATTCTAGTAACAAATTTTTATTTTTTTCATCTAAATGTGATACATCTATGTCTTTAAAAATATCGCTTTTATTTTTCTGAATATTGCCTATTACCCTGTCATTTCTTTTGTCGTTTTTATTATTTTCTTCAAAATTTTCTACAATTTTAAATTGATTATTTGCTCTGCCCAATATTGTATTTTGTTTTAATTCAATTTCAAAAGTATTTAAATTTATAATACGGCCCTGACAATGTTTTATATTGCTTACACAGTGAGCTACATATACTCCGCTTATCGGCAGCTCATAAGCTTCTATTAAAATATTATCATTATTATTTAAATTCTTATTTAATTTAAATTTAACATTTGCTTCACTGTGAGCAGGAATTTTTAAATTTTCACATAATAAAATATCAGAATAGTTATTATTAATTTTTGGTTTTACTTTTTCAGTGCAATTATTATTATTATTACTTAACCCTTGGACGACTTTATTATTATTAATTATATTATTTGTGTTTTCATTTGAAACACTTGTTGTATATTCATATTTTATGTATATGTTTAGTTATAATTGCATGTTAGGCTAAGATAATGTTTATTTGTATTTTATATATACTTGTCAATATTTTGTATATTTTGAAAATGCTGTACATTCCTAAGTTTTCTTCCATATCCTAACTCTCTGTACATTCCTTTCTATTATTCCATATCCTGACTTTCTAAATTTCAAGGCCTAAGTTCCAACCCTTATCTGCAGGTCATTGCAACCCCTTCCCGTCTCTCTTCCCCGATTTTTGCTATATAACCTCCTAGCCAAGTAAACTCTTCCTCATTCATTTCCGACTCTGCAACTGGTCCGTATCATCCACAAAAGCATCAACAAAAATATTTTCGTTATTAAATAAATTAGTTGGACAAAATTCTAAACTTTGTTTTATTGCTGCTAACCTGAGCAGTATACAACAAAAAATTGGTGTCAGAAGTGAGATTTTGCTGACGTTTTATTTCTCGAAAACGACGTTTTTAATCGTTAATTCGGCATACGAACCACGTGTTCCACGAGGCGAGTCCTGATCCACTCCAGCATCTACCAAGACGCATACATAGGAGACCGGCATCATACCGAATTGTACACCGAGTCCTGATCCACTCCAGCATCTTCCAAGACGCATACATAGGAGAACGGCATCATACCGACTTGTACAGTTAGTAACTTAAGTATTTTTGTAGTTTCTTTTTAATCTTGCAATTCCTATAAGTGACATCCTTATTCCACGAAAATTCTAAATTTGAATAATAATTACTTACATACCATTGCATGAAAATTATCAAAATAAATATGCCAAATAACGACGCTTCTATTTCCACAGTACAAGTATATAAATTAGAATTTTTAACAAGTTTATTACCCACAAATTTTGATGGTAATCCCCATAATTTACGAAGTTTCATCAAACAAGTTGATGCTGTTTTTGAATTAGCACAACCAAATCAAGAAATACCTTTATTATTATTCTTAAAAAATAAACTTACGGGCAAGGCTCGAGATCAAATCGATATTCACTGCAGTTTAACCACATGGTCAGAAATTTCAGATTTCCTTCTCAATCTCTATCAAGATAAAAAATCTCTAGATCAGTTACTCGAAGAATTAAATACGATTAAACAAGAAAGTAATGAAAATGTGTCGCAATTTTTTCAAAGACTCGAAGATTTATCTTCTAAAGTATTAGGCTCTGTACATAATTCAAATTCAAAAAAAGATACTGCTAATATTGAGAGCAGATCTTCTATGATTACCGACATTACTTTAAATCGTTTTATTTATCATTCGCATCCCCAAATTTCTCAAATGCTCAGGTACAGAGAATTTCAGACAATAAATAGTGCACTTACTGCTGCTCTTGCTGAAGAAAAAGTATTAAAGTTAACATATAAGCCGAACAATTTTCTCAGGTGTAAAATTTGTGGACGTAATAACCATTCCACTAATAATTGTTTCAAAAAACAAAAACCTATTCATTTTACACAAAACTCTCAGATGGATACTAATTTAGTAAAAAAATGTAAATATTGCAAAAATTTTGGACACGTTATCGAAGAATGTCGTAAACTACAATTTAAGAATAACACTAGACAACAAAGTAACTTTAATAAGAATAAACAAAATTCAAGTCAAAACGGTAAAGGAAATGTTAATTATTCACATCAAAATTTTCCCAATGTCCAAAGCTCACCGAATCCACCGATAAACTTAGAACAGATAACAGCCGACTTCAAAAACCTTTTATAAAAGTATCTAATTTACTATTTACCACTAATGACCTAACGTATATTTTATTTACTTCACAAAATTCAAATTCTCCAGATCAAATATTGAAATTTTTAGTTGACACAGGCGCTTCAACGTCATTAATATATTCTTCTAGCTTAAATAATTATAATCTAGATAATGAAAACAGTATGACTCTAAACGGTTTATCACGTAATGCTCCTATTTTTACTATCGGCGAAACTACAATTGAGTTGAACATTCATGGGTGTACACTGAATAGCAAATTCCAAATTTTAAATACAAAAACAAATATTCCATTTGACGGACTTATAGGTGACGATTTTCTCCGAACTCATAAAGCTAAAATTGATTATTCTACTTCATCTTTGTCCTTATGTTCTATCCCATTTCCTATCCCATTAAATAGGAATACTCCTCAATCATTCGTAAACACAATTACAATTAATGGCCGCACAGAAACTGTTATTCCAATTAAAGTGAAAAATCCCAATAACCTTAAAGAAGGAATAGTTTATCCTATAAAAATTCACGAAGATCTCCTAATTCCACATGCTATAGTTCAAGTTAACAATAAAAGTAAAGCCTTAATTACAGTTGTAAATACTTCACCTTTTAGCCAAACCGTTAATGTACCAGAACTTCCCATTGAATCAATTCCTATTCAAAGTTATATTTATAGTTTAGCTCCAAATCAAGCAAATAATAATACTGACTTTAGATTAAAAACTTTAAATGAAAATTTACGACTATCTCATTTGAATAGTGAAGAAAAAGATTCTCTTCTTAAAATTTGCTCTGAGTTCAATGATATATTTTTTTTACCCTCTGATATTTTAACTCGTACAAACAGTACCTTCATGGAAATAAATACCCATGACGACCTACCTATCCATTCAAAACCTTACCGCCTTGCCCAAGTTCATAAAAATGAGATAGAAAAACAAATTGAAAGCATGTTAGCACAAGGCATAATAAAACCATCGGTCAGTCCATGGGCTAGCCCCTTATGGATTGTCCCTAAAAAGATCGATGCATCTGGTGAACGTAAATGGCGAATAGTAATAGACTATCGCAAACTTAATGAAAAAACAATTGGCGATGCCTATCCTCTTCCTAATATTGAAGATATATTGGATCAATTAGGTCACGCAAAATATTTCACAACCCTCGATCTTGCTAGCGGATTTCATCAGATTTCACTTAATCCAAATCATTCAAAGAAAACTGCATTCAGTACACCCAACGGTCATTACGAATTTACGCGTGTCCCTTTTGGATTGAAAAATGCACCATCTTGTTTTCAACGCATGATGAATAGGGTCCTCTCAGGTTTGACTAATAAACAGTGTTTTGTTTATCTGGACGATGTTATTTTGTACGGCTCATCATTAGCCGATCATAATATTAAATTAAAAAATATTTTTTCTCGATTACGAGAAAACAATTTAAAACTACAGCCTGACAAGTGCGAATTTTTAAAAAAAAGTTGCGAATATCTCGGACATATTATTACGGAAAAGGGCATTGAACCCAATACAAAGAAAATAGACAGCATACGGCAGGTACCTAGACCCACAAATCCCAAAGAAATAAAAATGTTTTTAGGGCTAGTCGGATATTATCGAAAATTTATAGAAAATTTCTCAACAATTGCGAAACCACTTACAAAATTATTTAAGAATGACACAGATTTTATTTGGAATAAAGAACAAGAAGTTGCTTTTGAAAATTTAAAACAGCGATTAATTGATAAACCCATACTGCAATACCCTGATTTTAATAAACAGTTCGTACTAACTACCGATGCTTCAAATGTTGGAATAGGTAGTGTTTTGTCACAAGTACAAGACGGAAAAGATTTGCCAATTGCATATTATTCGCGCACTTTAAATAAAAGTAAACAAAATTATAGTACAACTGAAAAAGAGCTACTATCAATTGTAAATTCTGTAGAACATTTTAGACCATATTTATATGGACAAAAATTTATTATCTACACCGATCACAGATCATTACAATGGTTATTTAATTGCAAAAATCCCTCTTCAAAGTTAGTCAGATGGCGTTTAAGGTTAAGCGAATATGAATACGAAATTAAATACAAGCCAGGTCGTGTAAACTCAAATGCGGATGGTTTATCTAGATTATTGCCAATATAAACGTAACAATCAAAGCGGTTAGATCATTTGAAGATTTTCTTAATTTCCACAGAAATAATCAAACTATTTCTAATTTTGATAAAATAGATATTCCATTAGAAAAAATTAAAGAACCAATTGTTTTGATATGGTCTCAGGATTTAGATGAATCAAATGTATTTTCAGAATATATTAATGAAAATTTCGATACTTCAAAATTACAACCTAGCTTAAACGGAATTTCTAAATTAAAAAATGGTAAACAAATTATATATATTGTTTTTCCTTTAAATAATAATTTTGATAAAATTGAACAGAAAAACCTTTTTGAATGTTTACTCAACGTTAAAGGATATTTAAAAGATGAAAATTTTGTTCTTGTCCCTCCATTTAAAAAACATAAAATTAAATTCCCCCATTTAGTAAGTATGTTGAAATTTATATATAAACATGATAATATTAAAATTCTCAAAAAAAAGATCGTTCCAAAAACAAAAGAGGAAATAAATAAAATATTAGCAGAAAATCACGACAGCAAATTATCTGGTCATCTGCACAAGACGACTTAACTAAATACAGTTTCGCTATACCTGTCCCAAACCATGAAGCTATTACAATTGCTAAGAATTTAACATACATAATAACTAATTTTGGTATACCGAAAACAATACTTACTGACCAAGGGACAGATTTTACTTCCGAATTAATTAAAAATCTAACTAAACTTTTTAAAATTAAACATATTACATCAACGCCGTATCACCCTCAGCCGAACGGAGCATTAGAGCGGTCTCATTTAACTTTAAAAGATTACCTTAAACATTACATAAAATTAGATCAATCTGATTGGGATGAATACATAAATTTTGCAATGTTCAGTTACAACACGTCTGTACATAAATCAACAAATTTTACGCCATATGAATTATTGTTTGGTAGACAAGCTTATTTGCCTTCTTCAGTAACAGAAAAACCAGAACTCCTTTATACATATGATGATTATGTAAAATTATTAAAAAATAAATTAAATACATCTTTCCAAATTGCCAAAGATTATATAATAAAATCTAAAGAAAAAAGTAAAGAATATTATGATAAAAAAATCAATCCCAAGACATTCAAAATTAACAATTTAGTATATTTATACAATAAACAATATAAACCCAATTTAGCAAGGAAATTACAACCAAATTTTAAAGGCCACTATAAGATTACTCAAGTATTTCCTAATAATACGGTAGAATTAGAAATAGGTAATAAACGAAAAAAAATTCATACTAATTTATTAAAACATCATGTTTCAGATGCATCTAAATAAGATCCTTCTATCTTTCTTTCTTTTCCTTTGTTTTCATTACATAAAAACCGATCATTATAAAATTACATTGTTCAGCAATTCAAGTGGATTATTTTATAACAATTTAGGAACTGCGAAAGTTACAAATTCTAAATTAACATTATTAAGTTTTATAAATATTATTCACATTGATCTATGTTTCAACGTTGCAAAAAGATTTTTTGAACAAACTTCAACTCTCTGTGAGTCTATTGAAAGTAATTACACAACCATTAGCCATATAGATTTTCATTGTGATAACACATTAAAAATTATTGAAGATCAATTAAAAGACATTGAAAGCCAATCTGAAATTCTGAGTCATATTTCTAGCCAAAATTTTCGCTCTCGTGAACGTCGCGGTCTTATTAATGGTATTTCTTATGGATTAAAATGGTTATTTGGAACACCAAGCTCTGCAGATGCAGAATATTATGAAGATAGCATAAAAGCACTTTTAAATAATAATAAACAAACAGATACTCTTTTAAAGGCTCAGGTCCAAATCATTTCGAATACTATTAAAAGTTTTAATGACTCGGTTATAAATTTACGTGAAAGTGAAATGGAAATAAATAAAAATATGAAATTGATCAATAAAATTAATAGTGGTACAAATTTAGCTTTGAATAAATTAAACTTAGAATCTGTTGTTACCCAACAAATAATTTCACTTTTATCATTAACGAATAAAATTACAAATAAATTCGAAAATTTTATAAATTGTGTATATTTAGGTAAACATGGAATATTATCTCCAGAAATTCTAACACCAAAAACTTTGTTTGACGAACTTTTGAATTATAATGGTCCCAACAATTTGCCAATCAAAATCGATTATGATAACGTGCATTTGTATTTTAACATTTTGGAATTAAATATTTTCTCTGCCAATAACAATATATATTTTGCCATTAAAATTCCACTTGTAGATAAATCTAATTATAATCTTTATCGATTAATTCCTCTTCCAATGCAACATTATAATTTTTCCATATACTCCTACATTGAACCGAAAAAACAATACCTTCTCCTCTCCGAATCAAAAATCCATTTCACCTTAATGCAAGATCTAAAAGACTGCAAACAATACTTGGAGCATCGTTACTTGTGTGATGCTGTACACATTCACAAGAAGATCGACCAACCAACATGCGAAACACTGCTACTGAGTCCACACATTAACAAGATTCCATCCAGTTGTCAGACAATTAACATAAAAGCATCGATTCAAACTTGGAAATATCTAGGAGACAATGAATGGTTATTTGTGATGCAGAAACCAGTCACTTTAACGCTCCTGTGTGATTCATCCCCTTCCGAGGACATCGTGTTGCACCAAACAGGGATAATAAGCATTAACTCTACCTGTAAAGGATATACGGATGAGTACTTATTAACACCGATTCGAAGTCCCAAGAGCAACATGTCACACATTGTTCCATCAGTAGATATCAAGAGTGATGATTGCTGCGCATGGAAATCTGATAGTAGCCCTACTCAGTCTATACAGTTGGATCCAATTAGACTGACCAATGTAGACCTAACAGAACTATCCTACGCCAGCAAGAAATTAGAAGATTTCGACAAGATCATCACTAAACAGCTACAGACCCCCTTTATTGTAACACATACAGAGTGGTATGTCATAGGTTTGGCAACAATTGGAGGCATCGTTGCAGTGTTAGTTGGTGTCAAAGTGTTTAAGTGGTGTCAGTGTTTTGCTTTGTTTAAACGATGTTTCAGAGAACCCAAAAATAATGTACATCCGTCCACAAAATATGAAATTGTCAATGCCCCCCATAATTCAAATTCTGATGCACCAGTAGCTAGTGAAAGTTGCGTCCCTGAAATAATAAATATGAAAGACATTAGTGCCCCAACTCAAATTAAAAATAAGTCCCTGCCAAGAAAAAGTAATATACCCTTGTAAATCGATAAACTTTCGCCACCGATTTCCATTTTAAGGAGAGAGATGTTGTATATTCATATTTTATGTATATGTTTAGTTATAATTGCATGTTAGGCTAAGATAATGTTTATTTGTATTTTATATATACTTGTCAATATTTTGTATATTTTGAAAATGCTGTACATTCCTAAGTTTTCTTCCATATCCTAACTCTCTGTACATTCCTTTCTATTATTCCATATCCTGACTTTCTAAATTTCAAGGCCTAAGTTCCAACCCTTATCTGCAGGTCATTGCAACCCCTTCCCGTCTCTCTTCCCCGATTTTTGCTATATAACCTCCTAGCCAAGTAAACTCTTCCTCATTCATTTCCGATTCTGCAACTGGTCCGTATCATCCACAAAAGAATCAACAAAAATATTTTCGTTATTAAATAAATTAGTTAGACAAAATTCTAAACTTTGTTTTATTGCTGCTAACCTGAGCAGTATACACCACTCTTTTATTATTAATTGTGCCTTTATTTATTGCACTTTCTTTAATTTTATTTTTAATTTGATCTACGCTTCCATCAAAATTTTGTGACAAATTGCAAATATCAGATTGTTGACTGATATCAAGGGACCCCAGCTTACTGGCAAAATCTCCTTCTAAGTGCGCTTTTGTATAATTCGAACGTAAGACGCGATCATTTATTGTTAAACAATTATTGTTATTGTTTATTAGAGGTTTGTCGTCAAGGTTTTTCCCACACGAAGATTTTGATTCGGTGTGCATTTCTATTGTGTGCTTCTCTGAGTCACACGGTATATTTTTGATAGATACTACTACTTTATCTTTACAGACGTAATAATGATACGATTATATTAAAAACAAATTGACTTAATAAAATAAATAAGAATAAAAAATTGAATTATTATATTTATTATAGTTGGTTTAAAATTTAATTTATAATTATTATTGGGCAGGCATTCATTATTATTATTGTTGGTTTTTGTTTGGTTATCTAATTCTATGGTCTGAATTTCAATATTATTTAATTTTGATTCTAAATTTTTAATTTGTTTCTTACATTTCGTTTCTAAATTTTTGCTTTGTTCAGTTCGCCGTTCGTTTTCTATTAAAATATCAATTGATTTGTTTGAAATTGTATAAATTTTTTCTTTAATAATACTAAGATTTTGATTTTCCTGATCCAAACATAATAATTTTATAGTAGTATTCCAAATATTAATTGATTGTTTATCAAAATAAATTTTTGCTCGCGTAAAATGAAGAAAATCTCTACCGATTATACCATCTGCTTCTAACGGTAGTTTATTACTACATACTAAGACATCAAAATATGACTTAAGTACGTTTGGTTCGAAACCAACTTCTACTCGAGCTGTGCCGAGAATTGGTAATTTATGCCCAGTTACGCTGTTAAAATTATTTTTTGAAAATTTTGTTAATTTTTGTTCAATATTTTGTTCCGAAATAATTGTTACAGGAGAACCCGTGTCTATTAATAATGTTAATAATTTGGAATTTATGAATAAATTTATAAAACATGGAATATTTTCTAAATTATCATAATTATTAAAATATATGTCGGATGATGATTCTTCATACTCTTTCTGAATAATGGGCGAAACTGACATTCCCCTATTTAATTCTGAATTTAATTCTCTCCGCTCCGGGGTTTGAACGGAGGACGATTTAAGTTTTTTGAATTTTTTGGAATTGCACCCGTTGATTTAGACGTAGTGGATGTTGTCAAATTGTTAGACCTATTTACTAATGTATTTTCAGACCTACAATTTTCATTCGATTTTAAAAGAAAACATCGTTCTATTGTGTGGTTATTTTTCCCACAATTTGAACAATTATATTTAAAAGTATTCAATTTATTAAAATTTTTATTTTGTTTTCTAAACCAACAATTTTCTGTTATATGATTATTTCTGTTACAATTTTGACAATATAATTTATTATTTTGATTTTGTTCATTGTTATCCTGTTTAAAATTTGCATTAGGATAATTTTTAATTTGTTTAAAATTACTTACGGGCTTTTGATATTCCCGCTGTGCAATATTATTAAAATTTTTGTATCTAATTTTCAAGGATAACTGATTTTGTTCTTCATAGCACGCAATTTCTTGTGCTATTTCTAAATTTAAATTCTTTTCCCTCATAAGTGCCAAACCTAATTTGTCTATAATTTCCCTTTTTAACCCTGATTTAAATTGATTTAAAATTAATTTTGAATTTTGTTTTTCAATTCCAGGTTTTTTTTCATTTGTAGCATTTAATAAATCTTCGGCCAAAATATCAGCCCCAATTGCTTGAAGTCGTGTAACAAATTGAGACATAGTTTCATCATGTCTCTGATAACATTTACTTAAATTATTTAATGCTAAACCTGGTGTTTTATGTATTAAGAATCGTTTAAACATTTCTTTTTTAAAATTTTCATAATCTAACGTATCTAAATTTGAATTAACTTCGAAAAATTTCAATGCATCCCCTGATAATCTATATTTGATTAAATTTAGCGTCGTAGCCTGGTTCCAGTTATCTAATTTTGCTCTGCGTTCTATTTTCTGAAAATATAATTTTGGGTCTTTTCGTGAAAAACTATCTATAGTGTTTGCAATCATGCCTAATGGCATGTTAAAAAAAATTAGAGGATTTTGATTTCCTGTTTAAGAAGTAGAGGGGGTATTTTCGTTGTTCGGCATTATTATTATTTATATATATTCTTAAAATAAATAATCAGTCTGCAAGCTAATAAAAAATCCCTTTTCGCTGCCACCAAATTTGTAACGTGCTTTAAATATATTTCTTAATAGAAATGTAATAAAGACTAATTATATTAAATATTTAAAAAAAAGATTAATCAATACTTACTTGAAGTATTATTACCTTCCTAATAAGTTATTATAAAAAAAAGACAGAAGGATAAAAGGATTAAAAGGTTTTGGGAGGTTTGAGAGGTTTTGGGTTCGTAGCCCTCGTAGGTAAATAATGGATTTTCTTAGCTCTACACACTAATTTATTCTTACAAACTACAATATTGTAAAATAATAAAAGTTTATACTTACAATTTAGTTCAGGGAGTTGTAGGAGAGACACTTGAGGTTGGTTGATTGTAATTTAATAGGAATTTAGAATAATTTTTAAAAAACCGAACAATAGATAAAATTAACTAGTTACTGTTGAGACGCCTGCTTGCGAATGAAATGAATGAATGAATTCTCCCAGAGCAAGAAGATTGAAAAAAACTGATTTGCTCAGCATTTTTACCCCACTAATAATGAATGACTATATCAGCTAATTATTTAAATTTTGGCGGTTTGTTACAAGTACTTTGATGTAAATAAACCAATATTACTTAGTGTAGATGCTTCAAGTGAAGGTTTGGGCTATGTAATATTTCAAGAAAATAAATCCATAGCTTATGGCTCCAGAGCACTCACACAAACCGAAAAATTATATAGCCAAATAGAAAAAGAGTGTCTAGCTATTTTACGAGGTTGCAAATTTTTTTATCAATATTTATATGGACAAAAATTTATGGTTGAAACAGATCATAGACCTTTAATAACAATTTTTAAAAAGCCAATGAATAAATGTCCTCCGAGGTTACAAAGAATGCGTTTAGCACTACATGATTTTGATTTTGAACTGGTTCATAAACCAGGAAAAGAAATTGTAGTTGCAGATCATTTAAGTAGATCATATTTACCAGAAGTGATAGATACAAACATGGAAGAAATTAATATAAAAGCATATGTTGCAATGATAGAAGAAAATTTAAGTTTCTCAGATCAAAGAATAGAAAAGATAAAGAAAGAAACAAAAGAGATATTAGAGAAGGATGGCCAGAAAACAAATTTAAACTAAATTCATTAGCCAAATCGTATTATTCTTTCAAAGATGAGTTAAGTGAAAGTAAAGGAATAATTTTTAAAGAAACTAAAATTGTAATTCCCAGATCAAGTAGATCTGAAATGTTAACTAAAATTCATTATGCACATTTAGGTATAGGAAAATGTAAAGCATTAGCAAGAAAATCATTATTTTTATTATGAATAAACACATAGAAAATTACATTGGAAACTGTGACACATGTAGAAGATATGCAAATTCAAATACAAAGGAACCAATGATACAAAAAGAAATACCTGAAGAACCATGGGAAATATTGTCTACTGATATTTTTTATCTCATGAGTAAAAAATATATAATTATAGTTGATTCGTTTAGCAAATTTGTTGAAATTGATTTACTAAATCAATTCGGAAAACGTAATAAAATCATTAAAGAAAATATTTTCTCGACATGGAGTTCCAAAACTTTTATACTCAGATTCAGGTACTCAGTATACTAATTTAAATAGGAAAATTGGGGAGTGATGTGAAAAATCACCACAGTCTTATTCACACAGTTCTTTTATTTTGAAAATGCGACCGGTTTCGGTTACTTCGTAACCATTATCAAGCGGTGCGACTACAAAAAGTATTTATAAATTAGAAAAAACATCATTTTAAAAAGTCATTATCAAGTCAAAATTATAATTAAATATAACAAAAAAAATTTTAAAAAGAAACAACATATATATGTAAAAAAAAAATTATAAAAGATAAACGTTTAATATTAACAAAATAAAATTAATGTCTAACAAAGAATTTTTTTGTGAGTACTTACACTGTAAAACTACAGAATTGGGTCACTACTGCCTTTACGGAGGAAACCAAACATTGAAACCAACGAACCCATCAATGTTTTATAAAATAAAATAATTTTTAAAAAATCAAAAATGAAAAAAATTGAATTAAATTTTACACAGGTATCGAACAGCTGTGAGGTCAACGACACTGTATGAAGACAAGAGTAGAATGCAGAAATTTGCTAAAACTCGCAAGCTAAATTAAAGCAATATGTCCAGGAGCGGACTATTCTTCAATTCAACTTGATCGTTAAGGCAAAATTTCTTATCACTACATAATGACTTCTTAATTTCAAATGCTTCCAAAAAATCTAAAGTTTTTCCTTGGTCTATGATATGTAGTATTTCATAGTCTTTAGAGATATCAAAATTATGGCCTGTATCTATAAGGTGTTCCGCAAATGTGGAGTGGCTGTTTTGAAGCCTGAAAGCTCTCATATGTTCATCAAATCTTGTTATAAACTTTCTACCCGTTTTTCCAATATAATTGCAATTGCAATCGCCACATTTCAATTTATAAACGCCGGATTTATTTAATAGTTAGTTTTATCTATTTTTTTACATAATTCTTTTTTTAAGCTGGAAATTGGTTTAAAAACTATGTCAATATTGATTTTGCCAAGTAGATCTTTGATTTTATAACTAACGTCACGCAAAAAATTTAAACTAATTCGTTTAGATGTTTCATTGTTAACATTGTCTTGTGAAATGTAAGCTTGTTGTAATTGTAGCTTATATTTTTTCTTGTTAATTAATTTATCTACTATTTTTGGGTTGAAGTTATTCGCTATGGCAATCTGGTATAAGATATTCTTTTCTTTATCAATATCTTCATCACTTAAACCATAGGATAGCATTCTGTGAACTGAACTATTGAAAATGGCAAGTTTATGTTGAAAACAGTGATTGGAATCATTATGTATGGAATCTATAGTTTGGGTGGGCTTCCTAAATATGTTAAAAACAAATTTATTATTAATTCTATTGATAGTTATATCTAGAAAGTTTATATTTCGATTTTTTTCGATTTCAATGGTGAAATTTATGTTTTTATGTAAAGAATTAAGTTTATTATGGAAGCAGTTCAGTTCTTCTATCGAGCCAGTCCAAAAACATAACACGTCATCCACATAACGGTACCAAAATTTAATTTTATTTTCAATGTACTCTGAAAGTTCATTAAAAATTCTGGCTTCAAAGTTTTTCATGAATATTTCGGCTAAAGTACAAGAAAGGGGGGAACCCATCGCTAGGCCATCATTTTGTTTGTATACGGTATCATTAAAAATGAAAAAATTTTGTTCTATACAAATTTGCAAAAGTGAATAAAAGCTCACGCAAGTGTCATCGTCCCATGTTGAATTATGTAGTATTTCTTTTATTAGGTTTAAGGTTTCTGTAATTGGAATGTTTGTAAATAAATTTTGAACATCAAAGGAGATTAATATGCCTGTATTAGTTTCTTCCGTAAATTTAAGTTTGTTAATGAGATCAGTCGTATTTTTTAAGGAATATTCAGAGTGGGTCTCAAAATTTCTAACTAGAATTTGATTTAATTGTTTAGCCAGTTTGTACGTCGGAGAATTTATGAAAGATACGACTGGTCTTATTGGGTGATCCACTTTATGTAGCTTAGGTAGTCCGTATAGAATTGGTGTTGAGGGATTCATTGGAATTACATTATAAACATTGTTTTTATCCAGATATTCTTTATTTTGTTTGACAGTAGTTTTAACTTTTTTTAAGAATTGGTTTAAGGGGTTTTTCTTCAATTTTGTGAAAGTATCACAATCTAGAAAATGCTCTACTTTTTGAATATAGTTGTCTTTAGGAAGTATTGTTAAACAATTACCTTTGTCTGCTTTCGTTACTATCAAATTATTGATTTTAATTTTATTTTTTATGCTTTTTAATGTTTTTAATGTCTTTTTCTCTACGTGACTACCTTTGCTATTAACAATATTATTTTTATAATTATTTACAATGTGTGTCAAGTTATTTAAGATGTTTCTGTCATTAATATTGTCTACTATGTTATTCAATTCTGCAATGAACGTTTCAAATTGTTTAGAATTAGGTTTAAAAATCGGATTAAATTTAAGGCCTTTTTGAAGTAGGTTAATTTCATC
The DNA here is from genome assembly GCA_035578165.1 of Stenolophus ochropezus. Taxonomy (NCBI): domain Eukaryota; kingdom Metazoa; phylum Arthropoda; class Insecta; order Coleoptera; family Carabidae; genus Stenolophus; species Stenolophus ochropezus. Next base: position 29,930,348 of record JAQOWZ010000017.1, read on the forward strand.
TTTACTAAAATCGATGTTGGATAAATTTAAGACGACATTGTGAAATTCGTGGTGATTTTCGTGAGGCTCAACACTCTCAATTGTTTTTTGATTTTGTCGTTTTTTTAATTTAATGAGTCTTGATATTTTATTTTTGAGCCTAATATATTTCTGTCTGCTGATATGTGAAATCATTTCATTGCAGTCTTGTAACATTGCGTCAAACTCAATAAAATGCAAATTTTCGTTTAAAATGTTAAAAATTATTTTTAAATTTAAGTCTAAATTATTTAAAATAATATATTGTTTTCTAATTTCTTGTCGGATGAGGGTTTGTTTAGTCTTCAGTATTGTGATATTGCTTACTGATTTGTGTTGTTTTCTGAATTGGTGTTCAATGTAGTTGGGGATGATGTTTCTTCTTAGGCAAGTTCTGTTGAACCAGATGTTCAGCCTCGTTTCTTCACGTTTTTGGAGTAGTCTTCTGTACCGAAGGGTGTGTGTAGCCAGACTCGCTGAATCCATGATATTGGTGTACACCCAAGTGTGAAAATATAATAGGAAAATTGGGGAGTGATGTGAAAAATCACCACAGTCTTATTCACACAGTTCTTTTATTTTGAAAATGCGACCGGTTTCGGTTACTTCGTAACCATTATCAAGCGGTGCGACTACAAAAAGTATTTATAAATTAGAAAAAACATCATTTTAAAAAGTCATTATCAAGTCAAAATTATAATTAAATATAACAAAAAAATTTTAAAAAGAAACAACATATATATGTAAAAAAAAAATTATAAAAGATAAACGTTTAATATTAACAAAATAAAATTAATGTCTAACAAAGAATTTTTTTGTGAGTACTTACACTGTAAAACTACAGAATTGGGTCACTACTGCCTTTACGGAGGAAACCAAACATTGAAACCAACGAACCCATCAATGTTTTATAAAATAAAATAATTTTTAAAAAATCAAAAATGAAAAAAATTGAATTAAATTTTACACAGGTATCGAACAGCTGTGAGGTCAACGACACTGTATGAAGACAAGAGTAGAATGCAGAAATTTGCTAAAACTCGCAAGCTAAATTAAAGCAATATGTCCAGGAGCGGACTATTCTTCAATTCAACTTGATCGTTAAGGCAAAATTTCTTATCACTACATAATGACTTCTTAATTTCAAATGCTTCCAAAAAATCTAAAGTTTTTCCTTGGTCTATGATATGTAGTATTTCATAGTCTTTAGAGATATCAAAATTATGGCCTGTATCTATAAGGTGTTCCGCAAATGTGGAGTGGCTGTTTTGAAGCCTGAAAGCTCTCATATGTTCATCAAATCTTGTTATAAACTTTCTACCCGTTTTTCCAATATAATTGCAATTGCAATCGCCACATTTCAATTTATAAACGCCGGATTTATTTAATAGTTCAGTTTTATCTATTTTTTTACATAATTCTTTTTTTAAGCTGGAAATTGGTTTAAAAACTATGTCAATATTGATTTTGCCAAGTAGATCTTTGATTTTATAACTAACGTCACGCAAAAAATTTAAACTAATTCGTTTAGATGTTTCATTGTTAACATTGTCTTGTGAAATGTAAGCTTGTTGTAATTGTAGCTTATATTTTTTCTTGTTAATTAATTTATCTACTATTTTTGGGTTGAAGTTATTCGCTATGGCAATCTGGTATAAGATATTCTTTTCTTTATCAATATCTTCATCACTTAAACCATAGGATAGCATTCTGTGAACTGAACTATTGAAAATGGCAAGTTTATGTTGAAAACAGTGATTGGAATCATTATGTATGGAATCTATAGTTTGGGTGGGCTTCCTAAATATGTTAAAAACAAATTTATTATTAATTCTATTGATAGTTATATCTAGAAAGTTTATATTTCGATTTTTTTCGATTTCAATGGTGAAATTTATGTTTTTATGTAAAGAATTAAGTTTATTATGGAAGCAGTTCAGTTCTTCTATCGAGCCAGTCCAAAAACATAACACGTCATCCACATAACGGTACCAAAATTTAATTTTATTTTCAATGTACTCTGAAAGTTCATTAAAAATTCTGGCTTCAAAGTTTTTCATGAATATTTCGGCTAAAGTACAAGAAAGGGGGGAACCCATCGCTAGGCCATCATTTTGTTTGTATACGGTATCATTAAAAATGAAAAAATTTTGTTCTATACAAATTTGCAAAAGTGAATAAAAGCTCACGCAAGTGTCATCGTCCCATGTTGAATTATGTAGTATTTCTTTTATTAGGTTTAAGGTTTCTGTAATTGGAATGTTTGTAAATAAATTTTGAACATCAAAGGAGATTAATATGCCTGTATTAGTTTCTTCCGTAAATTTAAGTTTGTTAATGAGATCAGTCGTATTTTTTAAGGAATATTCAGAGTGGGTCTCAAAATTTCTAACTAGAATTTGATTTAATTGTTTAGCCAGTTTGTACGTCGGAGAATTTATGAAAGATACGACTGGTCTTATTGGGTGATCCACTTTATGTAGCTTAGGTAGTCCGTATAGAATTGGTGTTGAGGGATTCATTGGAATTACATTATAAACATTGTTTTTATCCAGATATTCTTTATTTTGTTTGACAGTAGTTTTAACTTCTTTTAAGAATTGGTTTAAGGGGTTTTTCTTCAATTTTGTGAAAGTATCACAATCTAGAAAATGCTCTACTTTTTGAATATAGTTGTCTTTAGGAAGTATTGTTAAACAATTACCTTTGTCTGCTTTCGTTACTATCAAATTATTGATTTTAATTTTATTTTTTATGCTTTTTAATGTTTTTAATGTCTTTTTCTCTACGTGACTACCTTTGCTATTAACAATATTATTTTTATAATTATTTACAATGTGTGTCAAGTTATTTAAGATGTTTCTGTCATTAATATTGTCTACTATGTTATTCAATTCTGCAATGAACGTTTCAAATTGTTTAGAATTAGGTTTAAAAATCGGATTAAATTTAAGGCCTTTTTGAAGTAGGTTAATTTCATCTTTACTAAAATCGATGTTGGATAAATTTAAGACGACATTGTGAAATTCGTGGTGATTTTCGTGAGGCTCAACACTCTCAATTGTTTTTTGATTTTGTCGTTTTTTTAATTTAATGAGTCTTGATATTTTATTTTTGAGCCTAATATATTTCTGTCTGCTGATATGTGAAATCATTTCATTGCAGTCTTGTAACATTGCGTCAAACTCAATAAAATGCAAATTTTCGTTTAAAATGTTAAAAATTATTTTTAAATTTAAGTCTAAATTATTTAAAATAATATATTGTTTTCTAATTTCTTGTCGGATGAGGGTTTGTTTAGTCTTCAGTATTGTGATATTGCTTACTGATTTGTGTTGTTTTCTGAATTGGTGTTCAATGTAGTTGGGGATGATGTTTCTTCTTAGGCAAGTTCTGTTGAACCAGATGTTCAGCCTCGTTTCTTCACGTTTTTGGAGTAGTCTTCTGTACCGAAGGGTGTGTGTAGCCAGACTCGCTGAATCCATGATATTGGTGTACACCCAAGTGTGAAAATATAATAGGAAAATTGGGGAGTGATGTGAAAAATCACCACAGTCTTATTCACACAGTTCTTTTATTTTGAAAATGCGACCGGTTTCGGTTACTTCGTAACCATTATCAAGCGGTGCGACTACAAAAAGTATTTATAAATTAGAAAAAACATCATTTTAAAAAGTCATTATCAAGTCAAAATTATAATTAAATATAACAAAAAAATTTTAAAAAGAAACAACATATATATGTAAAAAAAAAATTATAAAAGATAAACGTTTAATATTAACAAAATAAAATTAATGTCTAACAAAGAATTTTTTTGTGAGTACTTACACTGTAAAACTACAGAATTGGGTCACTACTGCCTTTACGGAGGAAACCAAACATTGAAACCAACGAACCCATCAATGTTTTATAAAATAAAATAATTTTTAAAAAATCAAAAATGAAAAAAATTGAATTAAATTTTACACAGGTATCGAACAGCTGTGAGGTCAACGACACTGTATGAAGACAAGAGTAGAATGCAGAAATTTGCTAAAACTCGCAAGCTAAATTAAAGCAATATGTCCAGGAGCGGACTATTCTTCAATTCAACTTGATCGTTAAGGCAAAATTTCTTATCACTACATAATGACTTCTTAATTTCAAATGCTTCCAAAAAATCTAAAGTTTTTCCTTGGTCTATGATATGTAGTATTTCATAGTCTTTAGAGATATCAAAATTATGGCCTGTATCTATAAGGTGTTCCGCAAATGTGGAGTGGCTGTTTTGAAGCCTGAAAGCTCTCATATGTTCATCAAATCTTGTTATAAACTTTCTACCCGTTTTTCCAATATAATTGCAATTGCAATCGCCACATTTCAATTTATAAACGCCGGATTTATTTAATAGTTCAGTTTTATCTATTTTTTTACATAATTCTTTTTTTAAGCTGGAAATTGGTTTAAAAACTATGTCAATATTGATTTTGCCAAGTAGATCTTTGATTTTATAACTAACGTCACGCAAAAAATTTAAACTAATTCGTTTAGATGTTTCATTGTTAACATTGTCTTGTGAAATGTAAGCTTGTTGTAATTGTAGCTTATATTTTTTCTTGTTAATTAATTTATCTACTATTTTTGGGTTGAAGTTATTCGCTATGGCAATCTGGTATAAGATATTCTTTTCTTTATCAATATCTTCATCACTTAAACCATAGGATAGCATTCTGTGAACTGAACTATTGAAAATGGCAAGTTTATGTTGAAAACAGTGATTGGAATCATTATGTATGGAATCTATAGTTTGGGTGGGCTTCCTAAATATGTTAAAAACAAATTTATTATTAATTCTATTGATAGTTATATCTAGAAAGTTTATATTTCGATTTTTTTCGATTTCAATGGTGAAATTTATGTTTTTATGTAAAGAATTAAGTTTATTATGGAAGCAGTTCAGTTCTTCTATCGAGCCAGTCCAAAAACATAACACGTCATCCACATAACGGTACCAAAATTTAATTTTATTTTCAATGTACTCTGAAAGTTCATTAAAAATTCTGGCTTCAAAGTTTTTCATGAATATTTCGGCTAAAGTACAAGAAAGGGGGGAACCCATCGCTAGGCCATCATTTTGTTTGTATACGGTATCATTAAAAATGAAAAAATTTTGTTCTATACAAATTTGCAAAAGTGAATAAAAGCTCACGCAAGTGTCATCGTCCCATGTTGAATTATGTAGTATTTCTTTTATTAGGTTTAAGGTTTCTGTAATTGGAATGTTTGTAAATAAATTTTGAACATCAAAGGAGATTAATATGCCTGTATTAGTTTCTTCCGTAAATTTAAGTTTGTTAATGAGATCAGTCGTATTTTTTAAGGAATATTCAGAGTGGGTCTCAAAATTTCTAACTAGAATTTGATTTAATTGTTTAGCCAGTTTGTACGTCGGAGAATTTATGAAAGATACGACTGGTCTTATTGGGTGATCCACTTTATGTAGCTTAGGTAGTCCGTATAGAATTGGTGTTGAGGGATTCATTGGAATTACATTATAAACATTGTTTTTATCCAGATATTCTTTATTTTGTTTGACAGTAGTTTTAACTTTTTTTAAGAATTGGTTTAAGGGGTTTTTCTTCAATTTTGTGAAAGTATCACAATCTAGAAAATGCTCTACTTTTTGAATATAGTTGTCTTTAGGAAGTATTGTTAAACAATTACCTTTGTCTAAATAAATCCGGCGTTTATAAATTGAAATGTGGCGATTGCAATTGCAATTATATTGGAAAAACGGGTAGAAAGTTTATAACAAGATTTGATGAACATATGAGAGCTTTCAGGCTTCAAAACAGCCACTCCACATTTGCGGAACACCTTATAGATACAGGCCATAATTTTGATATCTCTAAAGACTATGAAATACTACATATCATAGACCAAGGAAAAACTTTAGATTTTTTGGAAGCATTTGAAATTAAGAAGTCATTATGTAGTGATAAGAAATTTTGCCTTAACGATCAAGTTGAATTGAAGAATAGTCCGCTCCTGGACATATTGCTTTAATTTAGCTTGCGAGTTTTAGCAAATTTCTGCATTCTACTCTTGTCTTCATACAGTGTCGTTGACCTCACAGCTGTTCGATACCTGTGTAAAATTTAATTCAATTTTTTTCATTTTTGATTTTTTAAAAATTATTTTATTTTATAAAACATTGATGGGTTCGTTGGTTTCAATGTTTGGTTTCCTCCGTAAAGGCAGTAGTGACCCAATTCTGTAGTTTTACAGTGTAAGTACTCACAAAAAAATTCTTTGTTAGACATTAATTTTATTTTGTTAATATTAAACGTTTATCTTTTATAATTTTTTTTTTACATATATATGTTGTTTCTTTTTAAAATTTTTTTGTAATATTTAATTATAATTTTGACTTGATAATGACTTTTTAAAATGATGTTTTTTCTAATTTATAAATACTTTTTGTAGTCGCACCGCTTGATAATGGTTACGAAGTAACCGAAACCGGTCGCATTTTCAAAATAAAAGAACTGTGTGAATAAGACTGTGGTGATTTTTCACATCACTCCCCAATTTTCCTATTATATTTTCACACTTGGGTGTACACCAATATCATGGATTCAGCGAGTCTGGCTACACACACCCTTCGGTACAGAAGACTACTCCAAAAACGTGAAGAAACGAGGCTGAACATCTGGTTCAACAGAACTTGCCTAAGAAGAAACATCATCCCCAACTACATTGAACACCAATTCAGAAAACAACACAAATCAGTAAGCAATATCACAATACTGAAGACTAAACAAACCCTCATCCGACAAGAAATTAGAAAACAATATATTATTTTAAATAATTTAGACTTAAATTTAAAAATAATTTTTAACATTTTAAACGAAAATTTGCATTTTATTGAGTTTGACGCAATGTTACAAGACTGCAATGAAATGATTTCACATATCAGCAGACAGAAATATATTAGGCTCAAAAATAAAATATCAAGACTCATTAAATTAAAAAAACGACAAAATCAAAAAACAATTGAGAGTGTTGAGCCTCACGAAAATCACCACGAATTTCACAATGTCGTCTTAAATTTATCCAACATCGATTTTAGTAAAGATGAAATTAACCTACTTCAAAAAGGCCTTAAATTTAATCCGATTTTTAAACCTAATTCTAAACAATTTGAAACGTTCATTGCAGAATTGAATAACATAGTAGACAATATTAATGACAGAAACATCTTAAATAACTTGACACACATTGTAAATAATTATAAAAATAATATTGTTAATAGCAAAGGTAGTCACGTAGAGAAAAAGACATTAAAAACATTAATAAGCATAAAAAATAAAATTAAAATCAATAATTTGATAGTAACGAAAGCAGACAAAGGTAATTGTTTAACAATACTTCCTAAAGACAACTATATTCAAAAAGTAGAGCATTTTCTAGATTGTGATACTTTCACAAAATTGAAGAAAAACCCCTTAAACCAATTCTTAAAAAAAGTTAAAACTACTGTCAAACAAAATAAAGAATATCTGGATAAAAACAATGTTTATAATGTAATTCCAATGAATCCCTCAACACCAATTCTATACGGACTACCTAAGCTACATAAAGTGGATCACCCAATAAGACCAGTCGTATCTTTCATAAATTCTCCGACGTACAAACTGGCTAAACAATTAAATCAAATTCTAGTTAGAAATTTTGAGACCCACTCTGAATATTCCTTAAAAAATACGACTGATCTCATTAACAAACTTAAATTTACGGAAGAAACTAATACAGGCATATTAATCTCCTTTGATGTTCAAAATTTATTTACAAACATTCCAATTACAGAAACCTTAAACCTAATAAAAGAAATACTACATAATTCAACATGGGACGATGACACTTGCGTGAGCTTTTATTCACTTTTGCAAATTTGTATAGAACAAAATTTTTTCATTTTTAATGATACCGTATACAAACAAAATGATGGCCTAGCGATGGGTTCCCCCCTTTCTTGTACTTTAGCCGAAATATTCATGAAAAACTTTGAAGCCAGAATTTTTAATGAACTTTCAGAGTACATTGAAAATAAAATTAAATTTTGGTACCGTTATGTGGATGACGTGTTATGTTTTTGGACTGGCTCGATAGAAGAACTGAACTGCTTCCATAATAAACTTAATTCTTTACATAAAAACATAAATTTCACCATTGAAATCGAAAAAAATCGAAATATAAACTTTCTAGATATAACTATCAATAGAATTAATAATAAATTTGTTTTTAACATATTTAGGAAGCCCACCCAAACTATAGATTCCATACATAATGATTCCAATCACTGTTTTCAACATAAACTTGCCATTTTCAATAGTTCAGTTCACAGAATGCTATCCTATGGTTTAAGTGATGAAGATATTGATAAAGAAAAGAATATCTTATACCAGATTGCCATAGCGAATAACTTCAACCCAAAAATAGTAGATAAATTAATTAACAAGAAAAAATATAAGCTACAATTACAACAAGCTTACATTTCACAAGACAATGTTAACAATGAAACATCTAAACGAATTAGTTTAAATTTTTTGCGTGACGTTAGTTATAAAATCAAAGATCTACTTGGCAAAATCAATATTGACATAGTTTTTAAACCAATTTCCAGCTTAAAAAAAGAATTATGTAAAAAAATAGATAAAACTGAACTATTAAATAAATCCGGCGTTTATAAATTGAAATGTGGCGATTGCAATTGCAATTATATTGGAAAAACGGGTAGAAAGTTTATAACAAGATTTGATGAACATATGAGAGCTTTCAGGCTTCAAAACAGCCACTCCACATTTGCGGAACACCTTATAGATACAGGCCATAATTTTGATATCTCTAAAGACTATGAAATACTACATATCATAGACCAAGGAAAAACTTTAGATTTTTTGGAAGCATTTGAAATTAAGAAGTCATTATGTAGTGATAAGAAATTTTGCCTTAACGATCAAGTTGAATTGAAGAATAGTCCGCTCCTGGACATATTGCTTTAATTTAGCTTGCACTCTGAGATAGCGCGT